>VWZF01005771.1:58047-81768 GCA_013396755.1 Sclerurus mexicanus | reverse complement strand
GTGAAGCTAATTGAGAAAGAAATGCTCTTCCCTAAGTAGTGTCAAATGCTAAATGAGGAACGTGCATGGATCAAATTATCTGGCTCTGCAAACAAGTGTCACATGGACGTTGTCACAGCCCTGCTGTGGCTCCGTGGCACTGAGAAAGGCAAGGGATGCTCCCAGTTCCAAAAGCCAACTGGGGCTGAGCTGCAGGACCACTGGGAAGGATTCCTGTGCCACCTCCCTTCCCACAGGTGTAGGGGGTCTGGAGAAGGCAGGTGGGCACAATGCCCACCCTGCAGTTGAACTTTAAGGCCCTGAGAGGATTCACTCCCCAGACAGTTCATCTCAGTCAAGTCAGGCTTAGACAAGACCAGCCCACCTACCCCAGCCGGCCTTGTCACCCTAACAAGAGGGTGATGAACTTGTCTTGCAGCTTTCTAGAAAGGAGAATGAATGACTTTCAACTTTTGGAAGCTTTCCTTCGATTGCAACCTTCCTTTCCCTTTGTGTTCTCTTTGCCGACGACTGTAATTCTCTCTTCTTCCCTTCCTGTGAAGGGATAATTTGATGGTTGAGTATAGAAAGCTCCAAGTGACACGTTAAAGATGTAAACAGCCCTGGGGAGGGCGTTGCGAGTTNAGCCCAGGGGGCTCCAAGCCCCATCCAAGCTGACCTTGGACACTTCCAGGGATGGGGCAGCTGCAGGTTCTCTGCCCAACCTGTGCCAGGGCCTGCCCACCCTCCCAGCCAGGAATTCCTCCTGTTTCTGGGATTGTCTCATTTCCCTTTTGGACAAGATCCAGAACCCCACTGAGACAGCTCTCTGGAGGTGCTCCTGTCTCATTTTGCACCTCGTGGGTTGTTGCTCCTCACAGAGCACCATCATTGCCTCTGTGAAGAAGCCCCAGCCCAAACTGGGGTCACAAAGGTTCTGCGGGTGTCACTCAGGCTCTTCTCCCTGGTGCTGCAGGTTGGTGGCTCAGGACAAGAACCATTTGTGCCTTTGGTGGCACCAGAAAGCAAATCCATTGCGTAAACTCAACTGAATTTCCTACCCAGGCTCCCAGCGAGTGTGGAATTGGGATTTAATTTTAATTTCCCTGTGCAGCTGACAACCCTGCTCTATCACAGGCATTGCTATTAGCCAGGTAATTACGAGCCCATCGTGTTAAAACAGCATCCTGAATGCAGTTTAATATTAATCTGTGTCAAATTTACAGTGACAGCAAGCTTGTCTTCCCAGGAATGTTGGTGTAATCACACCCTTGCCAGGATATCGGGCTGGAAAGCAACAAGCAGGCACTGCTGTAGGCTAAGAAAGGTGTAACCAGCTCTGTAAGGTGTCCAGTCTTGGACATCAGGAGGAATTTCCTCATGGAAAGGGTTGTTAAACACTGGGTGGAGTCTCCATCCCTGGAGGAGTGCAAGGAATGACTGGATGTGGCACTCGGGTGCTCTGGGCTGGTGACAAGGTGGGCGTCAGGCAAAGGTTGGAGTTTTGATCTTGGAGAACTTTTCTGACCACCAATTCTGTGATTCTATAGCCACTCACAGCTATTTTTATGGATTTTTTTAAACCCTAAATATTCCCTATGTCATGTTACAAGCACCAAGTTCGGCTCCCGCTGCTGGAAATCTGGGCACGGGAAGCACCTCTGTCAGGAAGAGCACAGGAGTGCCCCGGTGGGCCTCCAGTGGCTTCAGTGGCTTCAGTTTGACACTCAGAGCAGGGATGTGGCTTTTTATCCATCCTACAATCCCCCCCAGACACACCTTGTGGTGCTCAGCTTCCCTCTTGGATCCTTCCCCGTGTCTCGGAATTACCCTTCAATTCCAGACCCTTCCAAAGCAATGGACTTGTCTAAGGGCTCCAAACTCAGGTTGTGCCTGAATCCCTTGACCCCTGGACCCCTCAGAGCCATTCCTGCTCCCCGTTCCTATTGATTCCACGAATAAATGACTGGCTCCTCACGGTGGGGAAGTGCTAACTGGAGTTTCCTTAAGGGCAGAAATGCCAAGCTAAATATTTAAAGCCCACATGAATAATGGAAGCATCAGCCTCTCCCGCCAGAAGGAGATTGGGGTTGTAGCTCCCTTTCTCCCTGAATGATCTCCTGCCTTCTTGGTGGAGTGAACTCGCCCGGGAAGCACAAATTATTCACAAGGCTGGGCTGCTGTGTTTGTTTTTGCACAAAATCAGCCCGTGTTACCTCTGCAGGTGGAGCAGCAAAGCAGTTCAGTGTTTCCCTGACCCGCTGCGGGCTCAAACCGGGGAGCACCCGGTGCAAACAGTCCCATCCTTCGTGCTCAAATCTTCCTTTCTTTGGAAGTTTTATGAAAAGATGGGAATTTGGGGCCTTTGAGAGTCACGTCTTCACAGGGGCAAAAGGTTTCTCTAATTATTCCTCAACAGACCTTGTCAAAATGAAAGGGAGTACCAAGAGGAGAAGTGACATTGCTGGAGGGCTCAGGGGAACCCGAGAAACTTGTTGTCCCATCGCTCTGCTGGGATGGAGGTCCCCTGAGGAGAGGCTTTGCTAGGAGAATAATCCTCTGGTGCTGCTCTAGTGCAAGTGAAATTGTGACCAGCTGCCCTGGCTTTGGGATGGAGTTATTTCCCTTCTAGCAGCTGATTTCTTGATTAAGCCTGAAAATAATGATAATACATATTCGTATAAAATATTAAATATACCGTATAGAAAATACATATAAATATTTAACAATCATTTAATGAGAATATATAAATATTGCATATTGTGTGAAAATAATGCTGATAACACACCGATGCTTCAGTTGTGGTTTGAGTGGTGTTTCCTTTGAGCTGAGGAGTTTTCAGTGTCCTGTGCCCTGGCAGTGAGGAGAGGGCACAAAGCTGGGAGGCAGCAGGTCCAGGACAGCTGATCTGACCTGGCCAGAGGGATATTCCACATCCCAGAACATAAACTGGGGATATTCCACCTCCCAGATCATAAACTGGGGGTGCTGGGTGGCACAGGCGGAGCAGTGGGTGCTCAGCAGCTTCATTGGGCATCACTTGTCTCTCTTGGCTTTGGTCCCTCTCTCTCCCCTCTTCCTTATTGTTATAATATTTGATGTTATTTCTCAGGCTGAGGGAGCTGGGCGTCTTCAGCCTGGTGAGGAGAAGGTTGTGTGGAGAGCTCAGAGCACCTTCCAGCATCTGCAGGGGCTACAGGGAAGCTGGAGAGGGAATATTCATCAGGAACTGGAGTGATGGGACAAGAAGGAATGGGTTCAAAGTGGCAGAGGGCAGGGATAGATGGGATATTGGGAACAAATCCTTCCCTGGGAGGGTAGGAAGGCCCTGGCACAGGGTGCCCATCCCTGGGAGTGTCCAAGACCAAGTTGGAGCAACCTGGGCTAGTGGAAAGTGTCCCTGCCCATGGTGGGGGGTGGCACTGGATGGGCTTTAAGGTCCCTTCCAATCCAAACCATTCCATGATCCCATTATTAAACTGTTCTTACCTCGACCCAGGGGTTTTACCTTCTCCCGGTCCCCTTTCCCATCCCACTGGGATTCGTGGGACTTCGCTGCAAGGCTGGGCTTACACCCTGCCAACCAGCAGAGACTGTGAAGTTGAGAGCCAGCAGATAAAGTTCACAGCTGCAGGAATGAATTCCCACGCTCTGGGGATCCAGGCGGAGCAGGTACAGGCAGGGAAGACTTCCCGCTGAGAGAAGATCTCTGACGCATCCCTTAAAATGCCTCTGCCAAGTCAGACGGAAAAGCAGGGAGTGCAGAAGCTGCTAAATGCGGGGCTTGGTTGAGGGAATTCGCCCGTGAACGCTGCTGAGAGGTGTAAAGTGTCTGTTTTGACATCTGAAACTCTGGAAGGGTGTAATATTTCTTACAGGAACTTCCACAGTCTTCAGAGAATGGGGATGAAGAACATATTGAGTAAAGAATGGGACTTTAAACCACTCTGTCATTTTCTGGGCTCCAGTTCAGAGGTCTGAGAGCAATCAGGAGGAATCAAAACCCTGTCCTTCTCTTTAGTTTGCCTCTGGTGTGGGGAAACCTTAAAAATCACCTTGCAGAGGTCTCTGAGTGGGGTTTCCCTGTCCAGACTTATCCCATTCTCTAATCACCAGAATTCCTGTGTGAAACCATCCAAGCTGAGCCCTCTGTAGGATCTCCTGACTCAGGGACACAAGAGCAACAGGAGCTGAGCTGGTGCCAGGAGCCAGGGAAGGGCTGGGCTGTGCCAGGGCAGGGTCAGGTGGGATCTCAGGGAAAGGTCCTTCCCCCAGAGGGTGGTGGGCACTGACCAGGCTCCCCAGGGCAGTGGGCACAGCCCCAAGGCTGCCAGAGCTCCAGGAGGGTTTGGACAACGCTCTGAGGGACAGGGTGGGACAGGGTGTCTGTGCAGGGCCAGGGGTTGGGCTGGATGGTCCTTGGGGGTCTGTTCCCAACTCGGATATTCTGTGATCCTGTGACCCTGATTGATGCCCTTTCATGGAGGACACTTTGTTCAGTGAGTGCTGCTCCCATGGCCCCTTGCTGGCCAAGGTGCTCCACCCCTGCCCTGGCAGCCACTCCTCCAGAGGGGTGATTTTATTTTGGTTTATGTTGGATTTTAACTTCTAACCTCCATCTCTCCCGTTTCGGGTAAGGCTGGAGGGTGCAGAGACTTCTGGGGTGGAGTTGTGATGCAAAAAGGGCCTTTTTGAAGGAACACTGCCTGTTCTCTGCAACTCCCTGAAAAGAGGTTGGGACCAGGTGGAGATCAGGCTCTGCTCACAGGGAACAAGGGAGAGGACAAGAGGAGACAACCTCAAGTTGTGCCAGGGGATGTTCAGGTCGGATATTGGGGAAACATCTTCACTAGAAGGGTGGTCAGGCATTGGAAGGGGCTGCCGTGGGAGGTGGTGGAGTCCCTACCCCTGGAGGTGTCCAAACAATAAGTAGATGTGGCTCTTGGTGACATGGGGGGACTCAAAGTTTGGACTTGATGATCTTAAAAGTCTTTTCCAGCCTTCATTATCCTGTGATTCCATTCTGTGTTTTGGTGACTTTGAGCTCATCAGTGAAGCCCAAAATGGGAAGCCTGACAGATTTCTGTGGCACCATTCAAACCATGTTGATCCCACAACCAGGAACAGCCCAGGAACAGCCTGGAAACCTGGCGCTGATGGACCTTTCTCATGGGAATTGGAATCATAGGCCCACAGAGTCATTAAGGTTGGAAAAGACCTTTAAAATCATGAAGTCCAACCATCAACCAGCCCCATGGTTGCCACTAACCCACCCACGGGTTTTTTGGACACCTCCAGGGGTGGGGACTCCACCCCTGCCCTGGGCAGCTGGGCCAGGGCTTTACAATCCTTTCAGTGAAAAAAGTTTTCCTGATGTCCAACCTGACCCTCCCTTGGCACAACTTGGAGCTGTTCCCTCTTGTCCTGTCCCTTGGAGAAGACACTGTCACCTGTTCTTTCACCCTCCTGTCAGGGAGCTGGAGAGGGTGAGAAGGTCCAGGCTGAGCACCCCGAGCTCCCTCAGCTGCTCCTCAACACCCCTGAGCTCCAAATTCTCCACCCTTTGGCTAATGCAGAGCAATTCGGCCCCCTTGCTGCTACGAGCCTGGATGGATCCCTGTGGAGCTCCTTCCCATATCGGTATTCCCGGATTACACGGAGCACTTTGGAGTTCTCCTGCCGAGCTGGGTGAGGATTTGTGTCCCAAACAGATGCACAGTTGCGGGCAGGATCACGAGGTGCTTTGGCATTGCCTGCCACGAGCCCCGTTGGGCTGCCCCGGTTTGATTCTCGCAGCCCTCGTGGAGCCGGAGGTTCTTTATCGCCCTGATTGCACGACGGGCTATTCTCTCCCGCTTTAATAAGAGCCTTGCCAATTTGTCTTTCATGAGTCATCTCGGGATGTCTCGAGGCCTCTGCTTTTTGATGAGGATTTCCCAGCTTCTGTTTTCACAGCGTTTAGGATGAATGCTTATTAAGCTTATCGTGATCCTCAGGCAGCAGCTCGGGGAGATCCCTCAGCACGTGCCTGACTTTCAGCATCTGAGGAGCTCTGGTGATTCCAAGGGGGTTTCCTACACAGATCTTTAAAGACAGACAGAACTGTGTGTAAAGTGCTGAAGTAAGAGCTTTGTTTTTCATAGAGCAGCTCTGAAAGAACAAACTGCAGCCTCAGAATTGTCTTGGGCGTAGTTTCTTCATGTGCTGTTCGAGCTTTGGGAGGCTCAGTGACTCAGAAATCACGAGTCTCCCCCAGCACTCATGGCACGGGTTGAGCAATCCAGAAGCCTTTTAAAAAATAAATTGTTGGAATATTTCTTTCCCTTTGCTTAAGGGTTGTGTTTCTTCCAAAATCACAAGAATTGAAGACTTGGTTTCCCTTCACATCTCTAAGAGCCAGGGTGTTAAGAAAAACACAAGCTGTGATTCTCAACAGAGAGAGTTTTGTCCAAGTCACACCTCCAGAGACGTTTAGGATTTATCAGTGGAATTCTGAGCTGTCAAAAGATCAATTTTCCCTCAGTTTTAGTGAAAGGTTTCTTGCCCCTAAGTCACGTTTGACACGATCTCGGGAGCATCCAGGATTCCCAAAACTGTCACAAATGCCTCAGCATTGCAACAACCACACGTGTCCTCTGGCCCTGCAACAGAGAAAGAACAACTTTCCCATCCTGCAGGAATTCTGGAAGCTCAAAATTTACTTTGCTCCCTGTTGGGATGAGCCTGAGTCTTTTCATTTCTTTTATTCTTAACGCTGAAAGACACTGAGCCCAAAACAGAGGACGTTTCTCCGGGATGTGGAGAAGAAACACTCAGAAAAGCAGCATTTTAACAACTCTTTGGCTGGTTCCTTTCCAAGGATTTCCACTTCTGGGCTCTGACAGAAATCCACTCCAATTAGTGCAGGATTGACCTGGGGCTCTTCCCTGCCTGCAGTCAATCCCCCATCAGGAGCCTCGTGGCTTCGCTCCCCTTTCGTGCTGAGAAGGATCAATCAGGCAAATTCTTTGCAGGATAATTGAACCTTCCCCTTCGGGGTCGGTGTTTTTTTTGTAGGTTCTTTCATCCCCTTTCACTTCCATAGGCAGATGGTGGATTTTTTGACCTAAAGGCTGCCTGTTTTATTTTTGCTGTAGAAAGGATTAAAAAAAACCCACAAAACCACAGCAAATTGCAAACACAACGTCATTTATATGATAGAGCTGTAAAGAACGACCCGGAGAAAAGCTGGTGGCTGAGGGCTTGTCGTTTGTCTGGCACCAGTTAGTTATCTTGTAAGAGAAACAACCTTATCAGTGGATTGCTTTCACACAAATCCTCTTGTCTTTGCCTTTCGAGGGAGGGAGGGAGGATTTGCAAGACACGCCATAAGAGCAGGAATTAAAAACTCAAAATACCCCTCAACTGCTCAAGAAACAACAGGCTGGTGACTCCCAGCACGTTTGAGGTGTTTCTACTGATTTCACCCAAACCAGGAGCTGGGGAAGGATTCAAACCATCCCTCTTACTGATGCCACACTTGGCAGGGTCTGGGCATTGCCAGCGGTTGTGCCATCGGCGCAACCTCCAGCTCATCCCTTCCCCTTCCGCCCAATCCAAAACCACAAAGCTTTTCGTTTTGGATATTTCCCGGGGCAGGATGCGCCAGTGATCAAAAGAAGGCTTGTAATAGGAATTCTGTTTAGAGCTAATGAGACAGTAATCGTGGCTTAATTAAACACCAGCTGATTGCTAGCCCTGCCTATTCACTGGCAGCTGCTCAGCTGCAGCCTGGGAGTCACCAGCTGGAGCTGGGACCAGCCCAGCATGAGGATCTTCGGATTCCTTTGAGTTCATCTGGTTTTATTTAGGTTTAAGCCAATCAGAACTTGATGCTTTCCCCCTGGACTAGGCATCAGATTGTTCCTGGGGTCATAAAATCATGGAATGTCCTGAGTTGGAAGGGTCACCCCAACAATACCCCCCTGGCCCTCAGAGTGTTGTCCAAAGGCTCCTGGAGCTCTGGCAGGTTTGGGACTGTGACCATGCTCAGCAACACTGAAAGGCTGGAATTTAGGGAGGCAGAGATCAATGGGAACTTCCCACAGGATTGGATTGAGGCCCCCTGGGCCTTTTTTCCCATAAAACTGACATTTCCCTGGGGGATTTTTGGAGAGCTGGGAAGTCACGGCTGTTTTGATGGGCTGGACGTGACTTTGACCCTGTTTTCTCCTGTTTCCCCTGAAAGCCTTTCCTCAAATTCCAGCCAAGAGGAGTCCTGAGCTGCTGGAAGTTGAGGGACTAAAGCACGGAGAGGAATCCTGAGTCCTTTCCTAGGACGGAGAGGAAATGGGATGTTTGGATCCTCTGGCCCTGGTGCAGAGGGATTCTCCAGGTTTTTTAATACCCTCATTTTTATTATGTTATGAGGTGTTTAATTCCCTCTCCATGTTCTCTCCTTGCCTGGAAATGCCATCTCACCGCTGTGAGTTGTGCCCACCAGCAGCAGTTGATGCCCAGGCCCCAAACCCACCAGCCCTGCCCTGGCACCTCTCACTGATGGAGCAGGAGCTGCCGGGCACTGGAACAGGGAGAAGCAGCTTCCAGGCAGAGTGTGGTGAGGGCAAAGCTGGGAATCCTCCCTGAGGATGTTCCTACCCTGTCATGAAGATATTTAGTGAAATAGGACAAGTTATTTTATTCTTTTTTTTAAAAAAACCCCTTTAATTCCTGAAAGTTCTCCCCATTTACCAGATAGAGCCTGGGTCCGCCTCAGGTCTCAGTTCCAGCTCCAGGGCAAATTCTTTTTCCCTCCAGGACACACTGAAATGCGAAGCCTCTGCTGTTCTCGCAGCTCTTTTCCTGCCTCATTAAGCACAGCCCATCTTGATGCCACAACAGTGGCAGATTGGAAAAGGCAGAATGACTTGGAAGGATTTGGCTCCCCTTGAATCCTGGAGGAGGAAGCCACAACGATTTCCTGCAGGGATGATCTGTGTGCCAGGGGGATCTGTGGGCAAGGAGACACAAAACTGCCCAAAATCCAAGGTTTTGCATTTCAGAATACATTTGAGAACGGCTCCTTGCCTGGGGAAAAATAGCAGGGAAAATTTGGGAACGCCGAAGTTCATTCCTGAGGGAAAACGAGTCCTTGTTTCTTCAGGCAGAGCTGGTTTTCCCAGGATAACCGTGGGAAGAGCACTGGGTGCACATCCCATTCCGTGGTGCTGGTCCATTGCCAGAGCACGTTTTCCAGCGCATCCCTCCTCTGCTGCTCCCAGTCACGTTCACTCAACTGGCACAGCAAAACATCCAGGAATGCTCTGGGATTAGAAACCCGCTGGCACGTCTAGGAGGGATTTACAAAGTCAACGGGGGATTTACTGTGTGAGTCCTGGGGTATTTTGGGAATCCTTGATGGCCCATGAGCAGACATGACCCCTCAGGGGGGTGTGAAGGTGCTGCTGCCTCCCCAGAGGGGAGTTGTCACAGCTCAGACATTGGTGTAAGGACAGAAACACTCCCCTGCCTCACAGGGCTCTTTAACTCCCAGTTTGGGCCCAGAGGTGCCAGGTGTGCCCTGGGCAGCTGCTGCCAACCATCCATCGTTACCAGCCCATGAGAAATGGCACAGAGGGTGTAGAACACACAGTTTTGGGGACACCCACATGGTGACAAACTAGTCCCACTGGACCACTGGAACTAGGACATGAAGTAACACGTTTTCGCCCCTCTCTTCCCTTTTTTTAAGGTTTTCCCCCCTACCAGTTGCTGAGCTATAGAAACAGAAGTGGCAGGGCAGATTTTTGCATCTCTCACAGCTCTTTGCTGCTGCTGGAAGGGATGAAGGAGCAAAAATACTCACAGAAACACTCCAGGGATGGATTCCAGGCTTGTTCCAGGAACTGTAGTTCCCAGGAATGCTGGATGTGCTGCAGGATTTACCTGTTTGGAAAGAAGCTCATGTGGCAGGGCAGATCTGCTACTGTGTGCTCATCCTTAACTGCTCCCAGGATGAATTTTAATATTAATGGCTGATGTAAAGAAAGAGAAATCCTGCTCGAGGTAATTGTTGCAATGTGTTCCCAGGGATTTGGCTGGGGGTTGTAGCCACATGTTATTGGAATTTTTAATTGGAAAAAGGGGATGAAGGGAAGGGAGGAAATTGTGGTTTATTGGTGGAGGGAGACATTTTTCCAGCTGGTTTGGCGGAAGGGTTTATAGGGAAGAATAAAACCTCTGATTTATGGTCAGGAGAGCATTTCCCTGTGTCCAGGTGCTCCTTTGGGAGCAGTCCAAGGGAACCTGGTGGAATCAGGACACAGACCTACCCCAGGATCTCCACTGACCCCCCTCCAGCCCCAATTTAACAGAGGTAAAATATTGGAGGCAAACCCATAAGGACAGTTGACAAACACCAGAAAATCCTTCCAGGTCTGTGCAGTCCCACCCCGTGGGAGGGGACAGTGACCAGCTCTG
Organism: Sclerurus mexicanus; assembly: GCA_013396755.1. Lineage (NCBI taxonomy): Eukaryota > Metazoa > Chordata > Aves > Passeriformes > Furnariidae > Sclerurus > Sclerurus mexicanus. The sequence goes on along the minus strand of VWZF01005771.1, from coordinate 71,331 downwards.
AAATGTTGCAGAGAAATGAAACTGAGCCATTCTCAAACATGAAAATTCAGATATCCATGAAGTGGGGCTTCTCATTGTTCCAGTTCAAAAGAGCTTTTCGCTCTGAAATTCATCCCAGTTTAATTAGGAGACATCTCTAAAAACTTTCGGGTCAGGACATACAATTTGCAACACTTTTGTGCCACGAGTTTGGCCTCGCTGCAAGAGGCTGTCAGGGCTTTCAACACTTCTTACATCGTCCTGCATGGCTTCCTTCTTATATATTTGATTAAATATTTGAAATAAATGTTTCTCTGGCAAGAGGGACTCAGCCAAAGCCATCAATTGTCCTTCTGCTGGGTAAATGCTTGGGAAATTTCCTCCCGTGGCTTGGCATTGGCAGCTTGGTGGCACCTACGTCGTATCCCAAGGGCTTGCTAAAGTTTGGAACAGAGATATTAGTCCCTTCTGCAGATCTCTGAGCACCTCGGATTTTGGAGTCTGTTGGAAAAGAGAAATAGGAAGAAGGCTCTTCCAGCAAAGTTCAGGGCTTTGTTCTTCACGCCTGCATTGCAGAGGTACCATGAGGAGTGGAAACCAAGTGTGTGACCACGTACAGTCCCTGCCAGCTCCTCCCCGAGGGTCCCTCTGACCCCTCCAGGGGTGGAACTCGCTCAGCAGCACTTTCCCGCTTGGACAGCACCTTCTCCTGCCTTGGTTTTGCTCCTGGTCTCTCCACTCGGACCTGCAGGTTGTTTAAATGCAGATACAACCAGGGAGGTCCTCTAAGTTCTTCTGTAGGACAATCCCTCTTCCGCTGGAAGACATCTCTGAGTCTGGGAGAAGGCTCATAAACCAGGGATAATTCGCCTGGCAATGATTCCCACAGCACCAAAACATCCTTCAGTGTGGATATTTCCCTCTTTAGATGTCTCCTCCTGCCTCAGAGGCAAATTGAAATAGTTTTATGACTCCATCCCGTAGCACGGAATATTTAATTGGCATTGTGAGACCTCGCGGAGCACAAACTGAACGCGTTTCACGGCACAACAAGCCGTGTCCTGGTGGGGTTTAGAGCCTGGAAACAGAGATAGGACTGGCTTTGCATGTTTTGATGAGAAGTTTTCAGCTGGGGAAATCAAGCAATTAGTTTTAATAATTTGCTTTTCTGCCAAAATGAAAACCCTCGAGTTTATCATGGAATCGACTGGTATTTGCCTGTTTGGGGAAGTTCTTTCTCTGAAATGTCTAAATCTGATTTGTTGGGTTTTATTTTTTTACTTGAAATTAATTTCTTCTAAAGGTCAAAATTTCCCAAGGAATGTAAATGAGATAAAATCCAGTGAACTCAAATCTGTTTGCTTCTTCTGAAAATAATAGAAATCTGATAGGAAACATTTGACCCAAAATACTGAAAAAGGCTGCCTTGATAACCTGAAAAAAGTTCAATTTCCAGTTAAAAAGCTGACATAAATCGTGCTTTTCTTCAATACCTCAGTGTTGGAAAAGTGTTATTTCCTCACATGTAAACACTGCAGTGTCTTTCTTACCCATGAAATCCAAATTTTCCACCAGATGAGAGAACAAGAAGAGCACATTTCAGTCCTGACTTGTTTTTTCAGCAATCCTGATGGGGGAGCTGAAAATGGGAATAAATCCGTTCATCCCCATTAGGAGCTTCCTCCTCAGCAGTTTCCTGACAAGATGAGGTTGTGGATTGCAGTGACACATTGGAGAGCACTTTGCCCAGGGAAGCTGTGGCTGCCCCAGCCCTGGAAGTGTCCAAGGCCAGGTTGGACGGGGCTTGGAGCACCCTGGGCTGGTGGGAGGTGTCCCTGCCCATGACAGGGGGTGGCACTGGGTGGTTTTTGAGGTCTCTTCCCACCCAAACCATTCTGGGATTTTCTGAGCTAATTTAAACTCATGGCTGGAAGATGACAAACATTCCAGATAACAACCCAAAGGCAGTCTGTGAGCCACTGCTGTGTTCCCAAGACCATCCTCAGTGGTCCTGTTGGTCCTGGGAGAGATGCTGAGGAAGGAAAGGGAGAGGCTGTGCAAGGGAGGGATCCGGTTTGGAGACTGAGACACCTTTGCAAGGGCGGAGTTCACAGAATCCCAGAGTATGCTCAGTTGGAAAGGACACCCAAGGACCATCCAGTCCTGGCAGGCTGATCCCCAAGAGTCACCCCCTGTGGCCCAGAGCATCTCCCAAACCCTGCTGGAGCTCTGGCAGCCTTGGGGCCGTGCCCACTGCCCTGGGGAGCCTGGGCAGTGCCCACCACCCTCTGGGGGAAGAGCCTTTCCCTGAGATCCCACCTGACCCTGCCCTGGCACAGCCCCAGCCCTCCCTGGGTGCTGTCCCTGTCACACAGAGCAGAGATCAGTGCCTGCCCCTCCTCTGCCCCTCCCCAGGGAGTTGTCCCTGCAATGAGGTGTCCCCTCAGTCTCCTCTTCTCCAGCTGAACACACCACATGCCCTCAGTGTCCTCATGTGGCCCCTCCAGGCCCTTCACCACCTTCATGTCCCTCCTTTGGACACTCTCTAATGGCTTCCTTATATTGTGTCACCCCAAACTGCCCCAATATTGCCCCGGTGAAGGGCAGAGCAGGACAATCCCCTCCCTCAATGCTGGGTGCAATGCCCCCAGAACAGGGCGGTCCCCCCTGACCCACCAGGGCACCGCTGGCTCTGAAACCCCTGTGCAGGGCAGGGATTCCCTTGGCAGCTTGGCACACCTGAGCGTTGCTCTTTACCTGGCCAACAACCCTCAGCACCTCTCTGGCAGCTCCCTCGGTTTGTCCCAGTTCACTCCGCCTCGGCCCCTGCCCAGCGGGCACTTGAGGCAGCCTTCAGTGGGCACTGGGAAGGAGCAGCACTGCCCTCTGTTCCCTGCCCTGCCTTCCCTTCAGAGCCATCTGTCTCACCCGCTCCTCCGTGTCTCCTCCGATCAGCTGGTTTCCGATGCTCTTCTTTCTGGCCACGCTTCCCTCTTCTTCTTGTGCCGTGTTTCCCCGCGGCGCAGAAGGGAAGGTGCCGCCCGGCAAACGGGAGCAGCCTTGGTTTGAAATATTTGGGTTGGCTTGAGAAATGAATGTGCGCTCACCCCGGCGTGACCCGTGCCGTTGGAGCGTGGAGCTGCAGGAAGGTTGGACGTGGTTTATGGAGAGCGGCAGCGACCTCCGGTCCTCAATCTGGTGTGGAGGAACCTTCAATTAACGTCACTGCCCCGGGGCTCCGGAGGCCATTCCTGCCCTCATTCCTCCTCCTTTCCCTCCCTCCGCTCCTTTAGCCCTAATGGATTGCAGAGGGTGGGGAAGGAGCAGAGAAATGAGATTTTTTAGCTACGTGAACAGCAAAGGAAAAGAAAAAAAAAAAAGGAGAAATCTGATGGAAGAACAAATTCCCAGAAATGCTTTGGGAACCCAAGAGAAAGCTGGACTCTTGCCCATAGATGAAGGAGCTGGAGGATGAGAGGAGCATGATTCTTACACAGGGGCGAAGGCAGAATAATGGAGTAGTGGTCACTTCCAATGAGCTCAGAAGCAGGAGACGAGATCTAAAGGAAAGCAGCTCCAGCGAGGAAGAAACTAAGGGAAGGACTCAGCATTTTTCCTTTGGTAGCGACTCTGACACAAATCATCTCCATTTTGGGAGAGATAGAGGGTTCAATACCAGGCAGCTCGACAAAATATAACCTTTTCGCTGTTTTCTTGTTCCTTCACTGTGATTGCAGCAAATGGAAAACAGGTTAGAGGAGGAAAGCTGGATTTGTAGAAGTTACTCCAACCTGGGGCCCTTTTAAAAGGTTTTCTGTTTGACAGAGGACACAGGGGGTTCAGTCTGACCTCAAGATTTAGAAAATATTGCACAAATAACCATTTGTTGAGCAGATGAAAGACAGGAGGAAGATGAGTAGCAGCCAACGTGGATTAGAAAAGCATAAATCACGTCAAAGAAATTGAATTTACTCGCAAAGCAGAGACAAGCCTATTGGAGAGGAGAAAAGGAGATGTCATGGGAGGCAATGTGTTTAAGCGCAGGAAATATGACATTTTCATAAGTATGTCAGAGAAATCAGGTTTAAATAAAACTCCAGTGTGGTGGGCCAGAGGAGGAAGGGGGAATTAATAGAGTCAGGTTTCATTAGGAGTTGTCCTGTGTCCAGTTCTCCCAGTACCTCCAGTAACCACCTGAACCTTGTCACAGTGGGGGCATTTACTGCATTTTCAGAAGATTGGGAGGAGCTGTGAGTGTGTGACCTTACAAAGGGTGTGCTGGGGAGTGGGTTCGTTAGAATCCAAACCAACAGCAGCTCCAGTGAAACAAAACAGCCAGGGCTGCTCAAGGTGGATTTGGGGAGGCAGATTTGGGAGAGGAGCTGAGTTTACAACTCATATCAGTGTGAAGTTTGTGAAGGATGTAGAACAGGCTCTCAGTCAGACAAAAACCTGGTTTCAAGGGGTTGGAGAACCCTTTGAAAGGTTCTTTTCAGTATTGAGGGGAGTTCAGGGAAGCCAAATTGACCTTCCCAGAGCACAGGCTGAAGAAACCTTGCAAAAACCCTGGAGCAAAAGGCCAGGAAATGCTGGAATGGGAATGTTGTGCACGGCCACGGGGCAGAGCTTGAGTCTCCTGGGGAGGGAGGACCTGGCAGTGACCACAGGACTGGTGACACTTGGCAGTGCCAACAGGACTGGTGACACCTGGCAGTGTTAACAGGACTGGTGACAGCTGGCAGTGGCAACAGGACTGGGAACACCTGGCAGTGCCAACAGGACTGGTGACACCTGGCAGTGACAACAGGGCTGGGGACACCTGGCAGTGACAACATTAAAGCACCTGGTGGGGTTACACCTTCACCAAACACTGTGGCTTTGGTGACAAGGAAGGAAGAGTCTTCCTACAGCTCAGGACAGAGAATCCCAACACAAGGAGAAGCTGTGGAGAAGGAGCAGCATCTCCAGGCAGGGATTGATGTAGGGTGGCTGCTGCTCGGTGCCACCAAAACCTCAACCCCAGCAGCACAGCAGGCACAGCTTCCCTGCCTCCCAGGAATTGTGGATCCTGTTCAGGGATCCTGCTGGTGGTGGAGACTGAGGTGTTCCATGCCACAAATCCAGTCCCTAAAACCTCCTTGCCTAAATCACCTCCTTTCCTTGGGTGTCACTCTTGACGGAGCAGGGCCCAGAGAATCTGGTGAGGTTTCTATAGAATCATGGAATGGTTTGGGGTGGGAAAGCCCATCCGGTGCCACCATGGACAGGGACATCTTCCACCAACCCGTCCAACCTGGCCTTGGTCACTTCCAGGGACGGGGCAGCCACAACCTGTTTGGGATCTTTAACTGTCCTTCATGGAAAAACCCTCTTTTCCATGTTCCTGCTACACAGGGCAATCTGCAAAAAATGGAACCTTCCAAAGCGATGAGTTGTGGGCACAGAAAGGCACCACCCAAGAAATTTTCTCCTCATCAACTCTCCTCATCAACGTGGCGAACTGGCAGTGCCCTGAGGGGCTTTGGGCACGGGCAGCAGCTGGATGCCAGGGCAGGCTGGCAGAGCTGGAAGCACGCGCTGCCCTGCAGGCACTCACGTCTCTGCGGGCTGCTCTGGGACTCCTTTCGAGTTCCGCCAAAGCCATTCCAGTTAAGAGGGTCTATTGTTTGCAGAGTGGAGCAATTATGCTAAGAATAATAATAATAATAATAATGTGGAGCTGTGCTTTATTTTACTGTTGATTTTAGTGACTTGGATATGGCAGGAATTTGAATGTGTGAATGACTAAAAAAAGGCAAAATGTTTATAGAAGGACATAAAACTCGTTTTATGCACTCCATTTTACAAGTAGCTTGGAATGGGCTTTTAATAAGCATTTAAAATGATGCATTCACATCCATAGAAGTTGTCACATCTCGTCTTAGGGAAAGTGATTTTAAATGGCTCTTGTAATTCACTATTTATTTATTATTATTTGATTATTTACGGGGGTCTGCTATGGGAAGGTTTGGGAAGGGAGAGGCTGCCCACTGCTCCTCAGGCTGGTTAGAGTGGTTGGACAGGACCTGATGGAGGATGACTGTGTATTATTCCTTTCATGGAATCATGGAATCGTTAAGGTTGGAAAAGATCTCCAAGATCATTGAGTCCAACCTTCAACTGAATCCCACCATGCCCAACAAACCATATCCTGAAGTGCCAAGTCCTCTTGTGTTTTGGACACCTCCAGGGCTGGGGACTCCAAACCTCCCTGGGCAGCCCCTTCCAATGTCCAACCACCCTTTCCATGGGGAAATTCCTCCTGCTGTCCCACCTGCCCCTGCCCTGGCCCAGCCTGAGGCCGTTCCCTCTCCTCCTGTCCCTGTGCCCTGGGAGCAGAGTCCAATCCCTGCCTGGATCCATCAGGGACTGGCAGAGCCAGAAGGTCCCCCCTGAGCCTCCTTTTCTCCAGGCTGAGCCCCCCCAGCTCCCTCAGCCTCTCCTGGAGCTCCAGCCCCTTCCCTGGACACCCTCCAGCCCCTCCAGGTCTTGCTGTGAGTGGCTCAAAACTGAACCCAGGATTTGAGTTGTGGCCTCAACTTCTCTTCAGCAAATATGAACCAACCCTTGTTTGGGATGAAATCTCTGGCTTGTGCTCCCAGCTCCTTGCCTGGCCCTGCTGTTTCCTGTCGTGAAACCCTGAGGGGATGGGTGGTCTAATTTTAGTCAGACCCAAAAGCAATGACGCTTCCCAAACTTTGCATCACATTCTGTCTCTGGTGGGTCCAAAGCAGGTTCAGACCCGCGGATTAAATTCAGATATTAAGGCGGTTGTTACCATCAATTTAAAAGACAGGCCTGGAAGAGGTCTCTAGAGGTCACTTAATCGAATTTGTTTTGCTTCAAATTCAGATTTATAGCAGCAGTTAAGGATATTAATTGATATTTAGCCTTTTAAAAGAGCTTAAAATCATGACTTAATGGTCGACTGCACTCCCGGGCAGGCAATGGCATCAGCACCATGTCCCTGAGGACGTGCTGGGAACAAATCCCTGAGGAATCCGGAGTTGGGGGTTCACTCTCCAGCTCTGTTTCCACAATGAATTCGTCTTGTTGCAGTCCCCAAATCAGCACAATAAACACGAGAGAGGTCCCAGAGCTGGGGCTTTGGAGAGGAGGATGAAAAGCTTCCCGGATGGGTCATTTTGGCTGCTCACACTGCTCAACTCTTTATTATGTGTGAGCCTTTCCCTCTGCTGGGCTCTATTTGTTTGAGAATTCCCACTGGTACCGAAACTCCTTCGGAGAAATATCTTTTGGAGCTCCGGAGTCCAGCCAGTCCTTAAGTCCTGGCCTTGCCTAGGATGGGGGATTCCACGCCGTGGCAAATCGGAGGAAAACTGCTGAGCTGCCCAGATCCTTCCCTGGCATCAGGGGCAGACGCTCAGCTGCAATTCCACCACTTGCTGCCTGCTCTGTAATTCCACATGCCAGGGAATTACAGCAGGGATAATGAGTGCAAGGCAGGCGAGCAATGGACACACCACCCCATGTCCTCACTGTGCCATGACTTCTGGCACCTGGGGAGGCTTGGCTGGTGGGCTCTTGCCATCCTCTCTTCTCACGTCCCACCTGACATGCCAAGGAATCTTTCAATCCTGATCATTCCTCCTTTTGAGTCTCTCCGGCCAAACTGCACCATCTAGGGCTGGCGAGGGAACTGCAGGACGGGATCTCTGCAGCTGATTTTGGAGGGGACGAGGGGAAAGCGGGGGCAAGAGACCTGCGGGGGGAAAAAAATGTTGGAAATTAAAGAACTGGAGTTCAGAGCAGTTTATTGGGAGTCTCAGGGCCAGGTAGCTGCAAATGCTGGGGGGAACTGGGAACTTAACTGGTCACAGGGCTGTGCCTGATCCCTGCAAGAACTAAACCTACCAAGTTCAAGCTTTGCTTTACCTGTGTCTGCAGCTCCTCCTTGAGGCTTCCCAACCCACACCTGCCAGCCCTCCAGTCCCACGGGCACTGCCAGGCGTGGGATGCCAAACTGAGCCTCTCCCACCGAGAGCAGGGTCAGTTCTGGCCTTAATCCCTCCTCCCTCTTTCCCTGCCTGCAGCCAGAGCAGGGCACGGAGCTGCAGGAGCTGGGGGGAACGCTCATCCTTCCTGGTGGTTCTGTGTTTAATCAGCACAATGTCCCACTGGAGCATCCCCAGCTGGGCTGGCTGTGGTTGGGAGCCACAGGGAAGGTTGTTGGGAACTGATCTAAACGGAGCTGGCAGACACCAGTTCCCACTGGGATACATCCCATCCATCCCCAGCTCCAGCCAGAGGGAAAGGGGAGCCACAGGCACTGAGGGCACGGGGTTGAACTGCCTGGGAGGGGGTTCAGGCACGAAGAGAGACATGTCATAGAGGCATGGGATATCCTGAGCCAGGAGAAACCCCCAAGGACCACCCAGCCCAACCCCTGGCCCTGCACAGACACCCCAACAATCCCACCCTGTCCCCCAGAGCGTTGTCCAAACCCTCCTGGAGCTCTGGCAGCCTTGGGGCCGTGCCCACTGCCCTGGGGAGCCTGGGCAGTGCCCACCACCCTCTGGGGGAAGGACCTTTCCCTGAGATCCCACCTGACCCTGCCCTGGCACAGCCCCAGCCCTTCCCAGGGTGCTGTCCCTGTCACACAGAGAGCAGAAATTGGAGCTGCCCTTCCACTGACCCTTGGAGGAATGATCTCCACCTTCAATCTCCTCTCCAGGCTTCACTCTGCACGTTTCTTTTCTTTCTTTATGCCAAGGCCTTTGTGCCACTCTGTTGGCAGGAACTAAGAGGCTCCATGTCCTCATCTCTCTTGCTGCCTCAGGCAGAGCGTCACCATGTCCTTGGAGAAGGGCTCCATGGTCTCCTGGTGGTTCCTGGCATTGGGCTCTGCTCTGGGGTCAATAACTGCTTTCCCACTCATGAAACATCTTCTGAAGCAAGGATTTAAATCTGCATCTCCTTGTAGGGCATGCACTGGCCAGCAAGAGACTGGATTTCCACCTGGAGCATCCCTGAAGCTATGGAGATCTGTGGGGTGGGAGGATGTTCTTCCACCCTGGCTGAAGTCAGCTCTTCCTCCCCCTTGGGGAGAGAACTTTCTTCCATGGGAGAGGAAAGGGAGCAATGAAACCTTTCAGCCTTTTCATGGGCAGCACAGAGAAAAGGGCACTTTTATGGCAAGATTTACTTCACCCCCAAATGTCTGGATTAAGGGATTTATCTGCCTGTCTCCCTCCAGTGAGTCCCTCTCGGATCAAGCCAGGTGAGATAAAGCCAGCCCATTATCTTCTCACTTTCCCATGGCTTGTACCACTTCAGTGGAGCAGGTTCTTTTACTGAAACCAACAGGATGGAACTGGTAGATAACCAGAAGAACCGGGAACGGAGCTGGATTGGGTGGAGCCAAATTCCTGCAACTGAATTTCCAGGCAAATCTGTGCAGCTGGGAACTGAACCAGCTCAGTAAAACAATCCCCAAACCTGGGAAGCAGCTGGGAAAGGGAGCAAAGCCGGAGAGTCCTGGAATGGTTTGGGTTGGAAGGGACCTTAAAGATCACCCAGTTCCATCCCTGCCATGGGCAGGGACACCTTCCACCAGCCCAGGTTGCTCCAAGCCCCGTCCAACCTGGCCTTGGACACTTCCAGGGCTGGGGAGTCCACAAGCTCTGGGCAAGATCTGCCATGGCCTCCCCACCTTTATAGCCCCGATTTCTCCCTAATCTCTAATCTAACCCTGCCCTCCTCGAGTTTAAGGCCTTTCCCCCTTGTTACCAAGTGAGAAAACACCTCCTTGCAGCCCCCAAGCCCTTTATTTGGTTAATCCCCATGTGACAGGCAAGGGTGGCAGTCCCAAAAATACCACCCCTAAGCCTTTGACTCGCAGCTCTGATCTCCTGGTGGCCCAGCAATGTTCCCAGCAGGATGGAGTCCCCCAGGTGAGCCCCAGGACAGATGTTCCCTTGTGGTGTGTCTCCTCGCCTCCTCTGCTGCTTTTCCAGCTGTTCTCGTTGCCTCACAACCAAACTCTGGGAACGCTCAAAGCCAGCAGTGAGACAACAGCACCACCCAGGGAGCAGCAGGGCTCAGCTCTGCTGCACAGCTCGCTGGGAGAACTGGATTTGTCCCAGCAGGACCAGCCCCTTCCCACTCTGCTTCTCATCTGGCTGCAAATGGGGAATTTCAGCTTTCTGTGCCTTTGGGGAGCAATCCCTGGAAAATCAGAGGTGTTTTGGCAGGATGCAGAGCTGGGTACCTCTGTTTGGTCACAGAGTGGTTTGGGTTGGAAGGGACCTTCAAGCCCATCCGGTGCCACCCCTGCCATGGCAGGGACACCTTCCACCAGCCCAGGGTGCTCCAAGCCCCGTCCAACCTGGCCTTGGACACTCCCAGGGATCCAGGGGCAGCCACAGCTTCTCTGGGCACTCTGTGCCAAGGAACAGCCAGAGCAAGCAGTGCCTGTGCCCAGCACCTCTCCTGGCTCTGTCACCTCTTTCGTCCCAAATCCAGGGAAATGTTCTCCCTCCTCAGCCCTTTTGGACGTAAAAAGGAGTTTGGGTTTCTCAGTGTCCGTTTGCCACAGAGTTTTAAAAGTGTGTATTTTCCCTTTGAACACTGCACAGCTTTGAATTATGCGCAGATCACTCCCCCAGTTTGTGAGTTATGATCCCACGTTCCTGCCCTGGGGATTCCTGAACTGGTTTCCATCCCATCCTGGAGCCGAGGACAATACCAGGAACACGGGAGGGAAATGGTCAGAGCAGAAGGGCAGCCTGTAGGTGATGATTCACCCGCTCTCTGTTTCCTGCTCTTGATGAGAAACTCCCTCGAGGATCCAAGAAGCTTCACTGCAGAACTTTGTTTTCAATAGACTGAACTTTTCTAGTGAAGAAATATTAAAAATGAAGCCCCAAGCAACCAAGGCAGGAAAAGCTCCAGCACATCGTGAAGGGCACCAGGAAAATGCAGGTAGTGGGGCAGGTGCAGGAGTCAAAGCTGACTAATCCTCTGCTTGCTCACAGTAAAGCTCGGCTTTATTTTCAGTGCTACAGAGAGAAATAAAGATGAGAACCAGGCCTTGGAATATGTCACTAAATCTCCAGTGGAAAGACTTCCATTAACTCTGTCCGAGGCTGGATCAGTGAACAATAATCCTGATGGATCTGAGGGTTCAAGCTCCTGAGCTGCTCCCCCAACAAGCAATTATTCATTTAATTATCGCTCAGCTCAGGAAGTTAAAAGCAAAGCTTAGAGGGGTGTGTGTGAGGGTTGGGAATTCTACTTAAAAGTGGGGTTGGAATGGCAGAAAGAGGTCACAATAGGGATAAAATCACAGGGAGGGGGTCGGGCTCTGCTCCCAGGGAACAGGGACGGGAGGAGAGGGAATGACCTCAGGATGTGCCAGGAGAAGGGCAGGTTGGATTTTAGGGAAAATTTCTTCATGGAAAAGGTGTTCAGGCAGCGTTGGAGTCCCCATTCCTGGAAGTGCCCAAGAAACCTGTGGACGTGGCACTTGAGGACATGGTTAGTGGTGAACTTGGTGACCTTAAAGGTCTTTTCCAACCTGAACGACCCTTTGATCCTTCAGCTCGGAGCGGAGTCTTTAAACACGGAGTGGAAATGGCAGAATAACAAACCTACAATTAGCTCTGCTGTGTTTTGATTAATGTTTTGAAGGGAAGGTTCTCTCAGAAGAAATTCCTTCTATTTTTTTTTGGATTGTCCGATCCTGCCCATGGCATTTTAGGCTTGGGGGTCTGACCTGGTGTGAGGATGAGCAGGTCAGGCAGGGAGTGAACTTAAAAGAAGTTGAAACTCTTTGTTTTGCGCCCTGTCTTCGATCTGTTCCACACCTCGGCACCCGGCAGCACCTCCCCGAGGGACACTGGGTGTTGTGAGTGTTGATTTGTGCTGGAGCATGAGGAAGGAAGGGAGAAATGATGGCAAATTGCTCTCGTTTCTTCAGGGGGACCTGGCTGCGTCTTCACCTCATGGTGTTTGAGCCACTGACGGGTTTTCTTGCTGCTCTCTGACATCTGGGGAGTTGTTTTATTTATAATTTCCAAAGGATCTTGGAAACTCATGGCCAAAATAATAAGAATAATAGTCCTCAGAGTGACCCAAGTGCTCCTGGCAGTGCCAACCTGGCTGGTTTTTATCAAACCTGCTGCCATGGAATTGCATGTTCTTCTCTCCTGTGGATACAGGGTGAGCAGCTCTGCTTGTGCAGCAAACTGTGCCCTCCCTGGTGCCACCGAGTGCCCCAACACTGTGCGTTTCCCTGGAAAAATCCCACTCCTTCCCAGGGTGCCACCCATCAGCATCAGGACACATTTGAGAAACCTTCACATGGAGCTGATTCCGTGTGTGGAATCCCGGGGATGCTCCCAGAAACATCCAGGCGACAGGTACGCGTGTCTGTGTAAAAGGGCCAGGAATTCCTTCCCAAATCCCATCTAACCCTGCCCTCCTTTATCTTAAGGCCATTCCCCCTTGTCCTGTCGCCCCATGTCCGTCTTGCCCTCCCCAAACACACCCACTCACTGCCAAAGCTCTTTTCACCTCGTGTTCTCCCCCCAGTCTTTATTTCAGTTTACCTTGCACACCTTTCTGCTTCATTTCCTGCAGATCAAGGACAAACCCCGCTCATTTTGCTCTCCATCCCCAGACCAGGATGATTCTGTGTTTGTGTGACCTGAGGGCTCTTTCCTTATCACTTTCCCCACCACTGGATTTAATCAGAGGTGCAGAAATGTTTGTGGCAGGTGATTTGCTAAGTATTATTATTTCCATGTCTTACCCAAATCTCCCACTAGATGGTATGAAGGGACTGGGAAGAAAATTCACTCCAAAAACTCTGAAAAAACCCAACTCCCAAACCCCTGAAATATCTGAATAACGTCTCAAGCTGGCAGAAATAAGAGGCTGTGTTGGCCCAATAAAAGCCAAAATACTTGTTGGGGCTGTGCTGTGTCCACCAGAGTTGTGCCTTGGTGGGTGTCGGATGAATTCCAGGAATTCCCAGCCCCAAAGGGCAGGCTGGCTGGAAAATTAAGCTTCATCCTAAGTTTTAAGTCTCTTGGAAAATCAAGGAACTCTCCATTCTCCTACAAACACAGGCTGGGAGAGCTGGAGAAGAGAAGCTCTCAGAGCCCGAAGGAGCTCCAGGAGACCAACCAAACCCTCTCCTGGCTCTGCTTGGGGATGTTCTCTCTCCTCCTGCCCCTCGTCCCCTGGGAGCAGAACCCGACCCTGCCAGGGAGGATGTTCTGAGTTCCAAAGACATTTCCA
>VWZF01005771.1:0-58013 GCA_013396755.1 Sclerurus mexicanus | reverse complement strand
CCCCCCCGGGAATTTTTCCCCTTTCCTAAAACCGCAGGATGTTCCCAAAGTCTCCGTGACCCGTTGAGTCACTCAGTGACTCCTGCAGGGTCCGAGTCCTCCCTGGGTGCAGAATTCAGGATTTGGGGAGTTTGTTCAGGGAAAAATGCCCACTCACCTGGGCTGGCAACTCCTCTCTGCCTGGCTCCTCTATTCCCAAGAAAAACATAGGGAATTCTTCTTTTATCTACTCCCAGCAAAGCCTTCCCTCCAAAAAACCCCAGCAAAATCCATCTCCTTGTTGTTGCTGAAGAGAAGAGGGAGCTCTGCTCCTGGTGCCACCCCCATCCATCTCCGGGCAGATTCCCGGTGGGAAAAGAAACAAAACTCCGACTAAAAAGGGATTTTTTGCGGTGATTCAGTGCAGGGCAGAGAGGTGCAGAGTATCTGGGGCTGTGTCTCTGATCCGTTGTGTGAGCTCCTCATGGAATGAAACCTTGGCAGAGGGAGCGGGTCCCCTTTCCCTGGGAATGGGGCACAGGGAGGTCACGGAGCCGGGATTAGACACGTTCCCTGCGGGAGCAGGAGCACTTTAAATAAAGTTTTCTCCTGGCCCTTGACATTCCTTTGGCTTTGGGGCACTGATGCAGTTGCCTGAAAAAATCAAAAAGGAAAGGAAAGAAAGGAGGAAAGGGAGGAATGAAAAATCCGTGGCTGCCTGTGAGTATGGGAAAATTAATTCCAATGAAGTTGGTTTAAATGTGAAGTAAAATGACGCAGGGCCATTTCTTCAGGATGGGTGATGGCCATCAGACAGCTCCAAACCAGACCTGGGTAATTAATAACACACCAACTTCAGTCCGGCTTCAGTCTCTTCCTCCACAGAATTAATGGGAAATCTGTAATAATTTTTGCTGTTATTGTACCTTATCCCGAGGATTTGTGGGGTTCGAGGCAGCCACACCCTGAGGCTGCTTCGCCTAAGGACAGATAAAACCCCTCACAGCACTTGCAAGGCCCAGCTTAAACTTTCCAAGTGGATTCATGCGGGGAGAAAATCAACAGGTACATGTTTAAGAGTCACCTTCTCCGGATAAAAGGCATTATTGACACTCCGTCTTTATTCGGCTGCCCCGGATCAAAGTTCATGGCAGAAGTTTGGATCGGTTCCTCCCGTGAAAAATACACCCCCAAAGAGCCGGGAAGGGGAGCGGAGCCCGAAATGTGCTTTTAAAAACCCCCCAAACCCTCGGGAGTTTCCTGCTCGCTGGACAGGGCCTGCCATGGAATTCTGTGTGTTTATGCTTGGAATTGCTGGATCCGAAACCCAACCACAGGAATTTCATCTCTGTCCCCAGGTATCCCGTATTTATATCTCTGGGGGTGTCTTTGCTCCTCTGACCTCTGAGTGGGAATTACCCTTTGGGGTCCAGGGAACAGCTTTTCTGGCTCCATCCTTTTCCAAGTTTAAATCCTCAGCTGGGAAGGAGCTGAAATCCAGCAGAAGCCCTTGGTTGTTCCTACAGGAAAGCTTTGTCAAGTCTGTGCTGGGGCTCATCCTGGTGCCAGCTCATTCGTCAGATCAACTCACTCTTCCAGAGGTTAAATAGTAATTAAAAATCCCACTTTTCATCCCAATTCTGCGTTTCATCCAGCCTGTGGAGCTGGAGCCACAGGAAAAACATCCTGAGAATCTTTAACTGGAGACCCCTTGGGTGATCCAAGGGCTGGAGCCCCTCTGCTCTGGAGCTGGGAGAGCTGGGGGGGCTCACCTGGAGGAGAGAAGGCTCCAGGGAGACCTGAGAGCCCCTTCCAGTGCCTAAAGGGGCTCCAGGAGAGCTGGAGAGGAACTTGGGACAAGGGATGGAGGGACAGGACAAGGGGAATGGCTCTGGTTGTGTCTTTGCTCCTCTGACCCCTGAGTGGGAATTGCCCTTTGGGGCCCAAGGAACAGCTTGTCTGGCTCCATCCTCCTCCAAGTTCAAATCCAGGAGAAGCCCTTGGTTGTTCCTACAGGAAGGCTGTGCCAGGTCTGCGCTGGGGCACAGCCTGGTGCCAGCTCTGCCTGGGCTGTGGTTGGAGCCTGTAGAAGAAATTACACTGTGTGTCACTGTCAGCGTTTATCACCAGCAGACACAAAACAAAACTCATTTGGGGACGTGCGAGAGATAATTCTTGGGAGCAGGGGAGCCAGGGAGATAAAGCTGGGTCCTGGAGCAGGAGAGCCAACATTATACATCACTGCTGACGTTAACATGGCCTTATCTCCGTGGTGGGAGACCTACCAGAGCCAGCAGCTCTGGGGGCCGGGGACAAAACCTGAGGATTGATTAGAACTGGGGGGGGAAACTCATCTCTAAAGAGAAACTGCCGTGAAGAATGGCCTGTGGGAAGGAGTGGAGGGAAAAGAGGAGCTGAAGCCACAGGCAAGGATTCAAGCCCAGCCTTCTCCTTGAGGTAACCCCTTGGGATGCCCGAGGGCATCCAGACCCCCCTGAAACAGCTCGGGGTCTTTCGGTGAGCACAGGCTGGGCAGGGGGTGGCACAGGGGGGCACAGGGGTCAGTGCATGGGCAGGTTTGGTGAGCAGAGGGGCTGGGACACAAAGGGGCTGGGGTTGATGTCATCTCACGTGCGCTGCCCACAGGGCAGGGGCAGTGCCAAGGGCTGGGTGCCCTTCGCAGCCCCCAGAGAGCAAAGCTGAGGAGCCTCGGGGGGCTGAGCCTGAACTGAGCTCAGTTTGGTGCCTGGGAGGTGCTGCCTCCATCTCCAGGGCCAGGGAGGGGGGCAAGGAGGGGGTTTAAATCCCATGGCAAGGCTCCAGGAATCCTTCTCTGCTGGAAAGGAGATGTAAAGGGAATAAACCCGAGCTTTGCCAAGCAGAGCCTACAAGTGCCCACCCAGTACAGACACACCTGGGCTCCTTCAGGCATGGCTTAAGTCAGTCCAAGTCATCAAATCATGGGTGGGAAGGGACCTTCAGGATCATCCCATCCCACCCCTTCCATGGCCAGGGACTCCTTCCACAAGCCCAGATGGCCTTGGACACTTCCAGGGATCCAGGTGCAGCCACAGCTTCTCTGCCCAACCTGTGCCAGGGCTGCCCACCCTCTCAGCCACCAATTCCTTCCCAGTATCCCATCTATCCCTGCCCTCTGGCAGTGGGAAGCCATTCCCCCTTGTCCTGTCCCTCCATCCCTTGTCCCAAATCCCTCTCCAGCTCTCCTGGAGCCCCTTTAGGCATTGGAAGGGGCTCTCAGGTCTCCCTGGAGCCTTCTCTTCCCCAGAACAATGTTCCAGGTGTTCCAAAAGTTCCAGAAGGAAAAGAAAGCATTTTGCCGTGGAATTTGGAAGTTCTTCTGTTTGCAGCCCGAGCAGATCAATCAGCGCAGTGCAGAATTGTTTGACTTCAGTTGTGAAATGGTGCTTTGGCCTGGTGGCCTGGAATGTTCCAGCTCAGTTCTTGTCTGTGATAAATGACCTTCCCTCCTTGTTCCTTGCAATTAATTGGATTGCAGGCCTGTGTTTTCACACCCAAATTCCAACAACATACGAACCCACCTGGATTGTGGAAGGTGTCCCTGCCCCTGGATAGTCTTTAAGGTCCCTTCCAACCCGAAGCAGTGTGGGATTCTCTAAGATCTGTGTCAAAATGACGTGTTTTACATATTTATTCACATACTTCGGAAAAGCTGTCAGATCACTAATGAAAAAATCAAGCTCCAGGAGTCTCCTCACAGCCAGTCCATCACTCATCAGTGTGATGGCCCAGGAACTGTCAGTGTGCCCTTCTGAGCTAATTATCTGCAGCCTCTTGAAGGGCTTGAAGCCACCTGGGCTCGTGGAAGGTGTCTCTGCCCATGGCAGGGGCTGGAACGAGATGGGCTTTAATTCCCTTCCGACTCAAACCTGTTTGGATTCATCCATTTATTTTTTCCCTTTGTTACCATTTTACATCCGTCTCCCCCTTCTCCCTGTGGCTCCAAAGAAAGGTTTCCTGCAGATCCTTTGGCCAGACTGACACACGCTCCCCTCGGCTCCTGTATTTCTCCCAGCAAATTCCAAGGGCTGACAGGAGACCAGGCTGTGGTTCCCAGGGTGATTCCTGTGGTTCCCAGAGTGATTCCAGCCCCGGGAGCAGGATGGGGGCTGTGAGTGATTCCACCTCTCACACATCCCCTTCCCACTGAGACTCACCAAGAGTGTCCAACAGCCTGGTTATTACTGTCAATTGTGTTCTCTCCCTCATCGTTCCCGGACCACGGAGAGGCTAAATTATTAATCAGGACATTGATGAATTTGAGGCTGAATTCTTTTAATTCATTCCTGGCTGAGTTCCTACTTGCATCCATAACTCCACTCCAGTTAATTCAGGGAATTGATGGCTTTAGCCCTGTCAGGTGCTTTGAAAAGTCTCTATTGGTTGCTCATTAATAGGACATTTTTCCCCTTTCTGGAGCCCATTAGCTAAGGAGGAGCTTTTTAATAGGGAAATATATATATTTAAGCCGAGATCTCAGTGCCTTCCTGCAGCCTTCTGTCAGTGATGGGGAGCAGAGGCACCTCCTGCCAGCACGAGGTGCCAAAGGGACGCGGGGCTGCCAGCACTTGGGCTGTCCCCCAGGGCTGGCAGGGGACACTTGTGGTCCCCTACGCTCCTTCAGAAGTAATCTGGAACCTTCTTTGTTAATTCCCACCTTCCTCCCGTGGGCAGGGAGCAGTGGATTTGACCTCCCAGCTCTGCCAGGGCTCCCTTTCCCTTTCCCTTTCCCTTTCCCTTTCCCTTTCCCTTTCCCTTTCCCTTTCCCTTCCCAAATTTAAATTCCCTGGCAGAGAAAGTAGCATTTCCAGGTGGGAGCGCTGAGAGCCAGGAATTCTGTAATCCCCCCTTTTTAGGATGTGACCAGCTCAGGCTGAAGGGCTGAGAGGGTTAAATGACCCGGACTAGTGTTGGCCAACACCGGTGGATTTGCCAGATGTCTCATTTAAAAGCAAACAAACCTTTCCGTGTGTTTGTTTTGACTCAGTGGAGAATTAATCTCAATATTTGGTAAATATTTCTGGCCACTATAAATATGTACAGGAGTGGGAGTGGGATGCCTTGAATTATTTTGTTTTGATGCGTTTGCCGTGAATCATTTTGAGTTCTCTTATTGACATGGTTCTGTCTAGAAATTCAGCTTCTCTGAGGGATTTTGAAAGACCTGAAATAGCTGAAAACCAGGTGTTTCATTTAACTCAAGCATTGGCAGGAATGAGGAAGGGGAAAGACTGAGCAGGAGAAAAAGGCTCAGGAAATGTTACTTCTTTGAAAAGAAAAGGTAGCCAAGGAAATACAAATATTGCTAAGAGCTGCTGAGTTTTCCTCAGAATCCCGAGCAGGCAGGAGTCCTTTCCTGGGGGTGTTGCTGCAAATCACTCAAACCCCACCTCTCCCTGGGCCCTGACGTTTTGGAGGCTGAAATTCAAAGGAAATGATGATTTAGGGTAAGTGGTCTCATTAAAGATTTCCTTGCTCTGAGGAAGGAGAGTAAGAATTGCGGAGCAGTTGCTTTGAAACATGTGGGAGCAGCTCCAAATGAGCCTCTTACCTTGTCATCTCGGCTTCTCCTCTGCAATCCCTCCATCACAGACTCCCGGAATCACTAGGGATGGAGAAGACCTCGAGGAGCATCAAGTCCAACCCTCAACCAGCCCCACTGAACCACGTTCTCGAGTGCCACATCCACCCGGATTTTGAACACTTGCAGGGATGGTGACTCCACCACTGCCCTGAGCAACCTCTTCCAATACTTTACAACCCTTCCCAAGAATTTTTCCCAATATCCTGGGTGTTTTTTCCTCGATCTTTCCAGTCCTGGAGGAGACTGAAGCAGCATTTGCATCTTTTGCCTCCTCCTTTGCCCGTGGCCATCAGGACACCCCACAGAGGTCCCCGCAAGGCAGGAATCGTCCTTCTCCTCCCCTCCAGGTGGCATCCCCTCCACATCTCAGCAGTTTTCCTGCCTCTTCCAACGCATTTGTGTTGATTGAATGTGGAGTTTCCCAACGAATTCAAACCATCAGACGCTCTGCAGAAAACGCTGCAGAGAATGAAGACCCTGGGGCAGGGCAGGACTTCCCTGGGGGGCTCAGCCTGGAGAACAGGAGGCTCAGAGGGGACCTTCTTGCCCTGTACAAGGAAGGAGGTTGGAGTCAGGTGAGGGTCAGGCTCTTCTGCCACACAGGATGAGAGAAAACAGCCTCAAGTTGTGCCAGAGGAAGTTCAGGTTGGATATCGGGGGAAATTTCTTCCCTGGATGGGGCTGCAGAGGTGGAACCCCCATCCCTGGAGATTTCCAGAACTCTCTGGCACTTTGGGATAAGGTCCAATGGACGTGGTTGGGGGGGCATTGGCCGAAGGTTGGACTTGATGATGTTGGAGGTGATTCTGTGATCTACCACGAAGTCTCTGGTGTCTCTGATGCCTCCAGGTGCCCCCCGAGCTGTGGGGTGGCCGTTCCGAGCAGGCAGCGCTGGGTTCCAGCCCTCGGGTGCTTGGAGCTCCTTTAACACCAGGAGCTGCTTTTCAAGGCAAACTCGACAGAGGAACGAGCTGGGCCTTGGGCCAACATTGCTGTGAGGAGCAGCTGCCTCCTCTCTCAGTGGGGAGGTAGAGGGAGAAGAGAAAGGTCCCCAAGCCCCTAGGAGAGGACAAATGACTGGCCAAGGGAAAAGGGGGCATCTCACATCCAAGGCACACCTACCTCGCATTGTCACCGGAAATATTCATTTCGGTCTTTAATTATTTCTCTTTTGTCTAGGATATGTATCTGCGTTGAGGATTGGGCTTTCGACAGCAAAGGACAGGAGGGAGAAAACTCTCCAAAATGTATGTGGGAAGCAGACAGTGTTTGTGAAGCTTGGCTTTAAACACTTCCAGGCAAATATTTCCAGGCACGCTCTGAAAGGAGTTGGGAATAAATAGAAGTGCGTTATAAACAAAAGAGAGGGTTTCCTAATCCTCAAATACACATCCCTCTTTATTGAATCTCAAGAGATCAGAAATCACTGAACAGCTCTGGGGCAAACAAAGTGCAAACCCCCCAGATCCTGTATTGTTTTCCAACCTCCTCCAGAGTGGGAGAAGGGAAATGATCCCAGTGCTGGGAGCTCCTGAGGCACCTCAGAGCCTGTGGTCAGTTTTTGGGCCCTTCAGGACAAGGATATGGATGGGCTGGAGGGTGTCCAGGGAAGGGGCTGGAGCTCCAGGAGAGGCTGAGGGAGCTGGGGGGGCTCAGCCTGGAGAAAAGGAGGCTCAGGGGGGACCTTCTGGCTCTGCAACTCCCTGATGGATCCAGGCAGGGATTGGACTCTGCTCCCAGGGAACAGGGACAGGAGGAGAGGGAACAGGCTCAGGCTGGGCCAGGGCAGGGGCAGGTGGGACAGCAGGAGGAATTTCTCCATGGAAAGGGTTATCCAGTCTTCTCCAAGGCCTGTCTAAGGCAATGGTGGAGTCCCCATCCCTGGAAGTGTCCAAAAACCATGTGGATATGGCACTTGAGGACATGGCTTGGTGGTGACCACGGTGCTGGTTGACTGGTGGATTCAATGATCTCTGAGGTCTTTTCGAACCTGAACAATTCCATGTACAAAGGCCCCAAATCCTGCACCAGTGTTTCCCAACCCTCTCCATGGTCATTCCTGTGCTCCCACTTCTCCAAAGGGAATTTGCCCTTGATTTGACCAAATCCTCCTGCAGAGCAGCCTGGCTGTTGTCACCACCCAGTTACTGGAGAAATGTCCTTACTGGGCTCTGAACTCAGAATTGGCCCGGTCTGAGGATCCCACTCCCTCTTTTATTTCTTAATTGATGTCCCCCCTTCCCTGCTCTTAAGAGAGTGGATCACATAAGGATATAAATGAATAGGGAATTTAATGGATGGACAAAGAGAGAATTTTGAGATCATTAACAAGCTTGAAATGAAAGTTTCTGTGATTTGGAGGGAAAAGGAGGCAAAATTTCGCTTCTTTGAAGTTTGTTGTTGGAAAAAAAAAATCAGCCTTTTCCTCCCAGCTGATCCTGACTCTGGAAACAGACGGGGGAAACCTCTTTTGCAAAATTCCACTTCCTTCAAAGCGTGTTGTTGGAGCAAATCAGTCTTTTCCTCCCTGCTGATTCCAGCATTGTAAAACGATGAGGGAAATCTCTCGTGCCTCTGCAGAAGAATGACGTGGGACAAAGCAAAGCCCAGGGCTCTAATTAGTGCTCCTGTCAAGGCAAGACTCCCCACAATGGTCCCTCGCAGCTGGATGTGCCCCCCACACGCAGCAGCCAAAGCAGCCACTGGGACCCCAGTGGGACCAGGGGGCGTTCAAGGGTTGCTCAAACACCGGAACCTGCGAGAGGAGCTTTTATTTCCCTTTCAGCCCTTCCAGCTCTGCTGCAATCGTGTCATCGCCCCTCCCAGCTCTGTGATAGAAAACCCAAAATCTGGGCTGCAAACCTTCCAGGGAAGGAGCCGGTTTGTCTCGTGAAAACACGAGTTTAAGTGCTCATTAAGCAGTAGGAGTTGCTATTTGAAATCCACATCCTCGCTAACCGGGCCGTGCCGCTTCGCCCTGGGTGAGATCCACCCCTGAGAAGAACAAGGCCAAAGCGTAATTCGAGCTCCACTAAACCCTTGGAAAAGAATTTTCCCCCTGTTCTGAGCACACCAATTTTATTTACATGGAACGTAAAAAGCCTAACAAACCGGGGCAGGGCTCCCACGAGGATCAGCTCCCTGGGATATCAGAGGCTCTGTTGTGGATCTTTGCTGATGGCAAGCTCGAAAATGTATTATGGACGGGGCAAAAGTAGAAAAGCAAATAAAAGCTGAAGTGTTAATAGAGGAAGAACACTAAAGTCTTCATGTCATTGAATCCCAGGATGGTTTGGGTTGGAAGGGACCTTCAAGCCCACCCAGTGCCACCCCTGCCATGGGCAGGGACACCTTCCACCAGCCCAGGTTGAAAGGAGACCAGGAACATTATCCCTGTCTGAAAGATGGGAAACAGAAGAGCATCATGACTTTCCCAAAGTCACCTGGAATGTTGGTGGCTGAGCTGACTCTTGGACCATGACAGTCCCTCTCCAGTGGTGTCTGAGTGTAGCACTCACAGCATTTCCCACCCCTGGAAGTGTCCCAGGCCAAGTTGGACGGGGCTTGGATTAACCTGGGCTAGTGGGAGGTATCCCTGCCCATGGCAGGGATGGCACTGGATGGGCTTTAAGCTCCCTTCCCACCCAAACCATTCCATGATTTTCTGATTCCATGGATTTTACAAAGCAGGTTGGGAGGGTGAGTCCCCCAAGTACCTGATTGTCAGAGAGAAAAACTATAAGCAGAAGCTTTGAAGGACATAGAGCTGCTGGAGTGAGCCCAGAGGAGGCACCAAGATGGTCAGAGGGCTGGAACAGCTCTGCTGGGAGGAAAGGCTGGGAGAGCTGAGATTGTTCAGCCTGGAGAGGAGAAGCTTCGGGGTGACCTCATTGTGACCTTCCAGGACCTGCAGGAGCTACAAGAAATGTGGAGAGAGAGTATTGACAAGGGATGGAGGGACAGGACAATGGGAATGGCTTCCCACTGCCAGAGGGCAGGGTTAGATGGGTTATTGGGAAGGAATTCTTGGCTGGGAGGATGGGCAGCCCTGGCACAGGGTGGGCAGAGAAGCTGTGGCTGCCCCTGGATCCCTGGAAGTGTCCAAGGCCAGGTTGGACGGGGCTTGGAGCACCCTGGGCTGGTGGAAGGTGTCCCTGCCCATGGCAGGGTGGCACTGGATGGGGCTTTAAGGTCCCTTCCAGTCCAACCCATCCTGTGCTTCCATGACCTCTCCATTGTCTCTGCTGCCACCTGGGAGATCCCTGGTGATTTAGAAGAGCAGTTAATGAGCTCTTCCATCTTGCTAGAGAAGAGGAGCCTGGGCAGATGAATTCACACGTCTGAATTCATCCCATGAGCTGGTTGCCTGGGGGACACGAGCCACAGGCATGTGTACATCTCTGGGAACATTGTGACAGACACAGAGCCCAAGTCTGGGGACTGTGACAACCTCACATGGTCCCAATTGGATCCTGGAGAGGCACGGGAGGCTTTTCCAGCTGCCTTCACTTGTCTCTGCCTGTACCAGTGGGAGAGCTGCCTCCTGAACTGGTTTGGAGTGGGAGCTCATTGAGGTGCTCTGAGCATCTCCTTGGGACAGCCAGGCTCTCACTGGTGCCTGCAGGAGGAATCAGGGAAAACCGAGCCCTGGAATTACCCTTGGCAGGTGCTCTGAGCACTCTGAGGGTCAGGAGAAGCTCTCCAGGGCATCAAGGGGATTGTTTTCGCAGTGCTGGGCTTTGATTCTCTGCATGGGAGGAGAACAAGGGACTGAGCAATGCCAGAGCAGCATCTTCCACCCCTTCCTTCCCTCCCTGCCAGGGAATGCTCTGCTATTGTTTCTCTGAGCAGCAGCGATGCACCCTATGGTTAGAAAGACCAATCTTTAGTCATAAATTTGAATTAGTCCCTCTCTCAGGCTAATTTTAGAATCCAATTATGATCAAGAAAAGCTCTTGGAAGAAAAATAACGGTAAAAGTTCTCTGCAGATATCTAGACAAGAGAGA
Source organism: Sclerurus mexicanus (assembly GCA_013396755.1). Taxonomy (NCBI): domain Eukaryota; kingdom Metazoa; phylum Chordata; class Aves; order Passeriformes; family Furnariidae; genus Sclerurus; species Sclerurus mexicanus. Next base: position 47,404 of record VWZF01005771.1, on the reverse strand, counting down.
GTGTGAGCAGCAGCTGAAACAGTCTTGGTTTAATTGGGGAAAAAACCCAGTTTGTCTTGATTTGTCTTCCGTGAGGACTTGGGGGTGAGGCTGAAGGAACCCTTGCAAAAGGCAGCAAACTTTATGTCTTGTTGAAGATCTACCAATTCTGACAAGTACATTGAAAACAGATCAGAGGAGAAGATGTTACCGGCCCCAGATGGGCCAAGAGAGGAATTAGCAAATGGCACATTACCATATTTCTGAAGATGTCCCGGCCTTCCTGACAAAGGAGATGTTGGGGCAGCGCATTCATTCATTCATTTTGTGCTTTCCGAGCCACCCGGTTTTCGCTTGGAGTTAGAGACAATGAAGAGTTTCTGCATCTGAGCCGGAATCCTGCCCTGAAGGGATGGACACCTTCACCTTTCGGGGGAGCCTGAGCTTAAATTCCCGGCCGTTCCTGCGTGCTCCTTTGGAGTGGTGTTGTGTGACCTCTGGGGAAGGACTTCCCAGGCACTGGGTGAGAAGTGCTTTTCACAGCCTGTCAAAGTCCCACCTTCCACCCCAAGGAGTGTTTAGTGCCTTGGACGAAATGCAAAGACAAAGAGGCCCTTGGTGACCTGACGGTTTGGAGAAGGGCACGTGGACCTTGAACTTGCTGCTCTGGATCGTGGGCTGTGGAACTCACAGGGGCTGAAGGTGTGCGAGCAAGGGAGCTGAAAGGGCACCAAAGGTGCTACAGAATCCCAGGATCTCAGCACGGTTTGGGTGGGAAGGACCTTAAAGTTCATCTCATTCCACCCCCTGCCACGGGCAGGGACGCCTTAAACTAGCCCAGGTGGCTCCAACCTGGCCTTGGACACTTGCAGGGATCCAGGGGCAGCCACAGCTTCTCTGCCCAGTCTGTGCCAGGGCCTGCCTGTGGCGCTTAATTTGTCCCACCTCATCCTGGAGAGGTTTTTCCCACCCCTTTCTGTAAATCCCAAATGACCAGGAGAGGTTTGCCAACACCTGGACACAGGGCCAGTCTGCTGTGAGCAAATCGAGCTGCTCGAGGCTTGGTCTGCTTTGAGTTTCAACCCAGAAACCCACAGAGTGCTTGAGAAACATTCTCCCAGGAAAAAAAAATCCGTGGAAAACTCTGTTTTGCCGTAATGGCTTCTCTAAAAAGATCTCTTTTAAAGTGTAGCAGTAAAACTTGAGGAGTTCTGGTTGCTCCAGCACTTAGCAACTCCTTAATGTGGAACCGTGGAATCACAGGATGGGTCAGGTTGGAAAAGACATTAACATGGTCAAGTCCAACCATCAACCAGCACCACCACCATGGTCACCACTAAGGCACGTCCTCAAGTGCCACATCCACATGTTTTCTGGACACTTCCAGGGATGGGGATTCCACCATTGCTCCGGGCAGCCCCTTCCAACAGTTTAGAACCCTTTCCATGGAGAAATTCCTCCTGCTGTCCCACCTGCCCCTGCCCTGGCCCAGCCTGAGGCCGTTCCCTCTCCTCCTGTCCCTGTTCCCTGGGAGCAGAGTCCAATCCCTGCCTGGATCCATCAGGGAGTTGCAGAGCCAGAAGGTCCCCCCTGAGCCTCCTTTTCTCCAGGCTGAGCCCCCCCAGCTCCTTCAGCCTCTCCTGGAGCTCCAAAATACTCCATACTTGCTTCCAGAACCCTGAATTCCATGAGTATTTACTGGTAGCAGGTGCCTTGAGGAAACAGAGGATGGACTTGCAGTCAGTACAGAAGGTCACCTGCATCAGTTTGGAAACTTGGGTCAGTTTTCCAACCTTGATCCCTAAAATAATCCAAGTAATATGAGGAGAATCCACCTTGAGTGGCACAGCCAGAACGTCTCAGCAAAGGGAATTAAATCAGGGAGTTTCCTTGTGGAGGGAATGGAGAAGTCTGTGAGTTCAAGGTTCAAATATCCTTCTTTTGGATTGCCAAGGAAGTCTTGTCTCTGGGGGAGAAAAGAAACCCAAACAAACCAGAGCTGCTGCTTCCCAAAAGCCCAGTCTGAGCCTGTGGCAGCTTGGGAAAAGAACAAGCCTGGAAGGGAATGCTGGAGCTGCCAGGGCTCCCATGTGGCTTTTGAGGCCATTTATTGCCATGCCAGCTCAGAGAAGGCGCTGAGTGCTAAAAACCCCTTTTGTTCCCCCAGCTCTACCCAAATCTTTTGCCCAGCACCTGCTCCTACGTCTCGTTATTCTTTTTATTATTTCTTCTTTTTTCCCTCAGGCCGAGTTAGTGCCTGTGAAGGGTTTGATGTGGCAGGGAAGACAACCTTTCATTAACTCCATTAGGGAGAGCAAAGCCCTGGCAGGATGAAATCCCCCATTTCCAAAAGGCAGGGCTGATTAACCCCACCGGAGCAGACTGACAAGGGACACGCAGTGAAGGTGCCCTGAAGTTTCTCCATTAGGACTTGGTGCCTTGAAAAATAAAAACGCATCACAATTAGTGCCTTTCAAAGCTAAAGGTCATTTGTCTCTTTTGTGAGGGAAGAAATAAAGATAAACCAAAGCGCAGGTTGGATATTGAAAAGAGCTTCTTGCTTAATGTTATGTATGTTTTTTATGTTACATAAACAGCTTTTCAGAGTGTTCCAAAGTGAAATGAAGCTCTGCAAAATAATTGGTATAAAATATTGGATATTTAGTAGACACACTTCAGTTTCTCCTATTTATCTATGAATCCTTCAGTTTCCCTTTCTATTCTGAAGAAGGATTTTTTATTTTCTTTTTAGTCTTGATACTTTTTTTCCCCTGAAATAAAAAAACCCCAACACTTAATTTTGAGTGACACTTCCCTCATCTTCTCTGATTTTTGGCACGAGAACTGGAAGAAACGCTTTAATTTGGCTCTGCAATAACTGGGTGCATCCAGAGCCCATTTCTTTGGTTAGAAATCTTGAATTATTTGCATGATGCTATAAAAGTTCATCTGGGATGAGCCGTGTCTCAGTTGTTTAATAAATCACTCCCTGGGGGCCTGAACTGACCAGGGGTAGGAGAAGGAAAACTCAGTGCTCCTGGCTTCAAGTGAATTCCCACCTGGATGTGCCTCCCTGCAGCATTCCATGGCTCCCTGGAGTTGCATTTTGAGCCCCTGCAGCATTCCATGGCTCCCTGCAGCATTCCATGGCTCCCAGGAGTTGCATTTTGAGCCCATGCAGCATTCCATGGCTCCCTGCAGCGTTCCATGGCTCCCAGGAGTTGCATTTTGAGCCCCTGCAGCCAGTGCCCTCTCCCAGGAGGAGCTGGGAAGGCTCAGCATCCCCTGGTTGGAGCATTCACTCAGGAGCCTAAAAATCCAGGTTTAAATCCACCTAATCCTGAATCCAACACCCTGCAAAGACAGTTCCTCAAGAAGTGTCCCAGGTTCTTGAACGTTCCCCAATTGCTGCTCTTAATCCTCCGACACGGGAATGATGTGGAGCTGCACGTTTGAAAATGTTTGACTTGAGTGGCTGATGTTTAACAACGTCTTTAATTCTAATGAGTTCCTTGCCTGCGATCACACATTGCTCAGGGCCACCGGAAAGTGAAGAATTTCATTATCCTTGTGGGATATGAATTCATCATCCCAACAAATCCCAGCTCCAGAATGGAAATATTTACTGAGTTTTCCTGCCTCTTCTGTGTTGCTGGGCTGGTTTTCCACCCTGTTTGGGGCTGGACCCACTGGAACTGGCTCAGCCTGAAATGGACTCTGGGCAGCCAAATAAACGGGTTTGCTCTTTGAGCCACATTTTCCCTAGGGAGGAAATCAGGTTGGAAAATCCCAAGGACTCTGCTTATGGACAGGTTTTATCATTTTACTCAAATTCCAGAGCTCTAAATTAATTTGTTTTCTTAGAGGGGTCTGGAGTTGGGCTTGAGGAAAGGAAAGGAAGGGAAGGAAGGGAAGAGAAGGAGGGAGGGATGGAGGGAGGGAGGGAGGGAGGAGGGAAGGGCACTCCAGGAATCATTCCTTCATTTCCCCCCAGGCAGAAGGAGAGCAGAGCTGTTCCTCAGGACAGACTTTGCACAGGACAGGGTTTCCAGGGCGCCGTGGGACACTCAGCTCCTGCCAGTGGAACTCATCCCTGCTGTCCTAAAGCGATTTCAGCTCCCATTTGCCCACCAAACAAGAACTATTCCCACACCTGCCCGCTCTGAAAATCCCAAACTGCTTTGTAATGGCTTTGCCTCCTCCTTTCACAGCTGATTTTTCCACCCATTGCTTCAGCTCAGCCCCTCCAAAAGAGGAAGAGAAAAACAAACACTCCTGGATGTGGTGGCGCTTCCAGGGGAGCCTGGGAGCTGTCAGAGCTCAATGCACAGCAGCAAATTAACACTTATTTTTCTCTGAAATGGTAATTATACCTTTTGTGCCGTGCTGAGCTGGTGTTTTTGGAACTCTGAATGTGGAACTTAAATCAAAGTTGGATTTCTGAGCCATCAGGATGGGGACAGTTGTCCAAGTGCTCAGCGGGAAGAGTTCTGCAGTCTGGGTGAACAGCAGGATGGGCACGAACCAGCATGGAATTATGGAATGCTTTGGGTGGGAAGGGACATGAAAGCCCATCCAGTGCCACCCCTGCCATGGGCAGGGACACCTTCCACCAGCCCAGGGTGCTCCAAGCCCCATCCAACCTGGCCTTGGGCACTTCCAGGGATCCAGGGGCAGCCACAGCTTCTCTGCCCAACCTGTGCCAGGGCTCAGCCAGGAATTCCTTCCCAATATGCCATCTAACCCTGCCCTCTGGCAGCGGGAAGCCATTCCCATTGTCCTGTCCCTCCATCCCTTGTCCCAAGTCCCTTTCCAGCTCTCCCGGAGCCCCTTTAGGCACTGGAAGGGGCTCTCAGGTCTCCCTGGAGCCTTCTCCTCTCCAGGTGAGCACCCCCAGCTCTCCCAGCCTGGCTGGCCCAGCAGTGCCCTGTCCCTTTGGATCCACTCCCTGGAATCTTCCCCTCATCCCCCTCTGGGTTGGGGGTTATCCAGCAGACAGGGAGTGCTGTGGGGGGGGTATAGGGAGAGGAGGAAGGTGATGGGTAAAATGCAGGTGTTTGAGTGGAGGTTGCTTTCCCCAAGCCTGGCTCTGAATGTGCATCTCTGCCTTACGGAGCTCCTGCTCCCAGCAGGAATTCTGGCACTGGCAGCCACAGCCTGGCACTGGGGCAAACTGGGAGCAGCAAACCTCTTTTCTACAGCTGCTTGATCATTTCACAGCATTTCACTTCAGGTAATTGTTTCAGTCAGGATGCTTTTTAAAACCTTTTTAGACGAGGAAGCAGAGTCCAGAATTAGAAGCAATACTGAGCTAGTAACAGTGGTTGCTCCAAAGCCTGGGATGGAAGAGCTGGGATGGAGTTAAAAGGTGCTCCAAGTCTGCACCCCAGTTCACTCCATTCCTCTCCTGCCACCCTAAGTTATCTCACCAACAGCTTGAGTAATTCACATTGATAATTCAGCTTGCCCATTGCCACCTTGGGAAGGGGGACACCCTGTCCCTGCTGTCCCCGTCTCTGCAGGACCTGATCCCACTGCAGGCCCTTCTCACCCCAGCCCTTTAATTAGTGACAGAGTCATTCATATCCAGAGGAACCAGCAGCAGCTCTGGGCAAGTGTTTGTAAGGGGGACTCAAACACGAAGTCTTTGTGTACTCCAGAAACAGTAAGTGAGGAATTTGGAGGTGTCTCACTGTCTTTCTGGGCTGGGGTAACTCCAGTGACACCAGTAAACTTAGGGAATGCGCTGCATTTACACTGGGACGACTCCAGTTGGATCTCAGCGTGTTTGGTCCGTGCAGAATTTGGGAGGCTGACCTGGAACTGGGCTCAGGCTCACCTGGGTGACTGTGCACAGATTGTCCCACCTGGTTCTGAATGTCCTCAGAGTTGGGACAGCACGAGGACCTTCAGCACAAAACCTCCTCCCAGCAAGCCTGGGCTGGGGCTGGTGGGGTTTGGGTTGTGTCACAGCTCTTTTGTCCCTTCAAAAATGGCTCAAAGTGTCTCTAATGGAGCACAGGGGCGGCTTTTGGATCAGAGTGGGTGCGTTTGGAACAGAAACCTTGAAGCCAGGGTTCAATAACAATGGAGTGATGGAGACAGGGGGTGCCTGTGGGATGGGAATGCTTCCTTTCAGTCTCTGGGCTCCTTAACTCCTCAGTACTGCCTGGAAATCCATCAGCCATTCCAGGGGAAGGTGTAGAAGACACCTGATAAGGTAGAACAGCCAAAGTCGTTAACCTGAAGGAACAGGCTGATGTTCTCTTCATACCGAAGCCTCTCAGAGCGGCTGCCACGGGGCACAGACATGTCCTGCTTGCAATCTCCAATCTCCCAGCAGGGACATGTCACTGCATAGCGCCAGCCTGGGGATTTCAGTGCCAACGGGCTTGGAGAGCATCTGTGCCCCCTGCAAACCGTGCCAGGCTCCCTCAGCCCGATCCCTGGTGCTCCCAACACCTGTGGGAAGCAGAGCAGAGCTGGCAGTCCCCAGCACAGCAGGGAAGGAGGGCCTGGCACCTTCAGACACCTCTTCTTCTGCCAAACTGGGTGTGCAGGCTCCCAGGGCAAGGGATGCATCCCAGCAGAGCCTGGAGCTGGAATGGGAGAGCTGGGCAAGCCCCTGCAGTGACACTTTGTGATGGGGACTCCACCAGGAGGAGCATTTTGGGGGGCAGAAGCTGGAGGTGACACCCCTAACTGAGGGTCAGTTCGGGCCCTGTGCCCTGGGTACGCCCTGCCTAAGGCAGGGAATATCCCATTCCATGCAGGGATGGCACTAAGCCTTTAGAGAGTATCCAAAGGAGGCCACGAGGATGGGGAAGGGGCTGGAGAGGAAGGTGGATGAGGAGGCTGAGGGCACTTGGTGGGTTCAGCTGGAGAGGAGGAGATTGAGACCCTCATTTGGGTCTTCAACATCCTCCCACAGGGCAGCTCTTTGGTCTGCTCTGTGTGACAGGGACAGCACCCAGGGAAGGGCTGGGGCTGTGCCAGGGCAGGGTCAGGTGGGATCTCAGGGAAAGGCTCTTCCCCCAGAGAGTGGTGGGCACTGCCCAGGCTCCCCAGGGCAGTGGGCACGGCCCCAAGGCTGCCAGAGCTCCAGGAGGGTTTGGACAACGCTCTGAGGGACAGGCTGGGATTGTTGGGGTGTCTGTGCAGGGCCAGGGGTTGGGCTGGATGGTCCTTCCATCTCAGTGTATTCCATGGTTCTATGAGTCTTTGATCCAATGCTTCCTCCTCTCCCAGTGGCCATCCCATGGAAGGGGCTTCCTCTGGCAGCACAGTGAGTCTGACCCCCTGCTAGAGAAGACATTTCAAAAAGTAAAACTGAGAAGGCAAGGAGGAGGGTCATCCCTTGGGGAGCACACGAGGCCATCTGCCCTCACAGAAACTGCACTGATAGGGAGGTTTTTCCTCTCCTTCCTCCTTTGCATCTGGCATTTCCAAACCACAGGCATGATACATCCTTGCTTTGGACCTTCAAGGGCAGATGCTCACCTGGCTTTTAGGTAGCTGTCACTTCGCATCAGCCGAGGATCTGCCTCGTGGGCAGCACATAAATCCATCCTTGTGATGTGTCTGCAAAGCAAATAGCAAGCTTTTCTTTTGCCGGCTCTCGGTGTAAATGGGGCTGTAAAAGGGCATCCAGGAGCCTCATCTACCAGTTCAGAGCTCCTCACAAGATTAATGAGCGCTGGATTTCTACACGTGTGTGACATTGCCACAGCTGCTAATTACTGATGACACCCTGGCTCTCGGTGTGGCTCTGCAGGGAGGAGCAGAGAGCTCTGTGGCTTTGGGATTCATCTACGCTCTTGTTCAGCAACAGATTTGAGGGCTCTTGATCAGCCCAACATGGAAACTGCCCCTTTCCGCCCGTAGGAAAGCAGGGTAGGGCACAGAATCACAGGATGGGTTGGGTTGGAAGGGACCTTAAAGCCCATCCAGTGCCACCCCTGCCATGGGCAGGGACACCTTCCACCAGCACAGGGTGCTCCAAGCCCCGTCCAACCTGGCCTTGGACACTTCCAGGGATCCAGGGGCAGCCACAGCTTCTCTGGGCACCCTGAGCCAGGGCCTGCCCACCCTCCCAGGGAAGGATTCCTTCCCAATATCCCATCTAAATCTACCCTCCTTCAAGGTGGTCAGAAGTTTCACCACTTTCTCCTCCTGCCTCACTGGCTTTTCATGGAAGGGGTTAAGGCAGTTCCTTGATATGCTTTTGGTGTTACCTGGGAGGCGTCTGCCCAATTTGCTCTGTCATTCATTTGGGCACAAAAGTCCTTACAGAATAAAGCTCCTTCTTGGAGTCTCTGGTGATGGAAACATTATGGAGGGCTGAGGGGGATCCTGCTCCTGCCTAAGCCAGGCAACCTTTGCTCTTTGGCTCCTGATGATGAATCGAGGAGCAGGACATGATGTTGGGAGACACAAACGCGGTTCGGAGCTGGAGCGTTGGAAAACACTTTGCCTGCGGCTGAAAGGAAATGCATCCAAAGGAAACACATCCCAAGGAAACACATCCCAAGGAAACACCTTCCTTGTGGGTTTGGAGAGGTGTTCTGTTTAATTGTACTCCTGACCCCCCTGTCCTCTCCCTCGAACCACAATTGCAGCTCCCCTGGCTCGGGGAGCCTCAGCCTGTCATGTCACGCCAAGCCCATGATGTGACACAGGGGAACAGGAGGTGACAGGGCAGGAAGAGCCTGATGGGCTGCGAGGCTGCAACCAGAGGTGAAGGGAGTTATTTTCGGATGGGATGCCAGGCACTGAGGGAGGATATAAACCAGAGCTGGCAGATGAAAGGGCCAAGCTGCCGTTGCCAGCCTTGGCAGAGGGACTTGGTGACCTTTAAAGATGCTTTGGCACATCCCCCTCTGCTGAGTCACAGCGCCCCAGCAGTGAAGGGGTTGATCTCCCTGGGGCAGAGGCTGCTGGGTGGAGGAACAGATCAAACCTTGGGCCTCTGATCAGCCCAGGAGCAAATTCCTCTGAGCTGGGGTCACCAGATGCTGGGCAGGTGTCTGGGACAGTAACTGCGTGTGCCCTCTAGTGAAGACACACAAGCCTGTGCCAGGGGTGGTACAGCCTGTAGACAGATATCTGAGACACCCGTTGGATCAGAACTTTGTCCAAGAGTGTTCCCAATCTTCAGGCTGGATGTACCTCCAGGTGTCCCTGCCAGGGTGGGAGGATCTACCCAGAAGCTGCTTGCACCAGTTTGGTGGCACCAGTTTGCCCAGTGCCCAGCAGCCCCTTTGCAGTGCCCTGTGCAGCAGAGTCAGTCAGAGACACCTCAGCTCTGCCACCTCTGGAATGCAGGAAGGTGGGAGCACCAAAGGGGCTTCCTGCAGTTCCCACCTTGGCATCAACCGCACTGTCCACCAGAGCCCGTGGAAAGGTGGAAGTTTGAAGGTTTGGAGTCAACCCCTGCTATCCTGGGCCATCCCAGTGTCAAACACTGAGTCCCAGTGTATCAGCTCTTCTCCCACTTTAAGGGGGAAGAATTTCCTTCTAATCAGTGGGAATCATAAGTGGTGGAGCATCTTTAGCTCAGGAAGCTTTTGGAAATATCCAGTGCCTAAGGGAAATCAGGGAAAACTGGGATAAAGCAAAGGCATAAAGGGCCTCTACCACTTATGCTTCAGCTCAGGTTGCTTTCTAACACATGGAGGTTTGCTGGGAGACTTAGGAAGTCTATTTGCCTTCTGTCATGAGACAATTCCTTTGACCATTAGTTGTCTTTCCTCTGGAATTACGGCCCTCATCCAAGTGCTGCAGATGCTGTTGGGATGACAAAAACCACTCGAGCCTGTCCTGGGGGGAAAAGGATTTTCCATCGGTTTTCAGTGCCTGTTCTTTATGCCATTGTTCCTGTAATCCACGGGAGGCTTCCACTGGCACTTTCCAGTTGCCATGAGAAATAAAAGCAAATTCCCCATGAGGCAACTCCCTTTGGCAGTGGCACATTCGCCAGGGCAGATGGTGCCATCAAATCAGCTTTAGACACCAAATCATTCCTCCCTCAGCAGGAAAGGTGAAAGAATCCAGACTTTTTTTAAGGGATGACTTTATTTAGCCATTTGGTCTGAATTCAACCCTCTTTTGAAGTAGGGAATGGCTTGAAGTTGCGCCAGGAGGAATTTAGGTTGGATCTCAGGAAAACAATCTTCCCCCAAGGCTGCCAGAGCTCCAGGAGGGTTTGGACAACGCTCTGAGGGACAGGGTGGGATTGTTGGGGTGTCTGTGCAGGGCCAGGGGTTGGACTGGATGGTCCTTGGGGGTCCCTTCCAGCTCAGAATGTGGGAATGCCAGGGACTCGTTCCTGAGGGATGCAGTGGGTTTGGACAGTAACCCTGAGGACCTGGGAGTGTGTCCCTGTATCTATACACAGATAATTCCCACACTTCACTTTGTCCTGGTCCCACCACCCCCAGCTGTCCCTGCAGCTTCACCCTCTCCTGGGGTGTTGGATTCTCCAGCCCTGGCTCCTGGTGACCAAGGGAATCTGCCCTGGCAGAGGTGGGGGGAATTAATTTTTCATTTGCCTACTGAGAAGAGAAACGATGCTGGAAGCAACGGGGTTTTAAGTCCCAATTTTGCCACTTGATTAAACATGTAAAAGATGGCAGAGGTTCCCCAGCAGACCCTGCTGCCTATTAGCTCCCAGTTGCATGAAATGCATCAAGCTAATTTAGCCCTGGCAGCCTGCCAGGAACAAGGACATGATTTGCTTCGGAGACGACCTAAAATCAGGGGTTTTTTTCAAATAAAAAAATCAGAACAATTCACTTTAACTGGGTGATTTTGAAAAAGCCAATGGGAGAAAGGAATATTTTCTCATTTATCCCGAGGGAAGGGGAAGCGAAGCTCAGCTTTCCTGCTTCAGGCCCAGCTCTGCCTGTGGCTCCAGCAGTGAGGAAATGCTGTATGGAAAGGATTTTCCCAAATGTGCCTGGGAATTCGAGCTGATTGGCGGGGAAAACTTGGGAAGAGCTGGATGGGGGTCTGCATTGTGAATTTGTTCAACAAAGAGCATCGTGGGCTGGGCTGGAGTGGGAGCGTTCCCTACTGTCCAGCCTTGTGATGGCCTCAGGTGTCACCAGGGGAGGTTCAGGTTGGATATCCAGGAAAACTCCCTCCCTGGAAGAGTGGTCAAGCACTGGAAGAGGCTGCCCAGGGCAGGGGGGCACTCACCACCCCTGGAGGTGTTCAAACAACAAGATGTGGCACTTGGTGACATAGCTCGGTCAAAGGATGGGCTTGATGATCTTGGAGGGCTTTTCCAGTCCATGTATTCTGTGATTCCATGATGGATCGAGGGACCTGCCCTGGGCTTTTCCAGAGCCAGTGCAGAAGGAAGGACAGTGTCTCACCTGATGGGAAGGCTGGGAAGACAAACCTCACCTATGAGCATCTGCCCTTCCCAATAATTTGAAGGTGTTTCCCAGGAGCCACATCATGCCTGGAAGGAGAGGAGGGGAAATGATTTTCATTTCACCAAGTCCGTGTGCTTAAAATTTCCCCCTGCTTTGTGTTTCGTGCCCTGAGCCGAGTGCTGAGCGCCCAAGGAAAGCACAGCTGTGAATCCAGGGCTCCCTGACATGTCCTTTCCAGCAGTTCCCTTCTCCTGCCAGGAAATCAGGGATCCTGGACCCCACCCTGGCCAATTCCACTGGAAGGAGAAACTCAACACCAGCAGGAAAGTGCCAGGTGGATTTGAAATGTTTTGGACGTATCTTTCGGGTGATGATGGGTAAAGAGAGAAGGTGTTTCACCCCAAATCTAGCGGAGGTCTGTGGTGGGAAACAAGAAGGGAGGCCCAGGGTGTTGTAAAGCGTAAGGAAGTGAGAGGCTGGTTTGTCCATGTCACCTCTGGAGGTGGTGACCACTCCTGGTGTGTGGAGAGCAAGGAAGGCAGCTCTGCTGCTTCACATTAAGCTGGAGTGCAGAAAGCCTTTAGGAAAAACTCCTGTTTTCATTCCCAGCCAGCAAATTCCATTTGCGATGTCTCCGGTGACACCAGACTTGCCCAAGTCGTGAGGCGTTGTCAGGACGCGCTCCCAGCCCGAGCCAGAGAAGTGTCACACTCCTCAGTCCTCCCCTCCTGCCTCTGAAGGTGACAACGACCTTTCAGCAGCAGAATTTCTCCCTCAGACATCATTTCCAATTTTGATTCCATGCAGGGAAGAACAAGCGGGAAGTGACTTCCCAGCCAGAGCAGCCACACAGGTGTGGGAAGATTCCAGCTCTGGAAAAACCCCGGAGCCGGACACAGCTGCCCCCTCAGCCCAGTGTGGGGACCCCCAGGGTCAAAAAAATGTTACATATAACACAAATAAACCCCCTTTTCCCCCTACATTTTTTTCCTTGCTTTGCCTTTTTTTTAACTCTCAAATCAAAACGCATGGGGAAAAAAAACCCCTTATTTTTTCCCCAAATTCTCTTTTGTCCTTGCTTTAGATTTTCTTTCCTTATTTCAAAAGCTTGATGAATAGGAAGAGTGACTTACATTGGCTCTGGTTTGCAGTGAGAGAGCAATTCCCATTGATTTAAAGGAAGAAGCAGTTGGGGTAATGATCACACAAAGAGCCTGAGATTAGTCAGTAAATAAAGTGCAGCATCTCCTCCTGCTGCCACTTGCCTTGGGTGAGGAGCACTTCGGGCCTGACTGCTCGGGGGGTAACACACACGGTGCCCCTCTGTGGGCACCCTCCTCGCTGGGGCATGTGCCAGGCTGGCTGGGGTGTGTCTGTGACTGCTCAGGGCTTTATCCTGGCGAGATGATGCTGCTCACAGTGGGAAATAACCCGGGATAACATCAACTCCCTTCTTGTTCAGGGCTTTATCCTGGTAAAATGATGCTGCTCACAGTGGGAAATATCCCGGGATAACATCAACTCCCTTCTTGTTCAGGGTTTTATCCTGGTGAAATGATGCTGCTCACAGTGAGAAATATCCCGGGATAACATCAACCCCTTTGGCTGCTGCCACAACTCTGCAAACCAAAGCCGTGTCCAATTCCTTGTCTGGGATCAATATTTAATGCACCGCTTTTAAAATTCCCGGACCCTGCCGTGGAGGGGAAGGAACAGATTAACTTTCCCTCTCCACTGGTTTGACTCTTCTCCAGAATCTGCAGCTCCACAGCCCCTGGACAAGCTGGTTTATTATGCCAAGTATGTGCAGGAGAAGGAGGTGGGAGATGAGTTGAAGAGATTTTATAATTTGACATTCATTTATTTCGGTGATATGAACCTTTTCCTCCACGTGTCATGAGGTTTCCAGGGGCATCTTCAGGTGTTCCTTGGAGATGTTGGATGCTCCCACGTGAAGCCCTTGGTTGGACCAGCAAAGGGCACTGGAATTGAGAATGGATATAGGAATTGTGCTGTCCCAGGCTCTGGTAGGTCCCTGTGAGGATGGTTATGGGGTGTGTAGGATCTGGTTTGGGGTTGGCAGCTTGATGAGTGTCCAGAAGAACATGGGGCACCCTTCATGGGCAGTGGAGAGATCCAAGGACATCTCACCCCAACACAAGGAAGATGCTGATCTGCTGGATCGAGTCCAGAGGAGGCCAAAGAGATGCTCCAAGGGTTGGGGCCCCTCTGGAGCCAGGCTGGGAGAGCTGGGGATGTTCACCTGGAGAAGAGAAGGCTCTGGGAGACCTGAGAGCCCCTTCCAGTGCCTAAAGGGGCTCCAGGAGAGCTGGAGAGGGACTTGGGACAAGGCATGGAGGGACAGCACACAGGGAATGGCTTCAAACTGCCAGAGGGCAGGGATAGATGGAATATTGGGAAGGAATTCCTGGCTGGGAGGGTGGGCAGGCCCTGGCACAGGGAGCCCAGAGAAGCTGTGGCTGCCCCTGGATCCCTGGAAGTGTCCAAGGCCAGGTTGGACAGGGCTTCGAGCCACCTGGGCTAGTGGAAGGTGTCCCTGCCCATGGCAGTGGTGCCACTGGATGGGGCTTTAAGGTCTCTTCCAACCCAAGCCATTCCATGATGCCATGAATTCCATGTTTAGTTCATCCTTACATGGACCTCTAAACTCAGCCAGACAAATCCTGTTTCTCTCTCCTGGCCATGAAAGGAGCTGGGAGTGACACTCGAGCCCTGCTCTGTCAACACTGAAGGGACAGTGACTGGTTCCACCACACAGCTCCTGCCATGGGGACATTGTGTCCCCAACATCCCAGAGATGGAGGGGTGAGCTCTGCTCCATGTCCACATGGACCTGGAATGTGCCTGGAAGGAGCATCTGGTCGCAACTTGCCTTCTGCTCTTTGGGATCTCTGTTGCCTTCAGCTCCAGGTTCTGGCACAGGATGGAAGTGGCTCTTCTGGGGCAGAGGGATCCCGTTCCAGCTGCTCCAGGACAGGGATCTCAGCAGGATTGGGCTGGGCTTTGTTCACCATCACGTCCACAGCTCATTTTATCCCAGTTACTTTTCTGCAGAGCTCTGTCCTCTCTCCCGAGAAGCCTTGGCCCCGTTTCCCTTCCCTCTGAGATGAATTACTGGAACCATTTGGACGTTTCTGCTCGAGCGCAGGAACATTGGAGTTGTTTGCAGCCCTACCAGCGGTCAAACAGCAGCCAGTGCTCAGCTCAGCCGAGGCACGGGCCCAGCGCCTGCCAAATGTGCTGCTTTCCAATCTGTTCTCGCCTCCTTCCTCCCCCTGGGACGCTGCTGGGGATGCAAAGAAACTTTTTAAACCCTCGTGTCTCACTGCGGGCAAATCGATGGCAGGAACGCATAAACAGTTCCACCGGACGGGAAACACAAATGGCCCAATATATTGGCTGCTAAAAATCCTGCTGGTTCCCCTCCCTAAGGAATCCGAGGACTGGGATGACCTGAGGGAACTGGGCACTAAGCCAGGCTGTCACTTTCTTGGGAACAGCTCCTCTGTGTTGTACAGTCCTACAAAACCAGCAGCATTTAAAGGCTGCTCTGGAGAAAGTTTTGCCCAAAAAAAACCCCAGAAAATTCCCCTTTAGGAACTATTTACCTTGGAACAGACCTAATGGCGTAGAAAGCAGCGGGAGGGGTCCCGGCCAGCTCCCAGCTCTGGGGGGAAGGTGGCAGGATGTTAATCCCCGTGACCCTGGGCTGGGGAGGGCTGAAGATGTCTCCAAAGTGGTGGCTCCTGGACCACAGTGCTCTGAGGAGCAGTTTGAGCAGGGCTTTAGGTGCTTTTCAGCATCCCTCACAAACACAGCTTTGCTCCAGGGGATGCCCTCGAGGTCACGACCCGAAATATTACCAAATATCTTCTAGGGAGGCTCCCAATTCCGGCGCTCTTTGCTTGTGGGAATAAATGCATTGGATGCTTGCTAACGCAAGGCTTCTGAAAGCATTCCCGAGCTCTCCCGTGGTGTTCCCTGCGCTTCAGGATTCGGGAACAAGCCAAACCCGCCTTGGGAGTGTCTGCAAACCAGGCAGGCCCTCCAAGTGTGGCAGCTCTGCCGTTATTGCCATCCTACCTCTGTCCACAGCGTTTCTTCACCTTGTTTCAGTGGGGAGAAGAGAAAACCCTCAGCAGCACATCCCCCTTGCCCACCTGAAGAAGCTGCTCCTTCTCCCTGGCAGCTCTGCAAGGGGACAAACCCATGGAATTCCTTTGTTTCCTTGATTTTGCCCAATATCCTGCTTGTGGGAACCTCACACGTGGTTGAGGGACACGGCCAAAGAGGGCACAGGAGTTTGGGAACAAGGGGAGCATCCAGGAGCAGGATGCTGCAGGTGCCCTTCCTCGCTTGTCCCAGTGGTCCCAGTCTCCCTAAACATACTGGGACGTTGTATTTTATCTTTCTTCCCCCTCAGGCAGTCGGGAACAAAGCTCCAAACATTTGCTTTAAGGTGTTCACGTGCAGGGTTTTGGCCTGGAGTTAATTCATCACCAATTAATTCCAGATCATTAATAGCGTATTTATAAAGATTAAACTGAGCACAGTCATCCCCTGAATTCAGTTCCAGGCCAGGATTATCCATGTTTGTCTAGGGCAGAGTGCATGTGTTCATATTCTGCTCTGATGTGCGGGGAGTGACCAGGTGTACAGGTTAATTGGCAATTAATTAACTGCAGGTTAGAAAAAGACCGAGCAGGGGAAAGAAGCCACTTTTGCTGTGTGGTGTGGCCTTTCCCTGAGCGACTCCTGAGGCTCAGAGAGGCTCTTTGGGGAGTGACACAGCCCTGTGGGTGGTGGAGACCCAGTGCTGGGACACAGCGCCTGGTCCTGGGGAGCCCAACCAGTAACCCAGAGCCACGTGCTGCTCTTCCAGTGCCTCCCACCTCCAAACCCACGCTTAATCCCAAGCTTAAACCGCGCAGTGACAAACTCAGGGAACAGGCACAAACTGGGATTCTTTTTTCTGTCAGCTGGGAAATTGGGTTTGGTGAAATAACCCTGTGAGAGAAGAACAGGAGAGCCCAGGAGACCCATTGAGGTGGGACCTCCCTGCAGAGCTGCTCCAGGAAGGACACGGAGCTGCTGGACAGAGGCCAGAGGAGGCACCAAGATGGTCAGAGGATGGAGCAGCTCTGCTGGGAGGGAAGGCTGGGAGAGCTGGGATTGTTCAGCCTGGAGAGGAGAAGCTTCGGGGTGACCTCATTGTGACCTTCCAGGACCTGAAGGAGCTACAAGAAACATAGAGAGAGATTCCAAGGGTCTGGAGGGACAGGACAAAGGGGAATGGTTTCAAACTGACAGAGAATAGGTTTAGATTGGATATTGGGAAGGAATCCTTTGCTGGGAGGGTGGGCAGGCCCTGGCACAGGGTGCCCAGAGAAGCTGTGGCTGCCCCTGGATCCCTGGAAGTGTCCAAGGCCAGGTTGGATGGGGCTTGGAGCACCCTGGGCTGGTGGAAGGTGTCCCTGCCCAACCCAACCATTGTGTGGTCCTGTGAGGGGAGCCAGGAGTGACCTCAGCTCTCAGGACACAGCCCCACACACAGGGGTGCTGGGGCTGTCACTTGTCTCTGTGTCACCTGCAGAGCTCTGCTGCTGTTCAGGGCACCGAGGCAGCTCAGCCCAAACCCTCCCCCTTTGATCAGAGCCAGCTTGAAGTGTCTCCTCAGCGGGGAGAGCTTCACTCAGCCCCAAGGAGGGGCTCCCTGGCACTGTCACTTGGCACTCAGGCTCAGCCCCACAGCTCTCCCTCTGCCTTCCCACAGCCCAGACCAGGAAAGCTTTGGAAGGGGAAAGGAATGTCAGGAGGAGCCTTCAGCTCCATGGTTTCCTGCCTTGATTAGCTCCCAGTCCCCCAGTTATGCCAGGATGGAGGGCAGAGCACAGCCCAGCAGGGTCACATCCTGATTCCAGAGAGAGGCAGGAACAGCCAAACTGGGGCACAGGGACCCTGCCAGAGCATGGCCTCAAGCCCAGCTTAAGGGCCAGATCAGGACCAGTATAAGGGTTAGGTCTGGCCCAGTATAAGGGTTAGGTCTGGCCCAGTATAAGGAATAGGTCTGGCCCAGTATAAGGGCCAGATCAGTCCCAGTATAGGGATAGATCCGGCCCAGTAAAAGGTTAGATCAGACCCAGGACCAGCTGTGGGAGCGAACTGGGGAACAGCAGCAGTGCCTCCTCAGTGACAGTGTCACCTGCACAGCCCAGCGACCACTTGTCATCTCCAGGACTGACCTGCTAAATTCAGCAGTGGTTTTGTGCAGGAAACTGGTCTTGTGCCTCTGACATTTGATTTCCAAGTCAGGAACTGAATGGATGGATGGATGGAGGAGGTTTGGCTTTAACCTTCATCTCTCTGCTGGTGTCTCTCTAATTTGCTTTTATTCCACTTACTTTAGTTCCTGCTGGGGGGGGATTGAATTATGCAAATTGTGGCGGTGACTGGGGAAATTTGGATACCAAATTATTCCTCCCCCTCCAGAGTGATGAGGGAGGGTGAAAGAATCCAGAATTCTTTGAGGGATGACTTTATTTAACTATTTTGTCTGAATTCAGCCCTCTTTTGAACTAGGAACATCATGAAGCTGTGGCAGGGGGGTTCAGGTTGGATATTAGGCTGGATTTTGGGAAAAGGCTCTTCCCCCAGAGGGTGGTGGGCACTGCCCAGGCTCCCCAGGGCAGTGGGCACGGCCCCAAGACTGCCAGAGCTCCAGGAGGGTTTGGACAATGGGACAGGGTGGGATTGTTGGGGTGTCTGTGCAGGGCCAGGGCTTGGACTGGATGGTCCTTGGGGGTCCCTTTTAAGTCAGGGTATTCCATGGTTCTATTAACTCAGACCAAGAGATAAAGACCCACAGCCTTTCCAGCAACTGGGTCCTCTCTTAAAACTCTTATCAGGAAGAGGGAAGGGTGATTCCAGCTGTTTCCAGCTGAGGAAGACAAGACCAACTCCGTAAACACATTGCAGGGCAGTCCCCAGGGTGGCAGAGAAAATCTTCTACTTACAGGACAGACTTGGCACAAAAAACCCCCAAAGAGACTAGAAAATGAGAAGGAGGCTGAGGAACAGGTACCCAGGCACACAGCAGAGATTCAAAAATATATCTAATATTAAAATGAATTTGGGCAGATTCATAAAGTGCTGTTAATGGTCCTCAGGGTGCAGTCAGCTGCAATGCCCTTCCCAGTCCTACATTCGTCATCTTTTGTCCTCCTCCCCTGAGACAGATGGTCCCTGGAACAGGTGGTTTAGTTATTATTTTTTATGGGGCTGGGATAATGGCACAGTCTTGAAAACTCCAGGCTCTGAGCCAGGCACCAGTCACAGAGGTCTGGCCACATCCCACCTGACAGTGCTGGCAAACCCGAGTGACAAGCCTGGTGAAAACCAGGAGCAACAAATCCCTGCAGGAGCCAAGCAGGGAGGGTGGCCCAAACCCCTCTGGAAGCACCTCCCTGCTGTCCGTGGGTACACAATCCAAGCAGGCCTCCTAATTAAACCCTTCGGTGAAGGGTCTAATGCTAATCCTGAGATCAAAACGCCCTTCATCCTTGGCTGGAGCAACCGTGTGATGTTTTCTCCGGGCCTTCCCCCAGCTCTCCTGGCCACCGGTTGCCTTCAAAGCAGCTGTGATGGGGAGCACCTTTCATTTAGTGCAGCTCTGGCTCTGCTGCTCTTTAAAGCTCTTCCCACATGTCACCTCAACGTCTTCAGAAGTTCTGCAAAGGTGAATGGGCTCAAGCTGTTGCTGCAGCTTCATTTCCATATGCTGTTTACACAGCAGAAGGGTTTGCCTTTGGGTGTTTTAACCCACCGCCTCATTAGCAGAACTAATTGCTGGTTGACTGTACCAGGCTTTTAATGCAGACATCCCTGCCCATGGAACTGGCAGATTTTAAGATCCCTGCCCATGGAAAGAGTAGGTTTTAAGATCAATGTCCATGGAAAGAGCAGGTTGTGGGATCCCTGTCCATGGAAAGAGCAGGCTGTAGGATCCCTGTCCATGGAAAGAGCAGGCTGTAGGATTCCTGTCCATGGAAAGAGCAGGTTACAGGATCCCTGCTCATGGAAATGGCAGATTTTAAGATCCCTGCCTGGCAGGTTGTAGGATTCCTGCCCATGGAAGTGGCAGGTTGTAGTGGATGGAGAGCATTTAAAGAGGGTCAGCACGAGGCTTTTTGGGGATATTAATTAGTGCTTTCTTGCCATTTAACCTCCTATTTCAGTCGTAACCATGTCCCATTCCCTGGTCCCACAGCACCCTCTGTCCCTGCCCTCTCTGCAGCAGCTCCCTATATATTTGCAGGCTGTTCTTCTCTCTCCCCTTCTCTTCCCAAAATCCCATCTGGCAGTGGGAAGCCTTTCCCCCTTGTCCTGGCACTCCAGGCCCTGTAAATACTCTCTCTCCACCTTTATTGTCGGTCCCTTCAGGTCCTGGAAGGCCACAATGAGGTCACTCCAAAGCTTTTCCAGGCTGGACAATCCCAGCTCTGCCAGCCTTTCCCCCATCCCTCTGACCATCTTGGTGCCTCCTCTGGCCTCTCTCCAGCAGCTCCATGTCCTTCCTGGAGCAGCTCTGCAGGGGGGTCTCAGCTGGGCACAGGGACAGAACCCCCCCTCTGCTGCTGCCCAGGCCATGAAGAACCATCTCCTTTTGTTTCTCAACTTGTTCTTAGTGCCACAAGCCTTTCCTTTGCCCCCGGCATGTGGCACACACTAACTGTGGTACCCAGCGTTGGAAGAGTCAAGGTGTCCTTGGATGTCCATGGTTGGTCATTGAGAAATCCCACTTGAGTCTCACGGTCCTTTCCCCCTCTGCCTTGGTTTGGTCGCCACCATTTTTGGAGCTGCCTGGTGCCATCCAGGAAGGCATTGCTGGAATTACTTCTGGGAAATTGTTCTCATCCAAGGGTTTGCAGCACAAAGCCCTGGTGTGCACGAGGGACACGATCTCTGCGTCAAATAAAGAAAAATACCCATTTGAGGGCACGGAGGGGTTTCCTTCAGCTCATTGGTGGCCAAATTCAATGGGAGCGTGAAAGGCTTTGGAGACAATGGTGTAACATCAGCAGAGAAACTCGGAACAGAGATGAGAAATGGTGTTTCCTGAGTAATTTCCCAAGTGCTCAGGCCATCACTTCAAAAAGAAATAAAGACCAAATCAGCTTATGATGCAGAAGTTGAAATGATGCTGCTGCCTTTTTTCCCCTTCCTTGTACTCTGTTCCAAATGAGTTAATGTCCCATAAAAAAAAGGCACTAATGGAATCACAGGAGCTCCTGAAACCTGAACTCGCCGTTCCTGCCAAAGTCCCTGGCTGTAATTAACTTGTTCCTGCTCCAAATCAGTGGCAGAATCCTCATATATTATGAAAAAGCCCTTAAATCCATGGACCCGCAATCCCTTCAGGCAGCATCAGTGCGAACTTTGATTTGAACACACACAAAGTCTCACACATCAAGTAAAAAGGAAGATAAAGAGCAGATTTGTGGCGTGTGAACTGTCACGGGGCTGTGTTGGAGGCTCGGAGAAGAGCTTTCCCTTCCCTGCCAAGCTCTGCTCCACGAAAACCTCGGCTCCAAACGAGCTTAACAGAGCAAGTGATTGAACACTGGAAGTTCTGGCCATTCCGTCACGGTTCCCACAAGGCACAATCCCATCCTGCTGCCCCTGAGCCCTCACAGGGGGACCTTGGAGCTGATGTAATCGAGGTTGTCCTTCCAGGCAGCTTCCTCCTCTAATTCCCCGAGGGAATGGTCGCCCTGGACTCGGGGCGGGCAGGGAGCTGGAGCGGGGCACCGGCTTTGGTGGACTTTCTGCGTGGTTGCACCATCACAACATCCAACAACGTGTGGATGTGGCAGCTGGGGACACGGTTTAGTGTGGATGTGGCACCTGGGGACATGGTTTAGTGTGGATGTGGCACTCAGGGACATGGTTTAGTGTGGATGTGGCACTCGGGAACACGGTTTAGTGTGGATGTGGCACTCGGGAACACGGTTTAATGTGGATGTGGCACTCGGGGACAGGGTTTAGTGTGGATGTGGCACTCGGGGACATGGTTTAGTGTGGATGTGGCACTCGGGGACACGGTTTAGTGCAGACCTGCCAGTGCTGGGTTAATTACTGAACTCGTGGATCTTCGAGGGCTTTCCAACCTTCATGGTTCTGTGCCTTCTGCTCTTTCCCCATCTAGTTCATCCCTCCCTGGTTTTCAGTGCACCAGACCCTGGTGGCAGCGGGGTGTGTTCCCACCTTCAGGTGGGCACATCACCTCCCTCTGACCGCTGGGCTCCTGCCCCTGTCTGTCTGGTGGGATTTCTGAGGAGCTGCCAGAATTTGGGGGGGTCTCCTCACTGATGTACTATCCCCACATTTCACTCAGGGCTTCAGTTACGAGCTGCAGGGAATGGTTCTTTTCCAACACCTCCCTGTTTTTCCCACCCCAGCTCCTTTCTCTTGCTGAATTCCCAGTCCCTGAGGGAGCCACTAAAGCAAGCAGAGCTGAACAAACAATTAGAAATGGCAGCTCGGGGCCATCAGCAGCTTTTCAGTGATTTGTTTGTCTACACCCCCTCCACCCCACCCTCTGCTCTTGCTTTATAATGTGTAATTTGTCAAAAACAACCTCCCAGATTTCAAATCTTCAACAGCAAATTGGCTGGAAAAGCAGAACTTCCCCAGCAGCTGGTGCAGCTCTGGCTGCCCTGAGCCCCGAGCTGTGAGGAGGATTTGGGGGTCTCTTGGAAAGCACCAGGACCTGGGGGCAGGTGGGGTCACTCCTTGAAGGAAACGCTTGTTTTCTCTCTGGTTAATGAGTGTTGTTGCCACCAATATCCCCAGTTCACCTTCTGGGTGAACATGACCATTCCCAGGGGATGTCACCGCGTTCATTTGGTGGCCCATGACGGGGACCCACGTAAAGGATGAACAACAAGGTGGCATCAGAGGAATGTCACGTTTTCCCACAGGGTCTGTCCAAAGCTTCGTTGCTCTCAGGGGTGACACAGCAGGAAACATGTGGAAGCAACATAAAACAATTGTCTCCATAAAAAAGATGGGCTCAGGATGCTTTTCTGTCCTCGGATCTCATCTTCCAAGGGAACAGGTTGCTGCTCTGGGAGGACAGGGCTGTGTAAATTAAGGCTCATCCCAACCTCACGGAGAACACCCCCCAATATGCAACATTTCTTATGGTTGGGAAGTTCAGGTGGATTCTGAATTTTCCTTGCAATATGTGAACCAGACTGGGATGTTCCTTCATTAACTGGGCATCCTCTCGTTCCAAGCACACAGTTTTCCAGAGGACACCTCTGTTTCACAGTGGCTGTGGTGGAGTTCCACTTCATGCCACCCTGAGATCCTGCAGCTGTCATCAGCCCACAGCACGGGCTGGAAACAGCAACTTGCTTCTCCTTAGGGATAAAACTTGGAATGCTTTCCCCCAGTTTGCCCTGTATTTCCAAGGAGATCAGTGGCACCAGCAGAGCCTGGAAGGCTCAAGACTGTGGGGAGAGGGAGCTTTGCCCAGCCCCTGGTTTGAAGATAAGTCCTGCAATAAATGCCTTAAGTTATTTATTTGATGCCTGGGCTTGGGAGCAGATCCCAGTGAACCAAATCCGAGCAGCATCCCCACGCTGGGTCACGGGTGGGAGTGGAAGGCTCAGATTAAATTCATTAAACAAGCCCTGCCTTGAGTCCTGAGGTGCAGGAAGAACTCCCTGGCTTTCCAAACCCCTTCTCAGGTGTGACTGGATCCGACTCTGTCAACAGTTTAAATGTAAGGAATTCCAGAGGTGGGATTGAACCAGTTTTGTCCTGCGGGTTTTAATGCTCGGCAAAATGAGACTATTTGTCTAAAATTAATCATTTGTTGTTACAAAAGGTCTTAACCAGAATTACTTCTTACACAATACAGCCCCTAAATCCACCGGCAGCATAGGACAAGATAGGCCAGTGCACTGTATTGAAGCAAATGTATTAAAGCCAGCAAAAAGAAATAATTATTAAGCAGAGATTGATGTGACTCCCCCAGGCCAACATTTGTGGCGAGATCTCCTTTCCCTCAACCTCCACGAGTATCCCTGAGGAGCATCCCCAGCCATGGGAGGGATCTCCCCACACACCCCCAGAAGGCTTGATCAGAACACCCTGACTGTGTGGGAGGGCACCGGGCTTGTAGAGTATGAAGTGACCTTCAAAAAGCAGGATGAGTTTGCACTTTGGTGTCCCAGGCTGGGTTTAGCAGAGCTCAGGACCAAACCCAGCACCCTGGTGCCTGCAGTTGAACTTGCGTTGTTCTCGTTCTCTGCTGGGATTTTTAGGTCTTGGCAGGGGGGGTTTTCCTGCCGCATCTGGAAGGAGTCAAAGGGCACATCAGGGGCAACCAGGAACGATTAATCCTGGAGCAAACTGCTCTGCCAGTTCCTGGGATGGGTTTCTGGATGGAATCCCTGTCCCTCAGTGCTGTGCTGGGATTCGGCAGCGGGAGTCAGTGGGAATCCATCCCGAGCGCCAGGAACGGCCAGAAATCCTTTAATCCACGACTTCGGCTGCGGGGTTCCAGATTGCCCTCCCGCAGGAAGGGAGCAGCGGGCAGGGCTTGGAATTCAGAGGCTGGCGGGGCTGGAAATTGAGTTCTGCGGGATCTTCCCCCACAGGTGGGTGAATTCATTGCGGAGGCTTCTCGGAGAGCGATTGTGAGCAGCTAATGGGGTTTGAATGGAGCTGATGGCCTCGTGCTGGAGCGTGTGGGAATAACAGGCTCATTATGTCCCGGCGGGCACCTCTTGCGTTCTCAGGGTGATGGAGGCAGAGCGGGGCGGCTGGAGGAGCCGCTGATTGAAGGCAGACAAGGAAGATGAAGAGGAGAAACGTTGCAGAGGATAATTGCAAGGAAAATAACTTCTCCGGGAGAGGAAGGAGTGGGTTACGCCGACAGAGAAAATGCAGGAGCTGGATTGCTCCAGCCTGCACTTGGAGCTCTGGAAAGCTTTGGGAAAGCATCCTGCAGCGGCTGGGAGAAGGGCTGTCCCTCCTGCCATCCCCGCACAGGAGGCACCAGAGAAAGCCCCCTTGGCCACCAGCCCAGGGAGGAGCAGCTCTGGTCAGAAGCTCGTTAATTGAGTTAATTTATAAAATGCATCCCATTGTGATGCTGCCCGGGTCTGGAATCCGTCGTGGTGATCGTGACAGGGTCTCAGGGAGGTGCTCAGGGTGGGCACGTTCAACATCAGCATCCTCAGGGCAAGCAGAGTTCTGCTCTTTGGGGGCTCCAGGTCTTTGGGGTTTTCTGCTCTTTGGGGGCTCCTGCTCTTTGGAGCAGCCCCTGTTCACCAGAAGGATTCTGGACCCAAAGGAGGAACAGGGGGAGCCTTCAGTGCCCCCCAAGGGACAGAGCAGGGGCACGAGGTTCCTAAATCAGCTCTTCCCAGCCTGTTGCTCCTCTTCCACACCTTCCACAGCACCAAGGGGTCTGGCTGTGCCACAAGGACATGTCCCACAGCTGGGAAGCAAAGGCCCCAGGGGCACTGGGACAGGTTGGGGTTCTCTGGCTGCCTTTGCTGAGAACTTTCCCACAGAACTTTGGTGACTTTCTGATTTCCCCTGGGTTTTTGTGCTCTGTTGCCCCTGCCAGCTGTACCCCCTTTGGCCGCAGCTTTGGCAGCACCAGGGTGGGCAGTACCTGCTGTTATGGCTCTGACCCCTTGTGGGGGCGAGAGCAGAGATGCCCAGAACCCTCTGAGCCTGGAATGGGAGCCCCGGAATGGTCCTGTCAGCTCCAGCTCAGAGCAGGGGCTGCGCTTCTTCACCCTGGGCAGTGAACCAAGCAGCCCTGCCCAGCTTCTTGGCATCTGCTTCAGGGTTTACTGAGCCAAGTGGAGCAGAATTTGGACATTGTGGGCCAGTGGGGAGTGGCAGCACCTCGGAGTGGATTAGCTTAGTCTAACCTGAGCTGAGCTTTGAGCTGAGCTCCTCCTGGAGGTCTGATGAAGGACTCTGATGAAGTCCCCTGGAGGCACAAAGCCCATGAGCTCCTTGGCCACAAAGTGTTGGTTGCCCTTTTCATGTCTTCAGTGGCCACACAGGCAAATCGCACTGCCACGTGGATTTTAACAGACACGAACACAATAACTAAAACCACGAGGCCAAGCCTAACTGTTTCTATGAAGGGTTTGATTCTCTCCAGGTAGCCCAGGCTTTAGGCACCAGCATTACCTGGTATCAGGTCAAGCAGAGTTGGAAAAAGCAGAGGAGCTTCCAGGCACATTTGTCATGGAATTAGAAGCATCGGCTTTGGAAGCTGAGCACGAGTTGGGGATGATTGCTCAGAGTTTAATTAGAGATGTCTCAGTTAGTTCAGCTGTGGAAGAACACGTGGGTGGGACGGGCGCAGGAGAGCGGAGCTTTGGTTGTGGGGAGAGATGAGATCCCACGTTTATTTCCTGGGAAAGAAACGGAGCCGCTTGGCTTCTGGAGCGCAGGGAAGTTATTGCCGCAACCAGGATTTCCATCTGATCCGTGTGCAGTCAAATTCCTGCTGCTGGTCAGGGCGGGAGAGTCGATTTTCATCCTTCAGATGCTCTGGAGAAAGGGAAACCCGGCTCCTGCCCCGGGCCACTCTCATGTTGGTGTCCTGTTGGGTTTCACGTGGCTGCTTTGCAGGAGCCGCTTTCACCGCTGTCTCCAGGTCTTAGAAATTGTTTTATCCTGTTTTACCCTGTTTTATCCCTGCACAGTTTCACAACCTCGCCTCTTCGTTTATCAGCTTGCCAGGGAAGACAATAACCTTCCCACTGCCTGTGTTTCAGCAGAGCTTATTTTGGGAATCTGTAGCAAAGCAGGAAATGATGGACTGCCTGTAGAAAGAGTGACATATCCTTAAATCCTCCAAAATGTTTCATAAGAATTCCCAAATGTTCCGTGCGAAGCGGCACAGGATGATTGTTGTTAATAATCCACAGAGAAGCCCCACATGTCTCTGCGTGTGCCGTCACACGGCGGGTGCAGAAAGGAAGAGGGGGAGGCATTTTGCACACAAGGCACCAAAAATCCGGGTTTCGACTTGAAAAAAGTGAAATCTGGTGTGAATTTTCAGCAAGACCTGCCCTGTGATGGTTGGGGGATGTGTTTCCCTGGACTCTCACCCTGAGACAGGCCTGGCCTTGGCCACATTCCCAATCCCTTTCCTTCATCTCAGCGGCTCAAACCCATTGATTCCCGTGAGTGATAATGAGGGAAGAGGCACTTGAAGCAAAACTCTCCCTTCTAAAAGAATTTCTGTTGGAATAAGGGCCAACATTTAGTGGCCATTAGCTATTTCCCTCAGGTTCTCCTTTCTTCCTTATTTTTCCCACAAAGCTTCTGGGTCTGCTGTGAAAAATCAAAGGACTCGGATGCATTTTTTAGCACAATTTAGTATCTTGTGCTAAATCAGAAGTGACTCCGAGGTCGCTGCCTCCCCTCCTGCCTGGCACCTTATAAGAATAGCCTGTATGTTGCCAGTGTTTTCTTCTTCAGACTTTAGCCCCTGATTTTGAGCAAGCTGCCTCACCTTTTGTTCTCGGATTTCTCTTGCACCACCTCTTCAGCAGATAATCTGCCTCCTTGGGAGCTCAGCTCCCCGATGAAGTCCTCTCTCCGTTCCCCCTTGCTCTGCCCTCAACCCAAAATCTGATCCTGGCTTTATGGGAGACAAACCACGACTCCGCCAGCTCTTCATCAGGGAGAGTTCTGGGGAAAATGTCTCATTTTTAGTTTGCATTTTGTGCTCCTTCTTTCATTACCTTAAGAGCACTTTCCCAGCTTGACTTCCTTTAACTGGTGTGTTCAGCCTATTTCTGGTATTTAACTTCAGCTCTCAGCACAGCAGCTTTTTTTTCTTTCCTTCTTCTTCTTTTACATCTTATTATTTTTTTCCTCCCAAACTCCAAGCTGCGACTTGACTGTGAATCTTCTGGGTGAGACCCCGCCGTACAAGTAACACATGCACCGAGTCCCCACTTTAGGAGTTGAGAGGCAATGCCAGATGTCCAGTACTGGGCTAAATTCCAGCTTTTTTGGCATTTCCCTGCTATCGTATGGTTCTCACCCAGCCTTCTGTGGCGCGGGCTCCTGCCTGGCCCTGAGAAATCTCATTGCCTGGCCCTGGCTTGTCTCTTGTTCTGCTCTAGAATGAAATGTTAAGGCTTAACTGGGATCACACAGGATGGGTTGTCCTCGTGTCTCTTCAAAGCTGGAGCACTTTGGGAACATCTGACATCTTGGGCTTGCATCCAGCGTATTCCAGGCTGACAGGATCACAGAGTCATGGAATGGGTTGGGTGGAAAGGGACCGTAAAGCCCAACCAGGGACACCTTTTACTAGCCCAGCTTGCTCCAACCTGGCCTTGGACGCTTCCAGGGATGGGGCAGCCACAGCTCCTCTGCCCAACCTGTGCCAGGGCCTGCCCACCCTCATCTGATTCTGTGATCATGGAATCACAGAATCCTTCAGGCTGAAAAAGCCCTCTGAGATCAGGTCCAACCATCCCCCAGCACCGCCAAGGCCACCACTGACCCCTGTCCCCAAGTGCCACATCCACATGGCTTTTAAACCCCTCCAGGGGTGGGGACTCCCGGTCCATGGGGACAACCAAAACCTCCAGCCAAGCCAAGCTGACGGACCCACCCACCCTGCTGGGTCCACTTTGTCAAAAAACCCAGTGCAGTGATGTGGGTTTGCACTTCTCTTGCTTTGGTGGAGGAATCCCAGAAGGGTTTGGGTTGGGAGCGACCTTAAAATCCATCTCGTTCCAACGCCTTGCCAAGGGTAGGGCCACCTTCCACTAGAAGGAAGGGCTGGCTTGTTTTGGTGATAGATGAGGGTCCCAGAGAAGTCAGGAGAACTCATTGAGATGGGGAGCACGGTGCAGCTTCTGTCAGCTCATCAATTAGTTCATCCGACACATATGGTCAGAATATAAAAATCTCCGAGCGTGCAGGAACTGAGATTCGTGAGGAGTTAAGGAGGGAGGAATAACAGCCAAAAAGAAAAAAACTAATAAATAAATTAAAACCCCTAAAAAACTGACGGTCCAGCTTGCTTCACGGTTAAATTCCATTCTCTCTTGGCTGCAGCTCGTGTTTTGAACATTTAGTCCGGGCTGCTGATGGTTTGCAGTTTTCATTTGTGCTTTATTTCCCCGCGGAGAGCTCAGGCGGGAGCAGGGTGTGGGGCTCGCTGGGAGCTGCCTCGGGCACTTTTCCAGCTGGGATCCCAACCGGAGGAAAATGGATGGTTTCAGGTCACCCAAGGAACCGGGGGCCTTCCTGGGAATAAAGCCCAGTGGTCTTTGACTGGGAGGATGGAATTCCAGCCCTACAAGGGAGAACTTTGGCTCGGAATCGAGGAGATGGAGACTGTGGACAGAGGGTACATGATGATTAGGTGGCATATTGGGATCTAGGGGGTCATAAATCCGCTTTGAATGCGAATTACCCTTAAGGGAGCCAGAGAAGTGCCCTCAGCAATGAGTGCACGGTCATTGAAAGGCCACGCTCGCTTGGCACTGCAGTCACTCGTTCAAAATTCACCCTCAAAATGATTCCACGAAGTCGCAGAATGACAGAATATCCAAGCCCTGGCCCTGCAGAGACACCCCAACAATCCCAGCCTGTCCCTCCGAGCGGTGTCCAAACCCTCCTGGAGCTCTGGTAGGTTTGGGGCAAGAATAAACAGGATAAACCAGGCATGAAACCCATGAACATTCCAAGCAAACCTGCAGAAGTTTTTCACACACGTCGATGCCCCAAACCCAAAATCGACTCACTGAGACCGGGCCTGAAAATGCTGTCGTTGGTGCCATCGTGTCTCTGCAGAGCCAGAGAGGTCCCATTTTCAGGAATCACATGCTGGGGACCTGCTGCTGATCCTGTTTCCGACACCCCTTCAGGCTGTTCAGCATGGCAGTGTGTCCTCAGGGGAAACGTTTCATCTAGAAATAGAAATAATTCGGAAATCTGGCAGAGAGCAGACAGAAATGCAGGCAAAGAACAAAGAGAACTGCGTAACTCAAGGGTTTTGTTTGGTGACAATTAAGGAATCGAAATGATTTATTGCATTTGCACATTCGTGTTCAATTCGTTTGACTATTTTCAGTGGAAAACAAACTTGAAACTTCCCATTTCAGCCTTTTCTAAACAATATTTTGAGTGGGTGTCCAAGGTCCTCCCATTCATCCGTGAGAAAACATAAAGCAAACAAGGAAGCTGCAATTTGAAAGTTAAATGCGGTAATTCATTGCTGACAATACAGAACATTTCATTTGACCTGAAAGGAATTTTATTGAAGAGCTTATCACACCAGGAAGAAAAAAAAAATAATCAAAGAAGAAAGAAATAAAAAGGAACATATTTTTTTTCCCCAGCCTGAATGTTTTGGTCGGTGAACTGAAACATCAGTGGCTTGTGGAGCTCTAATCAGAGAATTCCAGACGTGGTGGCCTCAGTGCCAACCATCCCTCCCGTCCCACGTGAGGTTCCTCCCTGCAGGAAGAGTCATCCTGCTGCCAAGTGGGAAGAAGGAGATCCCAAGTGCATCAGTGACTCCTCACGGAGCCAGAGGATCCTCCGGCCCTGGATTTGCTGATTCCTGTTATTGCCCAATTCCTGCCATCCCAGCTCAGCTGGCAAAGCTCAGCCCTGCCCTTCCCTTCAGCCCCAGGCTGGCACTGCAGGGCGTTTGTCCCCAGGGAATCAGGTCCCTGCCATGGGCACTGAGGAGGGCCCAGCTTCTTGCCCTCAGCTGGGCAGTGCCCTGGGGGCATCGCTGCCCTCTGAGCAGAGCCTTGGCTGGGCTTCACTGGGAAGAAAGGCTCCTGGAGCAGCTGGAATTTGGGGCAGCTCAGGAAGCAGAGCCAAATTGGCTCTTTCTTCCCATTCCTTAGCCCAGCAAATCCCACTCTGAGGGACACTCTCTGGGATGAAGAGATCCAGGGAATTCACCTCCTCTAAAATAACACCTGCCCTGTACAAAAGGCACAGAACCAGGCTCTGAGGCTGGGTTTTCTCCCAGCCCGTCCGAGGACACGATCACTGGCACATCACTTGCTGCCTGGTGGCTTTTCGTTCAGCAGAAACCTGTAAAAAAGAAGGTCTGACATGCCCTGAGACGAGAGGGAAGCGATGAGAGAGTGTGAGATGTGCCAGGAGACAGCTGAGGGAACACAGGGGCATCAGGAAGATTTGGGGGGCTCAGAGTGACCCTGAACTTGAGAGAAGCCCAGTTGGGGATCCCTTTGGAGGGAAGGAGAGTTGCAGAGAGGAGGGGGTCTGCGAGGTGAGCTGCTCCTGAGAGAGGAACCTTGGAGAGGGTTCCTGAGAGGAACGGGGAGAACCCTTGGAGGGGGACAGGGAGAACCTCTCATATCGGTTCCTCAAGGAACAAGGTTGGACTCAACGATCTTGGAGGACTATTGCAGCTTTTCTGGTTCTGTGATTCCGGCATCCCCGGGCCACGAGAAAGCCAAGGTGTCTCTGGCGCTGCCACCGTGGGAAGGGGGTGCTTGGAAGGTGGAGAGGGAGAGAGCTAAGGACGCTTTGTAGGCTCTGTGTGGTGCAGAGGGGTCGCAATGCCCCACAAACAGAAGCTGGGTGAAAGCCCAGCCCGTGATTTACGGCGGCTCCATCAGTGGCAGCAGCTTTGAGAGACGTGGCACGGCGCTGAATGTGCTGCCTGGCCAGGAACGTCTCCGCTGAAATGTTGCAGCCCGAGCAGCACTGCGAGTTTATCTCATAAAACACCCCGCAAAGAAGCACCGTAACTCACACAACTCGAGGGGTTGGCAACACAAAGAAAGGCTTTGCAGCAAGAGGAGGAGAGGGAACATCACTCTGGAATTACTGTGGAAATGTGGCTCTTCAGAGGAGTTGACAGTAATATGGGTTTGATTATTTCTGAAGGAGCTTAACTGGCCTGTATATCCAGATGCCATTAAAAATGAATAATTTTCCATTTAAAACATATTTTTCCCCTGCAGTGAGTGGGCAATGTAACGAGACAACTTTGTGTCCTTAAAAAAATGTATTATCCCGATTATCTTTGGGGAGAATTAAGGAAAGAAGCCAATCTCTTTGCAGCAGTGAGATTTCAAAGCCTGCTAATTTTACTGGGATACTTAAAGAGACAATTTCATCCTTCTGCTGTGGCAGCCTTGTTTGGTCCTTGCTGCAGCTCAGGTGCTTCTGAAAGGCACTGGAAAATCATAATGATGTTCTGGTCTGGCCAAATAAATCAGACTGTCTCCAACACCATCATTTCAGAGTACAAATGTAAAAGTGGAGGAGAGATTTCCCATTCCTCACCTGTTTGCACCGAAGGTCTCCTCGGCCACCACTAAACCTGCAGCTCATTCCTTCACCCCGTGTTTTCTGACCCTCCCTTGGGGCCAAAGCACTTCTAGGATTCTAAAATACACAGGAAGGATTTCTCAGCAGGGCCAAATAAACAACCCACTCCCCTTCTAATCCCTCAGGGTAATTTAGGACACCAAGAGAAGACCTGCAGGTTTCTGTGCTCGGTTACAGAGCAGGGCAGGGGAGGACAGGGCTGCTTCCAGCCTCTTGCCCGGGCAGAGCTGCTGCTGAGATGGGCAGGAGTTCAACCTGCAGCCCAGTCACCCCCCAAGTCTCCCTAACCGGCAGCGATAATCAAATTAAAATAAAACAGAAGGCAGAAAAACCGCAGCTGTTTCCATGCAATGTGTGTTCCCGGCTGCTCCGTGACTCAGGAATTTCTGGGTTTGCATGTTTTGTTTGTTGTGTGGATCTGGTAATAGATTGGATATCAGGAGGGCTGGATATTGGGGAAGAATTCCTGGCTGGCAGGGTGGGCAGGCCCTGGCACGGGGTGCCCAGAGAAGCTGTGGCTGCCTCTGGATCCCTGGAAGTGTCCCAGGCCAGGTTGGAGCAGCCTGGGCTGGTGGAAGGTGTCCCTGCCCATGGCAGGGGGTGGCACTGGCTGGGCTTTGAGGTCCCTTCCAACCCAAACCATCCTGGGATTCCATGATTTTATTGACAGTTTGAGCAGTACCAAAGAACACTCGTTTTTAACCACCCAGTGCCACCCCCTGCCTGCTCTTCCCAGGACGGAGCAGCCCTTTGCTTTGGGGCTTTCACATCCTAAACCCGCGCTCTGTTCATGCAGCTACCGACAAAATCCTGGATGGCAAAGTCATCACATCTCCCAGGCCCGCTCAGCCCAGAATTCCTCCTTCCCATTCCCAGAATTTGGGCACTGCAGCCCTTCATTCAAGGCGCTTCCCTTTCCAGCTGCTAACCAGGCACAATCCCCTGCAGCCAGAGCTCAGCGCTCAGTTCCACTTGGAATTTTCCCCGCACAAAGAATTTAATAATCCCAAGGAATGGAAAACCTCAGAGAAAGAGAGAGCACAGCTGAACACGGATCAAGCAGAAGCTAGAAAATAATAAATAAAGCTTTCCACCGGCAAGGCTGCGTGAAGAGAAGAGAAAACTTAACTTTAGGGCTATTGCTTAGGTTTGTGGTGTTTGCTATCCTTAGATCTCTCCTTCTTAGCCCGGGAGTGCAAACACAAAAGTCTCACTACAAGCTGCAGCTTGAGGCCGTTATTTATGTTTGTTTGCCTTTGTCTGTGGTGTCTCACGAGCAGCTCATTAGATGTTCTCCAGGCACGGGGAGACACTTCTTCTCTGGCTCACTTTTAGTGTTGCTCGCCCTCGGGGCACAGTTTGTTCCATCATTGCCCTTTAAGGGCTTTTTTTTTCCCGGAGAATGGGAAAAAATGGTTGTTCTGAAGCAATTTCGGTGTCTCAGCCGCTTCCAAGTGGGTTTTTATTGAGTGGAGGGGGAGCACTGCTTTCTCCACACGCTTGGCTGCGGGTTTGTCTTCTTTGGCGCTGCCACATCTCACCGTGACCCACTCTCAGGGTGCTTTTTGACCTCTCCCAGCCTTGGACACTCAGAGGTGGGGCTGGAGGGACATCCCTCCACGCAGGGACTCCAATCCACCCACTGTGTTCAAATTTAAAGGTGGTTTTTGATCTCTCCCAGCCTTGGACACCCACAGGTGGAGCTGAAGGCACATCCTTTTGTGCAATCCCTCCAACCCACCCACCGTGTACAATTTCCAGGGTGGTTTTTTACCTTTTCCAGCCCTGGACACCCACAGGTGGGGCTGAAGGCACATCCCTCCATGAAGTGCCTCCAACCCACCCACTCTGTTCGGTTTTCAAGATGTTCTTTGACCTCTTCCAGCCTTGGACAACCCCAGGTGGGGCTGGAGGATCCTTCGTCATGCAACGACTCCAATCCACCCAGTGTGTTCAAATTTAAAGGTGATTTTTGACCTCTCCCAGCGCTGGGAGCGTGGAGATGGAGCTGGAGGATCGTCCCTCCATGCAATATCTCCAATCCTCCCCAGGTGAGTCCTGAGGGCTGTTCAGAGGAGTCAGCACCCCCAGAGCTCCCCTGCCCCCTCCCACACACCAGAAGCACACTGGAAGATGGTTATGCTGCTCTTTTCCTGAATGGGAAACCTGATGAGCTGGAAGAGCTTTATCCAAACCTTCTCTGTGACCTTTGGGGTGACAAAGAGTCTTCTTTGCCTCTTTTATTTTAATATTCACGTCCTTCTCCCTTCACCAGCTTTGCTTTGCTGCTGCCCTTTCAAAGGCACCTCCTTTGCAGTGCTGCTGCCTTGGGAACAGCTTCCGAAAGTGCCTGGGAGGGTGAAATCACCCTTGGAGGCCTCGGGCACCCTGTTCCATCAGGCCAATCTGCATCTCCGGCAGGGCTTGCACAGAACAGCAGCTCCTTTGTCTCCAGGTCCATCAGAGCCTTGGCTGCTCCCCAGCTCGGCAGCAACTGGGACACAATTGATGGCACCTCCAGCACACCAGGACTGGGCTGGGGTTTAACATTCCAGCTTTCCTTGTCTTCCTTGTGGAGATCTCACTGAGCTGACTCTTTTTCTTCTGTTTCAAATTGATCAATCCAGATCTTTTTGGGGGGTTTATTTGTTTAGTTCCTTTCTAAAAGGGCTTGTCCTCCCCAAGGCAATTAGAAATGGGAATGGGGAGAATTGTGGAAGGCTGAGGTTGCTTATACTGAGCTGAGAATTGATTCCATTGTGGGTTTGATCCTTTCCATCCCTCTCTCTGAATTCCCAAGGGATGGGATGTGTCTCAAGGGCTGGATATATCTACAGTGTGTCATCAAATGAGTGAGTTGTCCTGAGGTCCCTGGTGGACACTGAATTCAGGCAGTTGACAAAAGAACCCAATTAATCTGTGTAAAAACAGGTTGACCTTTTAGGAAGAGATGAAATACGAGGAAGAGATGAAATTCCCTCCTCTGAGTGTGTGTCTCCTGGACATTTATTCCAATGATCTCCATGCCCAAATCTGGATGAGGAGAATTGAACCTTCATGCATCTGCTTCTGTATTTCCCTTTGGGAACTTGTTGGGACAGAACAAATAGAATTAGCTCCAAGAGAGGACACCCAAATACATGTTGACTAAGAGTCGGGTGGCATGTGATCCCTGGAAGTGTCCAAGGCCAGCCTGGATCTGCTCTAGTGGAAGGTGTCCCTGCCCATGGCATGTGGTGGGACTGAATGAGCTTTAAAGTCCCATCCAACCCAAACCATTCTGAGAATCCATGATTCCATAATTCCATGATTCCATAATTCCATGATTCTATGACCTGCTGCCAACAACATCACAGCCCAAGAAACCAGGGCTGGATTGATCGGCCCAAATGGTGCCATTTAAGAACAAGACACCACATGAGGTTGTGACCCAAGACCTGGAGAAAGCCCCCCATGGGTGTTGGGAATCCAGAGGTGACCCAGCCCATCCCCAGAGCTCTGCAGTTCAGCCAAACCTCCGTCTCACTTGGTCACATTTGCACTGAGGTGTGTTAGCCTTGACCTCCGAGGGACAGAGGTGACACACCAGGGTTATCTCAGCACAGATTTGCTTCAGATGAGAGCCCAAAACAGCCATGGGTCACAGTCCCTCTGACCACGACACGACCCCAGCTCTGCTGCAGGACCCACCTTTGGTGCTAAACTGAGGAATTGCCCAGCCAAGCAAAGGTGGATACCTTTGGAATGTCTCTCCCTGCAAAGAGAATGTGGTGGATGGAGGTGGTCTGCAAGTGTTGCCAGATCAATGGGGACCAAGGGGAGGTGGGCCAGGGGGTGAGGGCAGGAATCCCTCTTTTCCAGGTTGGTTCCTATCCCTGCTTCCCAGGGAATTAGTTCCTTGTGGGAAGAAACGATGTGGCATTTGAGGAGACCTGTCTGGTTTGAGGTTTTTTCCCAGTTGTTCTTCCTCTGTCACCCCTTGGCTCTGCTGGGGACTTGAAGGCTTTTCGCTGTTGGGCTTTTTGGAGGCTTTTTTACATGTGTTACTGTTTATTCACCGGAAACATTGATTCATCATCTAAAATTCATCAGCCCTTTGGCCCTAAAAACCCACTTTTCAGC
This sequence comes from Sclerurus mexicanus, assembly GCA_013396755.1. Taxonomy (NCBI): domain Eukaryota; kingdom Metazoa; phylum Chordata; class Aves; order Passeriformes; family Furnariidae; genus Sclerurus; species Sclerurus mexicanus. The sequence goes on along the minus strand of VWZF01005771.1, from coordinate 11,504 downwards.
CAGGAAATGGCTTTTCAGTCTCAGAAAAAATCCCTTTTGTTTGGATACAGCTCACATTCTCTAAACCTTTTCAATCACGACAAACCCCACTGGTGTGCAAAAAAAAATCCCTTTGGATGGATAATCTTTGCCCAGTCTCATTGGGAACATCAAGTTTGCGGTGCTTAACCTCCTCCTTTGGCTAATTTTGTTTAAAATTTGGGATCTTTGGAAAACTCCTTACAGCTGAAGTGGGGATGTGGTGGAAGCACAGGTGGAGCAGGCACAGCCTCTTCAGCTCCTCAGACACCAAATTGCAAATCCATGGCTTTTCAAAAGCTTTTAGCAACATTATCTTGGCAAAGCTGTTCATTCCTCCACGACTTTCTCTGCTTGTACCTCCCAGAGTGAAAAGTCACACTCTTCCCCATTTTATGGATAGAGAAACAGGGAAATTAAACCAAAAGCAGTGGTGGACATGAGTCACCTCCAGATCCGTGACCTCACACCTTCCTTAGGGGGTTGATTTTTAGGTTCCTTCCAACCTAATCCTTTCCAGGGTTCCCTGGTGGTGTCACCCTGTCCCCCTCTTGTGACCTGCCAGCTCTGCTCTTACACATGAGTTTTGGTCAGACCCACATCAAATCAGAGGTTCCAAACCAGACAAGATGCTGCTTTGAGGAGGGAATTAAAGCTGGCCCATCCACGTGCAGTTAAAGAAAGGAGGAAGGATTCCATGAGCTGTGTTCCCACCCCAAAGAGCCTTGGAAAGAGGATTATTCACTTGTTTCCTCTTTTCTTCTGTGTTCGGGCATTTTGTCCTCTCCAAGACACCCTGGAAGGAAGGCAGAGGCACAGGGAGAAGGGGCTTTGCTGGCTTTGGGGCTGGTGGGCACAAGGCTGTCCCACCTCTTTTGTCTGTCCTGTTGTCCAAGGAAGGGCTGGAAAGGTGGTCCTTGGGCTAATAATGGACAAATAAACTCTTTCTCCTGGGAGTCTCCCTTTGAGAAGAGAATACGGATGAACATCCCCAAGGGGACCTGCAGGAACACTGGAGAGGGCTTGGAATGACAGGACTAGATGGCCTTAAACTGAAGGAAGGGAGGGTTAGATGGGATATTGGGAAGGAATTCCTGCTGGGAGGGTGGGCAGCCCTGGCACAGGGTGCCCAGAGAAGCTGTGGCTATCCCTGGATCCCTGGGAGTGTCCAAGGCCAGGTTGGATGGGGCTTGGAGCACCCTGGGCTGGTGGGAGGTGTCCCTGCCCATGGCAGGGGTGGCACTGGGTGGGCTTTGATGTCCCTTCCCACCCAACCCACTCTGGGATTCTGTCCATAATGTTACCTTCACTGAATTGCCCCATACCTGGGGACAGCCCATGGCCCTCCTCATCCCTCCCAAAGGATCTGCATGTGAAGACCCCATCCCATAAACGTGATCCACACCCAGTCCCAGGCTCCCTTTAAGGAGAGCTGTGGATCTGTGGTGTTTTCCCAAGGCATTGTTTTGGAGGAGAGCTTTGGTTTTTCCATGGTACTGGAACATGCAGCAACCATGGATCGGGAAAACAACTGAGGGAGGAGCAGAGGTGGCACCTCTTCTGCGGGAAGGTCCCAAACCAGCAGAGCTGGGAGGAGGGAGAAAAGCTGGAATAAGCAACCACAGCCCTCAGCCTTGGGAGGTGACATCCAGTTCTGTCTCCTCAGGCATAAAATCCAGGTATGAACGGGGATTTGGAGCCACAGTTGTCACAACTCCTGCAAACCCAAAGGGAGAGAATCGCTCCTGCCCTGGCCCAAACTGGAAAATACGAATCAAGCCTTGAGAGAATAAAGAGATTTTCTTGTTTTAATGAGATTTTTAGGGTTTCTTTTCTCTTTTGCTGGCAACTTGATGAGAGCTTTCGTCTGGAGCTGCAAGATTCAGAGCTCCTCTTTGTTTAGTGCGACCTGAGAATTTCACAGGGCTCAAGAAGTGAGGCTTTGGAACAGTGAGAACCCGCAGAGCTGGATATCTGGGCTGAGCTTTCTGCTGCTTTTTGCCTTCCTACCAACAGGTTTCCTTCCTTTTCTTGTCCCTCAACCTGTTCCGGGACGAGCAGACCATTGCCAAGGCCTCCGTGTCCCCGTGCTCTTGGTCTGGGGCGACCACACAGCCCCAGGGATGCCAAAGCATGGGAAGAACACGCTCGGAATCTCCACCTGAAGTTCTGCTGGCTTTGAATCCAGCCTGGAAGACGAAGGATAAAACCCAAAAAAACGACGGAGATTGGACCTAAATCAGGAGAACAGGATGTTTTATGCCTGCAGCATTAAGGGGAGCCATTCGGCTGGGTCATTAGCAAGTCGCTAATTGTTTGATTAGCCCAAGCAGGCTGTGCAAAGGAAACAAAGCAGGAGGAAATGGGCCCGCGGGGGCCCTGAGGTTCAGCTGCTGCTGTTCCTGCCTTTATTATTTGTGGGCTGAGCCTAGTGGCAGGTTTAGAGCAGCCAGGTGGGAGAGACTGGTTCCAGCAGCGCTGAATCCACGTGCCCGTGGCATTGCATGGGATAATACTGAGCTGGGTGACAGGGAATAAGAGGGAATAACAGGGAATAGGGGAGAATGGAAGGAAAAGCTGCTCAGTTCCTTCTCTCCTCCCTCGGGGGGCTGTGGATGTCTCTCCACGGAGGAGCTGCAGCTCTGTGATGGTGAACATTGAGCTGGGACTTCAATCTCTCCTTGCCGAACTTCTCCCCCACAGCTTCTTGGTGAACATTTTGCCTCTGCTCAGCCTGAATTCCTGGCTCTTCCTTCCCTTCCTTCCCTTTTCCATCTCTGGTGGTCCAGAACCAGCACAGCTCCAACCTGGCCCTTGCCCAGATGTTTCTGAGTGGGTGGAACCAGCGTGAGCCATTTCAGGTGGTGGTTGCCACACATCTGGAATTAAATAGAAACGAACAAAAATGAGATTTGGAACATTGGAAAACATGAACAACCACACTCTCCTGATGTCTGGAGCAATAAACTTTGGAGTTTCCCAAACCGGACAAAGTTAATTTTTGATTTCTTCGGTACCTTTAGGGTCAGTTCGGTGTTAACAGAAGAACAAGGGTTTTATTTTGCTGCTCTGCACGAGCACTGTTATCCCTTTGTAAAGGAGCTGAGTTTAATCACACCTGGCAGACCTGCTGGGTATAATGTGTCCCAATATCCCATTACATTTTCAATTTACATGTATTACCTTTCCCTGGAAAAGTTCCCTGCACTTCTGTCCGTTGAATTAAATGGCTATTACGAAAACAGAGCAGGACATTTTAGTGATCTGGATGTTTGATCTCACCCTGGGAGGCAATTAGTGCTAATAAGTCCTGTACCCACTGTCTGCCTCTGATTTGTCTCCAAAATAGAGCATTTAAAAGGCCTCAAGTGGGACCGCAATTCCAGAGGGTAATTCCCTCCCCACTAAAACGGCCAATAATGAAGAACAGAAGAGCCGTGACTGTGCAGGGAAGATCAGAGCCAAAATCTGTAGCTTTTAGAGTGTAACTTGGCCAGTGTGATTCCAAAAATCAATGCTGGTTTAGTCTTGGGCTTGCCGCACAAACAAACACCATCCAAAACTTGCTTGGGACTTAATGATGTTGGGGAGATAAATAATTAAGGCAGGAGAGAAAAGACAGGCGTTGAAAGGCTCGACAAAAGCAGAGGAAACACATGATAGACCAGCTTAAAGAGGAGATGAAGATTTGATCCCCATAATCTGTATCGATCGAGGCATTGCCAATGTGCTCATCACTGGGAGAGAAAGGAAAGGAGAGGAGTGTCATTAATCAAGGCATGGCTGTGCCCGAGGGCTCTGTCAGTCACACTCTGGTACCCCCCTGGCACGGCATTCACCCTGGAAAACTCCCTCTGGCTGAGCAGTTGGCAGCCCAAGGATGGGTTTTACCACCAGCCTTTAGGGTTTACCAGCTGAGGCTTTCCCAGCCTGAAGCTTGGGCAAAGGGCTCATGGAGAGAACACGGATGGAGCAGCCAGAGGGAGCTGCAAGGGAGGCTCTGGCCACGAGGAGAGAGGGATGGAGCAGGCGGTGAGGAGAGAAAAGGAGGCAGAATGGAGGAGTGGAGCTGGACCGGGTTCAAGGGGCTCGAAACAAGAGTGCCATGCTGGCTCAGAAACGGGCATCGATCTCCTGGGATGTGGATGTGGGCAGAGGTGGGGAGGGTAGAAGGAGAGGAGCCACCTCTGCCAGCTGAAAGCCAGCCAGGGATTCCTGCCAGCCTTTCACAAGGGCGTGGAATGACAGCACAAGGAGGGGTTGTTTTAAACCGAAGGAGGGTCGCTTTGGATTAGATATTGGGAAGAAATTCCTGGCTGACAGGGTGGGCAGGCCCTGGCACAGGGTGCCCAGAGAAGCTGTGGCTGCCCCAGCCCTGGGAGTGCCCAAGGCCAGGTTGGACGGGGCTTGGAGCACCCTGGGCTGGTGGGAGGTGTCCCTGCCCATGGCAGGGGTGGCACTGGGTGGGCTTTGAGGTCCCTTCCAACCCAACCCATCCCACTGTTCTGTGATCTCTGAGCAGCTCCCACTGCCCATTGCCGTGGACTGTATTTAACAGATGAAAATATTCCCCTCTTTTTAATTACTAAGCACATCTGTTCCAGTGGCTTATTCATCACCTGCAGTTTTTATAATCTTTGAAACTTCTAAATGCAGCAGCACGCTGGGGACAGGAGCGAGAAAGCCTTCATTTTCATGCAAATACAGGGAGCAAGAAGAACAGCAATAATAAGGAAGAAAAATAGAAGGAAGAGGTGAATATTCAGCAGAGCAATATTGCCCCGAGCTCTCTGCAGGATCCTGATTGGTGTTTAGTGTTAGGGAGAGCAAGAAATGAAAGGCAGAAGAGGGATGTGCCTGTACTTTTATTCCCAGCTCCACAAAAGCAGGAATTGAAGCAGGGAGCTGTAAAAACCCAGAGGAGCTGGGTTAACATGTCCCATCAGATCTGCTGAGGAGAGGGTGGCTCTGAGGGAAGAGCAAGGCACTTTTCTAAGACTGGTTTTAAGGGTGCTTACTGGGTTTTGTAAAGATTCCTTAAGGAAACCTTGAGCTCATGTGTTGGAAAACCCCCAAGGTTTGGCTTCGGAAGTATTTCAAATGAGATCAGAACTAAACCCACCAGAGGGAAGTTCAGAGGTGACAGAAGAGTTGAGATGGGCTTCTCCAGCTTCGTGGAACCAGCATTAATGCAGTCCCAGTAATGGGAGTAGATCCAAGGGGGATACCAGAGGGATACCAGAGGGATACCAGAGGGATACTAGAGGGATACTAGGGGTGTGGAGCCACCTCCTCGCTTTGTCTCCAAGCTCTGCCCACCCTCATCATCTCAGGAAAAGTTCCTCTCTCCTGAGAAGTCTTTCAGGCTGCAGGAAGCAATCCGTGGATCCAGCCATTCGGAGGCAGCAGGTGAATATTAAAGGCAGCACAGGGAGAATTTCCACGGGCCAAAGCAAGTCATGGCTTTGAGGAGTGGGAGGGAATTCTCCTGGAAGCAGGAGAGAGCCAAGGAGTGACAACAGGCCAAGAGCCTCGGAGACACTGTGCAGCCTCCTCCAGTTACAGCCTGACTCATGGAATCACAGCCTGCTTTGGGTTGGAAGGGAGCTTAAAGACCATCCAGCTGCAACCTTTGTGTACTTCTAGAATTTATTTATTTATTATCTCCTTTGTTCTGTGTCTCAGCAAAACGATTTCTTTGAGGACTCTCTGCATTTCCTCGTGCTCTGGTTTTTGTGTGCCCTGAATTTCCAGGTACTGGGAGGGAAGGAGGGAGAGGGAGCGTTTCCTTAGATTCTTAAGAAGAAATTGTTGGAGATATTTATATATTAATCCATTTGTACTGAAAGACAGACGTCTCCATAGGTTTTCAGCTCTGGATTAATGAAATCATCTACAAAGGCAGCATAAGAAAGGCAGGGGGGAGAGTGGGGATAGAAAGACAGTGGAAATATAAAACCACAGGAGGGTTTGGGTGGGAAGGGACCTCAAAGCTCACCCAGTGCCACCCCTGCCATGGGCAGGGACACTTTTCACTAGCCCAGGTTGCTCCAAGCCCCGTCCAACCTGGCCTTGGGCACTTCCAGGGGTGCAGGGGCATCCCCAGCTTCCCTAGGCACCCTGTGCCAGGGCCTCGCCATTCCCCCAGGGAAGAATTCCTTCCCAATATCCCATCCAAACCTCTCAGTGGGAAGCCATTCCCCTTGTCCTGTCAGTCCATACCCTTGTCCCTCTCCACCTTCCCTGCAGCTCCCTTTACCCAACTCCAGTGCCCCCTTGGACACCAGTCCACACCACCCCATCTCCATCCCTCGAGGTTTCCAGCCAGGGCTTTTTGTGCTGCCTCCCACGCTGCTCCTCACACACGATGGGAACTCTGTTCAGGCAAAGCCTTCCCCAAACCCTCCTTTCCCAAAATCCTCTTCCTGGCATCTCTGCAATCCCTTTGAGCAGTCGCTGCCCACCAGAGAGGCTCAGTGGCTTCTCCCCTCTGCGCATCCAGCTGTTGGTGCAAAGTCTTTCCATCCTCCCGCCCTCTCGGTGTTTTGTAGCACACGTGGCACAGCTGGCTCGTAACTCTCACACCTTGATCATATAAATAATTAGGAGGTGTAATAAGTGCGGCTCCAAGCCAGGAGCTGTTTTTCCTGGCTCTCTGGAAGCTCCAACTCCCAGTGCTCCTTGAGCACACACTGTTTGCTCTGTGCTGGTCCAGCTCAGGTATCGATCCCCAGCCTCTTCTCTATCGAATTTCTCTCCAGGCACAGGAATGAATTAGCGTCTCTATCAAAACAGCAGAGCCCAGCAGCAAATAGAGAATATCTGGGCAGAGATCTGTCTCTGTTGTTGTGCAGCAAGCAAACAAAACTGTGAATCTTTTGTGCTTATTTAAAAACAAAAAGGGCTGGATTTGCTGGGGAAATGGTGGCCTTTGTTTTCAGCTTGTACCTGCATCTTTCCATTGAGGAGACAACGTGGGTCACAGAGGTGACACAGGGTTTATGAAGGAGGGTTCCTCTCCTGGCATGGCTGTTTTCCCACACCCAGGGGTTGGGGTTGTGTTCGAACCCAAAGTTCCCAGTCACAAACTGGTTTCACACGACGGTCTCACTCTCAGACTGGAGTCTGTAAGCGTCACAAGTTGGGAAAGTGAGGCACGAGCAGGTGGAGGGAGATGTTTCCTCCAGCCCAGGGATGGCCACTCCAGCTCATCCTGCATCCCCCAGGTGGGAGGGATTCTGGCACAGCGGATGGAGGAGTCTGGGCTGGTTTTGCTGCAGAACAGTGAAGCAGAAAAAGATCAACTGATGGGGGACATTCAGGGGACATGGGCAGATGATCCCACCTATCCCTGCCCTCTGGCAGGGGGAAGCCATTCCCCTTGTCCTATCACTCCATCTCTTGCGCCAGGTACCTCTCCAGCTCTCCTGGAGATCCTTTAGGCACTGGAAAGGGCTCTCAGCTCTCCCCGGAGCTTTCCCTTCTCTGGGTCAACCTCCCAGCTCTCCCAGCCTGGCACGGCCATGACTGTGTGTCCCGGTCCTGCTGCCAAAGCACGTGGAGCAGAAACTTGGAAGCATCAAAACCACTTTTCCTGGTTGGTGGCTTTTCCCTGGTTTTGGGCTGCCTGCTCAGGGTCTGTGTGGATGTGGAGGAAGCTGCAATTTGTAAGAGGGCTCGGGAAAGGTCCCTCCTGCCCCGTGTCACCCCCGACAGGAGGGACTCTTGTTCTCCAGGGAAACTGCTTGGCATATTCCTGCGGGAAGGTGCTGTCTCCGTAGCAATGCTCTTTGGGAAGGGCACACATGCCATGTCGAGGTGATGTCTCCCAGGCAATGCCCTTTGGAGAGGAGCAGCCCCTGCCTTGCTTGGAATGAAGGAGTTCAGGGCACGAGAAAGGGATGTCAACACAGAGAGAAAACACTGTCAGCCCGAGCCCTCCCCATCCACTGCCCAGCCCTGCACCCCCCAGGCCCGGGGGGAAACCCTGAGGAGGGAAAGTGTCACCTGAAGGCGACAAAAGAACCTCAGACTGGTGTGAAACACAAACCTGCGCCCGTAAATGAGGGGGCAGAGGGAGCGGAGCGCAACGTGCAGGGCTGAGCTTGAAGGCGTTGGGTTGGAACGAGCCGGGTTTAATGTCCCTTCCAACCCAAACCATTCCATGGTTCTGTGGTTCTGTAATTCCATATCGCTCTGCTTGTCCCTCTGCTGACATTCCCACCTCTTCTCCCACCAGATTCCCCTTCACGCCGAGCAGGTGTTCCCAGGGAAGAGGTTTTTAGCTGCTGATGCTCCCCGAGGCCGTGTTGTACAAGAGGCTTGTGCTCAGTGCCATGGCCCCCAGAGCCGCAAGGACCTCCCCGGGAGCGAAGGTGCTCCATGGCTGTGAGGGTGGGTGGTGGGATCACACCCCACGGGTGACCCACACACTGTGGGGGATCTGGGGGCACAGGCACGAGCCAGGCTTGTGCAGCAGGTCTGTGTGGGCTCACAGCTTCTTCCACCACAGCGGGGAGAGCGTGTGCTTGTAGAATCACTGAATCCTTAAGGGTGGAAAAGCCCTCTGAGATCATGGAGTCCAACCATCCCCCAGCACTGCCAAGGCCACCACTGACCCTTGTCTCTTAAATCCCTCCAGGACTCCACCACTCCCTGGGCAGCCCCTTCCAATGTCCATCCACCCTTTCCATGGGGAAATTCCTCCTGCTGTCCCACCTGCCCCTGCCCTGGCCCAGCCTGAGGCCGCTCCCTCTCCTCCTGTCCCTGTTCCCTGGGAGCAGAGTCCAATCCCTGTCTGGATCCATCAGGGAGTTGCAGAGCCAGAAGGTCCCCCCTGAGCCTCCTTTTCTCCAGGCTGAGCCCCCCCAGCTGCCTCAGCCTCTCCTGGAACTCCAGCCCCTTCCCCAGCTCTGTTCCCTTCCCTGGACACACTCCAGCCCCACAATGTCCTTCTTGTCCTGAAGTGCCCAAAACTGGACACAGGATTCAAGGTGTGACATCACCAGTTTAGCTTTGATTCTTTTTTCTTCTTCAGTAACACTGATCTGTCTTAGAAACTTCTTTCTGCAGAGACACAGATGGTTTGAAATGAAGGATTTGGTTCTTCTGGTCCCCTGACAAGAAACATGCAGCACCCTGTTGCTCAGTGGATTCCCTCTCCCCTTTTTATTTGTGCTTTGCTTTGCCCTAAACCAAAATTCAGGTGGAATTTGTGCTTCACAGGAATTGGTTTTTCATCTTCAGAAAAATCTCTAACTAATTTTCCTGTTTTGAATTGGAAGGAAGAATCAAAACCTCTCAGTTTCCTTGTCACTGAGGAAGCCAAACCTGAACCAGTCCAAACACTGGGTCTTCAAGGTGTTTATTTCCATTTGACCTTTAGAAAACATTTGCAGTGTAAACTAAGTTACAATCCTAAGCTCGAAGTTATTCCAAACAAAAAATATTTTGTTGGAAATGCCAAAACGGGCTTTTAGCAATTTTTCAACATCTTTCTTGCTCCAGCAGGAGATTCATCAAACTGCTCCTTTCTCTCAGATATTTTTGTCTTCGACAAATTGACGTTGTCTGAAAAAGAGAGATTCTGGCAGTGGGAAAGCTGGGCCAGGAGCTTTAGGAACAATCCCATGGGGGTGACCCTTGGGCAGAAGGACATGGCAGGTGACAGAGGACTGTGGGAATGTGGCCTCTGCTCCTCCATCAGTCTCGGCAGGAAGCACTGGGATAATGCCATTTAAATTGGTACCTCTTACCAAGAGGTCCCTGAACCCTCCTCAGTGCCCAGTGCTGCCCATCCATCTCCTGTGTGGGGACACTGGTGTGCCACCTGCCACCCCTGCACGGCCCCTTCTCTCGCTGGTGGCTCCAATGCATTGCTGGCACATTTCCTCCCCAATTTCTACGACTGCAGACTAAGCTATTAACCAGTAATTAATTTTTTATAAAACATGCATGATTTGAATACTAATTTACACACTGGACTGATTCCAATCCCTGTGGCTGCTGCTTCTCCTCATTAGCTTCGCTCCTGAGTCTCCCTCTTCTGCTTTGGAGACATCTGGGGGTCTCTCAGCCTTGCTGGGCGTGGGCTCCCCACCCCAGGTTAGGAGGGTAACACCTAAAACCAGCGTGAGAGATTCCATTATTCCCACTTATTAGGGTGAATTTCCGTAGGATTAGCACAGAACGGTTTGGGTTGGGAGGGACCTGAACGTCCATCAATACCAGCCCTTGCCATGGGCAGGGTCACCTCCTGCTGGCCCAGGTGGCTCCACTTTCTGACTTTTGGAGTGATTCCTGTTCTGTCTCAACCACCTCCTGCTGATCCCACCTTTTAGGCCCCTCTGCTGGGCTCTGCCTTCCCATCTCCCTGCTTTTCTGGGCACAGAATGTCTCCGTGTGAGCACCTGGGCTTTGGCACTATAAAGAAATGTCTTTAATTGCCCTGTATTTAACTCACCACCCGGTTTGGGGCCCTTTGCATGAAGCTGAGCTGCCGATCTGTGCTTTTAAATAGGTCTCTGAGCTGCTGAGGTGTGTTTTTAAGCAGGACCCTGGGCAGGGCATGGGATTTTAGTGCATGGAGCTCGGGAGAGCAGCTCAGTTGGATCCAACCTCCCCTTTCAGGGGGTGTGGACACAACTCCTGCTCCAAAATGCAGGACCCAGCTGGCTGTGGCCAGAGAGGCATCTCTGGGCTGCAGGACGGCAAAGCCAGAGTTGGGAAGGACTTAGGAGGGGCTCCAAGGGAAGGCAGTGGTTTATTTACGGGCTGCAAGGAGGGAGCTTCGGGTACAGGCCTGAAAATGCTGTCTCTGGCCTGACAAATGGGCTGACAGCCCTTTGAGGCGTTTGCTTTATTGCTGCTATTAGTTATTTGGGAGAAAGCCTCCTAATCTGCCATCCCTCTCATGCATTATTCAAGTCACTGGGTTAGTTCCAGGCCTGCGCACACGCATTTGCACCCCCGAACACACTGGAGCGTTTGAATCCTCAGGAATAAATGGGCTTCCAACAGGATTTTGGGAGCAGGCTGAGCCAACAAGACCAAGTGGTATTTCCCAGCCCTTTTTTTCCAACCGTAATTGTGCTCAGTAATTTGCAGGTCCATGTTGTGCAGGGGCTGAGATTTGCTCTGATATTGGGGACCAGAGCAAAGCCCAGCTCAGAGCAGGTTTAGGATGGTGCCCCCAAGCGTGGGCAGCAACAGATGCTTTGGACCTACATCTTAAAACCAGCCCTGGGTCTGCAGAACATCATCCCTGAGCTGCTGGCTGTTCTCTCTCTGCCTCTTCCCAGGGCTGAGCTGGGCTTTTATTCCTTCCTATTTCATTCTCTGACATTCTGACAACAAAACCAGTGGTGGAACACACTGCTGGTGTGGCAGAGATGTGCAGGTGGGTGGCAGGTCACACAGCAGGGAGGCTGGGTGGGGGGGAAATGCTCAGCAGAGGAGCACAGAAGCTCTGGCATCCAGGAGCTGCT
>VWZF01005769.1:0-106570 GCA_013396755.1 Sclerurus mexicanus | reverse complement strand
CCCCTCAGGTTCACGTCAGGGTCATGTTTGCAATATTTACCTTCTAAATTACTGCTAACAGTCTTTTAAGAAGCAAAGAAAATATCACCTAATCCATAGCAAAATCTAAAGTAACACTATATTATTTTTTCCTCTTATTTTCCAATATTGCACTAAAAGAAAGTCTTGGAATGCAAATTATAAGTAAATACACCTTTTGCTATGATTGTTTACAGTAAATTATGAATATGAGAATTTGAGGAGATTTGAGATTTGAGGAGCTGCATGCATTGTTATTTGTTGCCATATATTAATTTAAGTACCAAGCCTAATCTCAGTTTCCTAGTGTATTTTAACTTTGACAAATAATTTGAAGCATTTTTTTAACAATTAAAAACCCCACCATCACAGAGAGCTTTTCTTACAAATATTTAAGAGGACACATCAGGAAAACTTGTTTTGTTTAATTTAATACACAAAAATCTTTCACCACTGTTATTTTCTAGATCTAATAATCACAATGTTCAGTTAGTAGATATTAGTTTTAGCACTGGTATAAAACCTTCAAGTTTTCACAAAATTGTGCTTACAAAATTGTACCTAATAAATGTATTCTGGGTGATCTGAAATATGCTGAAACTTCAAAGAATCATAGAATGTTAAGGTTTGGAAGGGACCTTGAAGTTCATCCTGTTCCAACTCCACTGCCATGGGCAGGGACACAGCCCACTAGACGAGGTTGCTCAAGGCCTTGAACATTGCCAGGGTTGGGGCATCCATAGTTTCCCTTCTCGGCCATCTTGTTTTTTGCACAGAGTAAGAAAAAAACCCAACTGGTACATTCTGTGCACTGCGTCTGTTGTCTCGAAGTCTGAACCTGAAGCCTTGCTTGCTAATCTTCAGTACTGTCACATCCAACACCTACTCAGAGCTTTTAATTTCAGGAATATTGCTGTAATTAAAATATTGCAAACATGGGTTGTTGCTACCAGTTGCAAGCTCTTTGCTTGGTAAAGGTTCTTCTTATCATCACTACTTGGCACCTGCTGCATCAGATCTAAAATTGACATAATTTTTAACACCCAATTAAGCAGTGTTTAATCAGATGGTATTAGTCATAGTGGTTCCTGCTAAAAAATAAAAAGGGAATGAGGGATTTATAGTGTTCCAATTAAGCCTCAGCCACTGCTATTCCCTAACACTCACTGGGCATCCTGGGAGACATCCCAATAATGCAGCTAGTCTAATTAAGTGGAATACGGTATATTGTCTTATATGATAATGAGAAGATTAAATATTGTCTCTCTGCATAGTAGTTTTCTTGATGCATAGTGATTCACTGAGGTCACAGTAGGACCAGTCAGCCTTTCTATCTCATTGTGATGAGAAGCAGCTCAGGTGTTTTCCTACCATTTGGTTTCTGACATTGTTCCCTAATAATAGTCATAAGCTCATGAGGCATGAATGACATGAAACCAATGTCTGACAGGTTTGGCAGAAGTTAGACAAAGTATAAGAAATAACATGGAAAAAAGTAACAAAAATTAGGACTATCCAAAAATGCAAGCCATACAGGGAATGATCAGAAGTTTTGAAACCACAGACCAGAATTTACTTTCGAACAACTAGAGAGTCTGCTGTGAAAGAAAAAAACTCTTGAAGAAACACCAGAAATTTTCATCAGGAACTGTAGTGACAGGACAAGGGGAAATGACTTTAAACTGAAAGAGAATAGGTTTTGAATAGATATCAGGAAAGAATCCTTTCCTGTGAGGGTGGTCAGGCACTGACACAGGTTGTCCAGAGAAGCTGTGGATGCCACACCCCTGGAGTTGTTCAAGGACAGGTTGGATGGAACTCTGAGCACCTTGGTCTAGTGAAAGGTGTCCCTACCCATGGCAGAGGCATTGAAACAAGATGATCTTTAAGGGGCCTTCCCACCCAGGCCATTCTATGATTCTATGAATCAAATTAAGAGGAAGTACAATGCAAAGACATTTATAAGAATGAGGAATATGTTTTACACCTGTGAAGGACACAGGTAGACTAAGTGACTGATGATTAGGGTGTATGAATCTTTGCAATGAAGATGAAACTAAGTCATAATGATCTTAATATGTCAATATATTTTATTCTTTAAAAATATTATCAAATGAACCATTTATCGATAATTTATTATCGTGTTAAAAATACAGAGTTAAATTTATCCTTTTACCTTCAGAAAACATCATCAGTTCAAGTCACAATAGTTTTGCACTCTTAAATGTATAACTTTTAATGCAGGCCTGCAAATCACTATTTCTACTACTACATCTACTACTACTACTAGTAAAAGTGGAGCTATTATCAGGGATTATTGTACTTCTCGTTTACAGGATCAGAAATGCAATGCTAGAAAAATTTGTACTGAAACATTTATAAAGATCACACTTTAAAATCCACAATATAACTATTCTGTGTTTGAAAGCATTGCTTCTTTAAGTCAATCATTCCTAGTAGGGGTTGGCCAGGAGGGGAACCAACAAACCCAAAAGTTTTCAAATAAAAGATTTTCTGAGTGATTAAAACAATTTTCTACAATAAATTGCTTATGCAACAATAAAAGTATTAAAATAAGAAGTTTCCCCTAAAATTAAAGATGTTATAAATTAAAAGAACATTGTTTTGTATCCTTAGTAAAGTCTTATGGGAAAAATACCATATGGGAAACTGTCATAAACTGTCAGATTATAGCAGCAAATTCAAAGTATCTCTTCATATTTTATTTCTAAAAGAAGACAAAGTGTATCCTGGTAGGAAACAGTTTGCACTCAGAGTTTCTTCCCCAGATGAGAACATGAACATAAAATACTTGATCCACAACTGGCATGGAATGCTCTGCCAAAATTCTCTATTAAGACTTTTTTTTTTTTTTTTCCCATGACTTGACATTTTGATAAAAGGAATCTTAGATCCAAATTCAGTAAAAAGGTTTCACTTAATGCACCATCTCTCTCAACCAAAAAACCTTACATACCCACAGTAAACTTGACTTCAGTTTTATTACATAGGATTTTTTCAAGTGTAGAGATAGTAAATGCTTCCTGAAGTCAAGCTCAACTACTGCTACATTCTGAATAGTAGATCAATTCCACGTTAATATAAAAGTATCAAGTACAAGAGCAAAATGCAAAAGGTATGCTTAATAATATATAAATTATACTCTAGGTTGTATAAAAGAATCCATTCTTTATAATGTGAAAATTAAATGCTGAGGTAAATTTCAATTATCACGTGCATCGTTATCATAGCAAACCAATACTGGACCTGTTTAGCTTTTTCTGTCTTGCTTTTGTCTGAAGTAAACAATAGTTCAGAGTGACTAAGCCACAGGTAATACATGCACAGGATGAAACAACCAAAATGTACAGCAAATGCTGTAGTGTGTGATCATACAGTAACTCAAGGACAAGATGTATCCCACAGAGAAGAAAAGCAGATAAAGATATTTTAACAGATAGAAACATAAATCATACAGTGATACAAGCTGTTGCAAAAGATGTCTAAGTGATTTCTCATGGATTTCTATATTAGTAACATATACAAGATTAATCTCTCCATACTTTAAAAAAAATAGGTATGCCATTATGAATACACTTTGTTAGTTGATCTTATCTACTTTTGTGTACATATTTTAATGTATTCAGTTTCCAAACTAGACTATTGACTAGAGGAGACCACATGGTATACAATTCTGGAGGTCAATCATATCTTTTTAAGATGTGTTCAAGTTGAAGGGCTACCTGGGCAGGAAAAGGTGATATCCTAGAGGGCTTGAATGTATCAATGTATAATGAAAGAGGGAATAAAGACACAAAAGTGCATTCCTGATTCTAAACAGTAGTCAAGCATCAGAAGAAAATAGCAGTTATGAGTGGTACCGATTAGGAAAAGCATCAGACAGAAAAGGACCAGCTTAGAATAAAATTATGTTCCATGCAAACATCACTCTCCTTGCAAAGGCTTTAGATGCGAAAGAGAACCAAACAAAAGCGCTGAAGAAGTGTGAGGAATAATCATTCTTGGTTGATGGCATTTTACTCTTTGTCTTTACTATAAATAGTGTAAGCAAATAATATTAAAAAGTTTATGCTCAAAAAAAGAATTTTTTATTTTCAAAAGCTTTATGCAATATCCTTGCATTTTTCTCTTAGAATATATTAAAAACTTTTAGGAGTCTAATATTAAACAAATATATATAATTACCAAAAGGTCTCAAGCCATGTTTAGAGAGGAATTTGCAGCAAGCTTATAAAAATAAGCTGTATTTTTGAGCTGTATTATTCAGAAACAGCTCTAATTCAAGCTCCAGTTTCATGTCTAATCCAAAACAACATATAAAGTAGTTATATTCAACTTTGATTATTAGGCAACTTAAAATTGTAGCCCTCATTAGCAAAATTCAGAATTTTATACACAGACGTGTACCAGTGTTAATGGTTTGCCTTCCACACACTGACTTTAAAACTCTGTCTGTAACTTGCAAACTAGGGTTTCATTTTGACACTCTGCCAAGTACTTACAAGTACTGAGATGAATTATCTGCTTGGCACTATCTACACTTCTGCAGGTCTACCTGCAAAAGTCTTCAAGAACTTCAGAAAGCAGAACATTTAAATCTTGTCGATTTCAAGATTAAATCCCAGGTCTTATAATTATCCTCAAAATATAACAACATGGCATGCATTTAGAAAGAGTCAAATTTTCCATGAAGGACTTGTCATAATCTATCTATATAATAACACGGTGCTTAAAATCGTAGAAGTGACATTAAAGTGCAGAAAAAGTCCTTGTAGTAGTCACTATATTGAGTGAAAAATGCTGTCAATGCAGTCTCAATGAGCAGAATGTCTGGTTAAGATAACTTCTCACAATGGCTGATGCAGAGAGTTTACGCTTGACCAAGAATCAGTTTGAGAGTTTTCTGAAACAGCAAAAGGCTGAGTGAATACATCACATTGCAAATAGGGCTGGCACATATCACGCTGGTTTCTATTCACTGAATTCAATTTTGTTTTTCTTTCAGATCATCCGAAAAACAGAAGTGACAATCTCAATTACATGTATTCAATAGAGTCTTTAGACAATGTAATGAAAAATGTAGCCAGGGAAATAGTGTTTAGATTTCGATCTGAATTTTGAGCTGAATCCAAAACATGACATAAATTCAGATAAGACCACATGTATTCCTATGTGGACACCAAATTTTTGAGTGTTCTTTCATGATAAAGTGTCAATATTTCTGATAGCAAAAACTCCATTACTCTTATACATTTCTTGGATGATAAAAACTATGCCCAAATACCCATATCACAGAATTAAACTGCTATAGGTCAAATTTTCGCAGAATGAGTTACCAGAAAATTTTACACTTCATTAAGGAAGAACAGCTAACTTGTATTAAAAAGGCATCCTAAATTAGTGCTCCAAAGAACAGAAAATAAACTGAACATCTAGTTTTACGGATCTGAAATCCAAGAGCATAGCAGAATTACTCAGGGTGAAAAAGAGCAAGAACAGTATTACTTTCTGACTACATTTGATGGCCACCAAAATAATACACTTTCCCCCCCCTCTTACTTCTTCACTTATTGATAAATTTTCAAGAGGTTAAGAGTATTTTATTAGTTACAACTAATGCATAGTGGTATCTTTATAGCACTTAGTATTTAAAGTGGAGTAACAAGCAAATAGATTTATGTGTACAGCTAAGAACTTTGATTCTAACAAAATTCCTATTTCTTTGAAATGGAAAGAAGAAAGTGAAATTAATGTAGTTGTACTTTATGGGTTTTACTAGTGTTTATAAACCAGTCTTTTATTCTGAAAAATGAGAAAATCCATACTTGAAATGAAAACATCTATTTGCTTCTTGAAACAATCCATCTCCTTGTTAGAGTTGAATTCTTAATCCATAAGGGTAAGTTTATTTTCCAAATGAAGAATATGAGGTAAAATGACTTTTTTGATAGCAGTTCAGCATTGATCTTTGTGATGGTCTTATGTGGAGTTCAATAAAATATATCCAAGAACAAGGTAATTTTTTACAAATCATTGCATCAGTGACAGGCTGGCCTTGAGAAATTACCTTCACCCCATCTATAATCCCTGCAGGTTCTTTAGACGTGCCTGAATGTACCCTGTGTTCATTACAATCTGCATTCTATGATTTCAGTGGGTTTTAATTACAAGCACTACATCTCCTCACATATCCATATTCCATCGTGAAACCTCTTGCTCTTCCAATTAATTATTTGCAGCTACATCTATCTATATTCTACGCAGTTCAAGGGCAGTTTCTAAAGCCACCTGACTTTAGTGCCCAATCCCTCCCACCTTAGGTTTTCTTTACTTTTAATATTCTCAAGTGCTGAGTTACCTTTAAGGCAGAAAAACTCAATTATATACTTTCATTCATGACAGCTGCACGCCTGGTGTTTTTGATTTGATTTGATTTATTTCGTTTTGGTTTGGTCTTTTTTATCTATGTTTGCAGAGGATTTGTATATAAACTCCCCAATACAGCTGTAGGATGACCTGCACACTAAATCCAGGAGTTTGGAGCTTGCATACACACATACCAGCTCTTGATCAGGAAAACAGCACAGACTGTGCCTAAATTTAATTGCTGTATGGGCTGCTAGAATTGTGAGAAGCCAAAAAAACCCAAACAACCCAAACTCACACACCCATAGGTGACATAAGAAAGCACCTGCAAAATGCAAACTCAGAATAAAGGATATTTTAATCTGTTTTACACCTTCACATAATTTCGTTACCTGATGAGAGCATTTCCAATACCTACCATCCCTTCTGATATCCTTTAATACAGTCTAAAATGTAGTGTTGAATGGATACTTTGTTATAGAAAGTACAATTAGTGCAAGTATCATATGCTGATCTAATGGATAAATATCTAAAGACTAAGTCTTTGCTGTTTCTCTGTTATGTATGTAGAAAGCGCAACTCATAAACTTGTATCTTACTTGTATCTTATGGTACAAGTTTGTGATCTTTATATATATATATATATATATATATATATATATATTTATTTCCCCTCATTTCAACAATTAAACTTCCAGCCATAGTCTTAAGGTAAATAGAAGTAATTAAAAAAAATCCAGTTTGTGAAGTTTCATCAGAGTGGAGGTCACTATTATCAGAAATAGGGGAAATCAGAGACTTCTGTTACTGAAAGATCAATAAATAATTTTAAAAGCCATATTTTATGGAGTAGTTTGTTGGGTTCCAGTTTTTGTTTGTTTGCTTTATAATTTTTTTTGTTTGATTGTTTTGTTGAGTTTTTTCTTCCTTATTTTTGCCACTCCCCTACATTTAAATTTTGAGAAAGACTTAACTAAAATATTGTCTGTGACTATATGGTGTTATCTGATAACTTTAAAGGAATCTAGAACCTTGTACTTTTTTTCAAATTTTTTTTAGGTCCTTTATCACCTCTCCTCAGGTGTGATAGTGCCTAGTAAATAAAATACTTACTCCGCAATGATTTTTCCCACCATAGACTTTTTTTTTCCTCGATCAAAGACACCATGCTGAATATGGATTAGCACCACAAGCACAGTAATTAACATTAAAAAAATCATCTCTAAGATCATCAGGAATATAATATGCAGTGAGATGTTTAAATAGTTTCAACTCAAAAAGCCCTCTTAGGAAAATAAAGACAGTGGCCATCCCATCATATATGATGTTACTGGAGGAGTTTGGCATGTTTCAGCTAATAAAGCAAAAGCTGAAGAAATATGTGATCACATTCTCTGA
This sequence comes from Sclerurus mexicanus, assembly GCA_013396755.1. Lineage (NCBI taxonomy): Eukaryota > Metazoa > Chordata > Aves > Passeriformes > Furnariidae > Sclerurus > Sclerurus mexicanus. Next base: position 98,767 of record VWZF01005769.1, on the reverse strand, counting down.
ATACAAAGCAAAAAACCAAAGCTGCAAGTGAAAACAAACAGGCAAAGTTAAGGGACTGACACTTAATACACTAGACCAGAAATTGGAGTGAGAATGTCAACTATATGAACAAGGCTCAAACTCAAATTCATCAAGACATGGTTTAACATTAATCACTGTTTACATGACACAGCTGCTTTGACAGCAGAGATGTCAAACTGGTGACTCAGTCCTTCCAAACCTATATTTCTATGGAGCAAGAGAAAGCCCAACAATGGCAAGGAAAAATAGAAAAAAACTCCAGTATTTACAGAAAGATTTACCACCTGGAAGAACAAACCTTTAAATAATAGTCTTTTGGGGGTGGGCAGGAGAGGGAAGAGGCAGTTAAATGAATAAATCCACTTGGAATTTTCATGCAAACTCTTACCATTCTAAACACACTCCTTGGTATTCTAACTGTCCAAGTCTAATCTAAAAACTTTATTCCCCATTTGACTTTAAAGAGGTCACTGGTGTGAAACTGCAATTTACATGGTAATAGAGGTCTGCTTCAAGCAATGTGTGACCTAGAACAACCAGTCATAAATATTGCAAGTTAATGACTATATTTCAAAATATTCCAACAAAAACATAATGAAAAAAATATTAATGCATTCAGAGGTAAAAATAAGGTGTAATGAAGTGAAAGCAGAATAAAAAAAAAACCTTTTTACAGAGTGTTCTTTTATATTATTTGTTTTAAGCTATGCAAAACTGAATGGAGAACAGTGGGAAAGCAACATTTTTAGAAGAAAACAACAACTGAATATCAGTCTATATAAGCAATTTGTGAGACAAAATGCTAGTCACTGACTGCCCCTTTAGGTAATTCAAATTTAATATATGCAATAGAACATTTTCAAGTGACTGAGGGATTCTGAGGCTGATGATTATTCAAGGCTGATGGTCAAGAGCTGATAATATGCCCCTCTATGGAGGGCTGAGTGACCAACCTGATTGTTGCAGCTAAAATGCATGATTTGAATCTTTAAAGTTTTCAGAAAAATCTGTCTCTTCTTCAGATGTTATTGCAACATCGAAATTGCTACATCAAAATAGAAATATTGGTTGCCGTATCAAACTGATGGGCTGAGCATAGCCCTCCCCTCTCCATCCCTACCTGAGCCATGAGGTGGGTGTATGGGAGGTGTCTAGAGAAGGAGTGCTGGGAAAGATGCAGGAAAGGTGCTGGGAAAGTTTTGATTTTTCTTTGTTTCTCATTATTCAAACCTATTTTTAATTAATATTCCCTAAGTTGAGGTTGTGCCAATGCTGGTAATTGGTATGTGATCTAACCACCTTCATCTCAACCCATAAGCTCTTTTCCTTCTTATTTTCTCCCCCATCCTTTTGAGGGAGAGGAATAAGAGCAGCTGGGCAGGCTCCTGGCAGCCAGCCAGCCAACATCCCAGCCCAGTGAATAACTGTGACTCACACCACAACCCTTCATCATCGTGAATTGTTTTGTTGTGGATCTTTGCCAGATCTGTGATTCTTTTTACCAATCACCTTTAATTTTCATGGAAGACTTTCTATAACTCAGGACCAAAGTACAACAAAATTACAATTGATCTTATAATTGCTGGTCCAGTGAGGAGAAAAATCACTCTTTTTTTATTGTTCATTGTATGAAACTGTCATAAACTACATTTTTATGCAACTTTGTCAATGCTTTAATCAGTTTTTATTCACATCAGAACTAATGGCAGAAAGTTTCTAGTAGCTTCCTTTCCCTATCTCTAAATATGACATCCAAAAATCTATGAACGTGTCAAATATGTGATAAGTATCGTGCATAAAGACAGAGTGGGAGACATCACATTTGCATTGGATCAGAAAGACTAAAAATGTTTAGAGTATTGTAATGAATGACTTTACAAGCCTTAGGTCACTGGCCTCTGTCAAGCTCAGATAAATATGACTCAAAAGTAATCGCCAGTTAAAGCAGTCCAAGACACATAAATATGTTGGTAGATCAGAAGCAGTTGGTGCTTAAGTTTTCTTGTTTGAACTTGTAGTTTGTTTTTCAATTCAAATATTGATTGTTTTAATTAACTGACTCCAGAAATATGAATGTCATTCTCTTTTCATATATATTAAGTGAATGATACATATGAACTAATCTACAGAATTGTGTTAATGAAAAATTAAGTGTTTGAGACTATTTTTCCTCAATTATTGTCGTGTATTTACCTCTATAATTCTGTTAGTTATCCTTGTTCCAAAGGCTGGCATCTAATATATTGTTGTGGTTTAACCCCAGCCAGCAATTAAAAATCATGCCACTGCTCACTCACTCCCCTTGCTTTGGGATGGGTGGAAAGAACTGGAAGAGTAAAAGTGAGAAAACTCATGAGTTAATATCAACATAGTGTAATAGACAAAGCAAAAGCCACACACAAGCAAAGCGAGGAGAGGAATTAATTCACCACTTCCGATGGCCAGGCAGGCATTCAGCCATCCCCAGGAGAGCAGTGCCCATCATGTGTAATGGTTACTTGTGAAAACAAATGGCATCACTCTGAATGTGTCCCTCTGTCCTGCTCTTCTTCCCCAAGCTTTTATTCCTTAGCACAACATCATACAGTATGGGACATCCCTGTGGTCACTTTTGGTCATGTGTCCCGGCTGTGTCTCCTCCCAACTCCTTGTGCACCCCCAGTCCACTCACCAGTAGGATGATGTGAGAGGCAGTAAAGGCCTCTGCTCTGCATAAGTTCTATTCAGCAGAAATGAAAACATCCGTGTGTTATCTTTTTCAGCACAAATCCAAAACATACCCCTTCACCAGGTACTGTGAAGAAAATTGACTCTATCCCAGGCAAAACCAGGACATAAATTAACACTAAAGTCTTTAAAAATGAAAGTAGAGATATCTAAATATTTTTTACAGCTGACCATTATATTAATATCATCGAGGAAAATTAGATTGATGCCTTAGTCTGCATAGTACATCTAACATCATTATATCATTTGTTGTATGTTGCTTTTTTGTCTCTGGAATGTGTCATCTCTGCTCAAAAAAGGATGGTTTGGATTCAAATTAGAAATCCCTTCTTTCTTGTGGGGGAAAAGAAAAAAAAAGATTCAGTTTCAGGATTCAGGAAAGGATGTAGAATGATCACCTGGTTCAAGTGCCTGATCACTTCAGGGCTGACCAAAAGTTCAAGCACATTATTAAAGGGCATTGTCCAAATACCTCTTGAACACAGATGGGCTTGGGGCATCGACCACCTCTCCTGGAAGTCTCTTCCAGGGTTTGACCTCCCTCTCAGTAAACAAATGTGTCCTCCTGGCCAGACTAAATCTCTCCAGGTGCAGCTTTGGACCATTTTTGGCAGGTCTGTTTTATCATTGCCCAGCGAGCTTTCACATTTCAATGTAGTTTTTGTTCAGAAAAGGTATTTTATACAATATCCTTGTTTGTTTCAAGGATAGCAGTAGCAGTTATGCAGTCCAAGAGAGAAAATAAAACCCTTTACTTCATCTCAAATAGCATGCAGGATCTGAACCAAAATCATTCACTGAAGATATTCTGTAATATCAAATATGGTGTATTACTATTTGATAACCCCAAAAAATCAATCTAAAACCTCTGTGACTGCATTTAACCTGCAAAACAGAATTATGAAAATGTTCCAAAGCTTGTGAAAAAGAGGATAAAAGGGATAAATAAAATTTAAAATGTAATCCTTTTAGGCAGAAGGAGAACACTGCAGAGCACCCCACTGTTAGTGAGGCATCAGTGCCCATTACTTATTAAGGCAGAATAAGTAATTGATGTGATTAAGTAGAATAGTAAGGGAAAGCACTAGAAAGAACAAGCATATTACAGAACTAGGCAGTTGCATTTAGATGATAAAATAGAATCAAACTCTGGGAAGATAAATCAAAAAAATCTGGATGAACACTGTTTCCAAATCCACCTGGAGTAAAAATATTGCAGCTTGTACACACAGCCAGCTGATCATTAGTGTATAAAATGAGTCTTCAAAGTGACTGCTGAAAGGCAGTGACTTTTTTTTAATTTTTTTTTTTTTTAAATTAGTGTTCACTGAGGAGAAAAATCCAGAGTTCCTTCTGGAACTGCTTATGGGCGGGTCAGCAGGTCTGCCTGAAGCTGAAATGAGTATGAATTAGGTTGGAGAATGAAGTTAATTTTGATCTTTAACATCATGCTTAGCACCACTTTTGTGTTAAGTAAGAAAAGTTGCACCAAACAAAAAGCAAATAGGAACAAAGAATTCAGGTACTATCCAAGTAACTGTAGGTCAATAGGCCAAATATCTATGAAAAAGAAAAAAATCAAATAATGGATCCCAAGGGCAGAAAATCTTGGAGAAAAATCTCAATACATGTTGGATTGTTGAAAAAAAAAATCTGCTTACAAGCTTCTGGAATTTCTTTATAAAGTTGAAAACCTGGAGTTCTAACATTTGAAGTGGCTTTCACTAAAAAATTCTAAAAGCCTTGGAGAAACCAAGCAACCATAGGATGAGAAAAATGTTGTCTTACAGCTAAATAGTTGCTTTACAAAGAAAGGGAAATTGCTAGTAGTATGTACTCCATTATCAAAATTAAAAAAGCATGTAGAAAGATTAATAAAAAGATTTCTAATTATGTCAAGTTGCTGATAACGATAACGACAACAGAAAGAAACTCCAAAATGAAATTTTATTCCTAAGTAATAGTAAAACAGCTATTAAAATTTGTTACAGACAGACATATAAGGGTGCATAAGTAATCCTTCTTAAGCTAAGTAATTAATGATGTAACCTAAATTTATATGCGGAATATCATGATCATTACCAAACACAAGTGGTATCTAGGGGCTGTAACAGTTTTCATAAAACTTGATCACAAAACTCATTAGCAGGAAAAAAAAATACTGTTTGAAACTATTAAGAAGCAATAAAAACACCTCAAAAAAATAATTACACTACCACATATGCTTTGAAGCACTGACTGCCCTGACTTAAGATGGATTAATAAATTGGGGGAAAAAAATGAATTGTTTAAGAGTGGCTAATCAGAAAACAGAGAGTTTAGTACGGTGTAGGAGAGATCCTTAAAATTCAGGAGCACAGAAAAGTCTTGATCTTTTGTCACACCTCCCAGCACAGGCATTAGGAGCCTACAAGTGAAAGGATGAAAGTCAGAGGAACAAGGCTGAAAACACTTAGCAAGACAAGACAGCTTTTCACTCAGAAAGAGACCTGTATAAACCCCTGCTGAGGTTAGTGTAGATCCTGACAGGTCACACAGATTTGATGGAAGACTGGACAAGAATTCAATAAGTCATTGAGAGTTTTTAAGTACAAAAAGCACAGCAGGTTCAAGAAATCTTCAAAGCTAAAACAGTGACCATCAGAACTTGCTGGGTGAAGGATCACTTATAAGTATCACTTAATCTATTTTCTCCCTTCATTATATATCTGCATGTAGCTGCTGCAGAAGGCAGGTTTCTCTACTATGTGGACCCTCCCTTTGTCTGAACCAGTGTTGTTCCCAAGAGCTACTGGGAGGGGATAGGTCTCTACAGTCACTTGTACCAGAGTATGAATGGCCTCCTGATACTTTTTGTTGCAGTTTGCCCTATGAGGTTAAATCACTCAAACAGGATTTGGTTAAGTTAATTATTAAATTATATAGGTGAGGAGAAAGAGGAAGGTGTTCTTGCACTCTCACCCGAGCCTCTCAGAAGCCCCATGATTCTTTAACAAGTTCACTGATACTTCTGGGAAGGAGAGGGAAAAGAATAATAATTTTTAGTGTTTTTAAACAGATCACCTTATGTTTTCTACTATTTTCTACTCCTGGGCACTGCAGGGACCAATTAGACAAAAATCTCTAGAGTAAAATCCTGATGCAGCTTTTCTTCATGATACAGCATTCCCAAAATTTCAACATAGATCAGATATTCTTGGTGTTTCTGAAGCACTGTAGAAAAGTAAGTAAAAGTAATTAAATAATATATTATAGGCAGAAACATCTTTTCTCTTAGAAGGCAGGAAAGAGACAAATAAAAATAAGAAAGACAATCCCACAATTCTTTTTCCTCACCTTTATACTTTTGTTATAGAAGCTCTTATTTTGCCTTGCAACTATTTTCCTACATGCAGGTTCTTCTGCCATGTCAGCCCAAGCAGCAGGAAAGACTTGCTTTTTTTCCTAAACATTTCACTTGATAAAATGCTAATCCATTATCAGAACGTTTTTGAAAAAGGAAAGTTTTAGACTCAATGATTAGCGTATTTGACAAAAATTCCCATATAGTTTTAGTTTACTTTACATTTTATTTCTCAATTTAGATGAGCAAACAAAGGAAAAAAATTTGGACATATTCTGATTATATTTCGTATACATACATTGAATACACATATGTCATTCCTAAAGAAAATAGAACATAATGAAAGAGTTTTATGGGAATTATAATGAATGATTATTTCTAATTTTGTCTTCATATAACTAAACATGAAATAATTTATTGATACCAAGAGAAAATATTTACTAGTCAAAGGGTTATAGAAAAGAGAACCAATCAGTTATACCAGATTAACATATTAATCTAGATTGTCACATACACAAATAGATTCTCTTGATTTCAAAAGTACCAAAGCTAGACATGATCCGAATTTCCATTCAAGGACTGTCAGAGATAGGCTTTCCCAAAACAGTCAAATTTCATTAGCCAATAGCAGCTAAAGACAGCAAGATAGATATTTTGCTGTATGTTCTATATTATAATCCCAGGCATTTATCATTGATTTTAAGTAAAACAGAGATACACCATTTGTGAGGCGACAAGTTATATAATGAGTAGGAACTTATTTAAAAGGCTCATAATCACAAAGATTCAATTACAATATTATTTTTACGAGGTCACATTTTCAAAATGCTTGCTGATGTAAAAATTATGTATCATAGAGATGAAATAAACAAAAGCTCAGTCTTTAAATTTCTTCAACAACATATTTACAACTTCTTTTCAAGCATAATAACCTATTTCCTAGTCATGTTTAATAAAGACTTTTTATAAGACAAAGACAAATTTTTACAAAGGCAAAACAATTTTTTATCTTTGTTTTGAAATTGTGAGTACATGGAATAGACTTTGAAAGAAACCTTAGTAGCAAAAGCTCTTCTGGGGAATGTTTAAGTTTCAACACACTGATTTAGCTCAAGCATGATCAAGACACTGAACTTCTGCCCCTGAGCAAAATAGAGAAGAGCAAAAGTACAATTCTACTTTGCTGGAATCTCCAGTTTTCCCTCATGGCCCTGAACACATCACATATTTTCATATTTTCATCACATATTTTCGTGCAAGCCACTTCACTCAATACAATTGAAATTTTTAGATAAAGATCCTGGTTGTATATATAAGATCCATCCATGTTGTTATTGGAGGATTTTCTATAGCTCATTTTCAGCCATTTTTTGCCCAGGAATTCCTCAAAATAGAAGCAAACTTTTAAATACTTTTGCGCTAAAAGTCTTTGCAACTAACACTGCCTGATATGTGGACTTTAAATCCTTTCTTCTCTTGAGACTGGACTGAAACTCAGGGAATCTCTTCCCTCCTTCAGGGCAGCTGTTGGGCGTCAGCTTGCTGATAATTATATAATTCAGTGCATATTAAACATTAGTGCTTCTTTTTCTTACATTCTAATACTTAAAATGAATTTAACCGGTTCTTCACAAGATTTCAAAACCATTTACAATATAATCTATTTCAACTTTTTTTGCTTTCTCATTAATGGAGCTATTCATACATATAGTTACTGAACTAATCCTATTTATAGGATAACTTACTTTTAAGTAAAATAGCCAGTTGCATCCACAGTATTGTATCAGAAGGGTTTTATCTTTCATTTTTTTAATGACTTTACAAATGTGACTGAAAAGTTTTGAACTCTGGCCAAAACTCACAAACAAAAAGCAATAATAATTATGGCAATTGTTCTATCTTAAAATTTGCCCCCCAAAATGATATTAATTTCATACTACTTGTATATTCATTTTCAAGAAGTCAGGTATATTCAGACACAGTCACAGGTTTTGAAGTATTTAGTGTAGCTCAGGCTTAATTTCAAGTCTATATTTAAAACTGAAATAAGGGGAAAAAAAGTACTTCAATGTGTTATTGAACACATTTTGCAGAGTCTAATTTTTAGTAGCCTGATGGTGCTGAGAAAAATGGGCATTTTCATAGAAACTGAAGGAATTGAAGGAATAAAACAATCATACACAGGACCCTCTGGAAGGGGAAGTATAGCAAGGATGTGTCTGCTGGGGATCTTGATAGACACCAAGTGTTGGTCTTTATTGTTGTGCTTTTCTGCAGAAGGCTCCTAAATTGCAAAAGTACTGCCTGCTGCTTTTGTATGTTAAAATTGTTATATCTGATGAAAGATTACAATGGGTTTTAAAGAGAGCGCACTGCATTGACTCTCACTATTGATCTTTCAAAGAGAAGTGTATCATAGGAAAGATCCATAAGAGAAGTCAAAGGGTCAGTACCTTTGCCAAGTGTAAATACAAGAAAGTGCTCCTGGCTGCACTTTCAGTGTGAGTACTTTAAATCAGTCGAACACCCAAACTGCCTTTTCGCTACATTCTGTTTTCTTTCCATTTTTACTACCACTATTACAGCAGCTCCTCTTGGCACCACTCTAGCTTATGAGCAAAGAGTGGTACTATTATACACCACCCTTCCTAGTGCTTTAACACTGACCCAAGAATATCTTTCTTTCATCTGAAGCATGTAGTATGAAGACTTTTTTCTATTAAATTAAAAAATAGTATAGCTTGGGAGAGAAGTCTAGTTCCAGCTTTGAAACTAATTTGAATAGACTTTGATACTTTAAAAACAAATAGTTATGTTGAATTGAGAGTTTTTTATTCTCCTAACTACATGAAGGTAAGATTGCTGGCAAAAGGGTTTCTGGACTCTTTCTGGACTGATAGGACAGGTATTTACCAAAACTCCACAACTTTTTCCACTATTTCTTTGTTTTTCATTTTATTCAGAATTTGAAGAAACTTGGGATATGATTTTTGCATTCAGTTGTGTTACATAATTTGTAGTCAGACATCAGCTTATGAGAGGCCCTGGGAAAATTGCTGCAATATGAAGTTACTTTCCATGGTAAATAATGTTAACATTTGGCTTGGATTACTCTGCAAATGCTCTTAGTCACTTTACATTTATTTCTCAGAAGGAGTTTAAAACTTTTGAACATGCTTGGAGAAGTCACTGACAGAATATACAGCTGTCCCATGGCAATAACTTGTGAAGAAAATCAGCAAAGTGGCAAATAGCTTTGCTATTGCTCTAGTAACATATTTATTGTGCATGATGTGGTAGAATTTGTTTACCAGCAAAAGTCAGTCCATTTCCCCTTGCAGATACACCAGGAATCTGAGATTTGCAGCCTCCCAGTAAGTCTGGTATTTATGTTTCTTCTCTGTACAATGATGGTACAACATCATTTTCCCAAGGATAATTATCCACCAAAAAAGAAACAAGCTAGTGCTTGCAGAATGGACAGTTTTCTGCTTTCTGTTTTCTGTTTACTACTTCCAATAAACTTGATGATACATCTTGTACAACAAGCTACATTTTTTTTTTAATGATGGTCACATAAAATGATCCATTGAACTATAAACTCTGGCCATTATCTATTTAGATCTAAGTATTGAAGCACATGTTCTGTTAATCATTTTTATGTGACTATTATGTGAGCAGAATCCAGTGATAAGGACTTGACTGAGGGACTAAACATGGGGATCAAGCCAAATGATCATTGGAAGGTATTTAATGGCTGCAAATGTAAGGCTCCTAGGTATTACTGTGTCTTTATTAAATGATATTATGCAAAAAAGATGCAGCGTGACAAAAAGGGAAAAAAGGTATAGTGAACAGCTGAGAAATATGACAGAAAACAAGAACTACATGTAGTCTCAAACACAATATAATATTGGGCTTTAAAATAGGAAGAATCAGGGAGAGAAACTAAGAATTGGTGTACAGCCAAATAAACTGTCTGGGTTTTATATATCTAAAAAACCTTTTTAAAAATTATATCTGTGGAGTGTTGGTGCATGGTTATTAGAGGTAGGAACAAACTCTATAGTTAAGCCAAGCCCAATTAACTGTACAAGGAACTTACTTGTGTTCCTTGGGAGATGGATGAACTAGTAAATGGCTAGGGACCACATCAGAAGATTTAATTATCTAATAGCTGTAGACACATAAAAAACAGAACAGTACAAAATATTGTTTAGGGGGTTGGAGTGGCTGACTTAGTGAGGAACATCAAGGGAACCAAGCACATATACCTGGTTAAATGATGTTCAAGGGAACATTCAGCAAGAAGTCTAAGATGAAAGTGCTAAGAAGGAAGGAAGTTATACAGAAGCTCACAACAATTACCAGGAATAACAAAAAAAAAAAAATTGAACAAATACGCAAATAATGAAGTAAAGATGACCAACAGTAAAGCACAGAATATTTTTTCTCTAGGCGATCACAGAAAAGTAATTCAATTGCTATTAGAGAAAAAATGTGAAAAATGCTACATGACATGGCAAGATTTGGCACTGGAAAAATTAGACTAGTTTTACTAGCTGAATTTTTCATCTTTAGCACTCCTATAGAAGTAATTCTAGCTATAATTCTTTAACATCTTTTTTAAAAGCATGAACAATACAGAAGCTTTAATTAAATGAGACCTATGTGTGGACGTTCAGTAAAGAGAACCAAATAGTTTCAGCCATTGCTTCAGTTTTGGCTTTCCCTCACTTGTGGTTCAATTCTAGGTGGTAAAGCACTGTAAAATTTTACCTCTGAGCTTTTTTATTGTTTTTATTGGAAGGGGATATTCTTTTACCTTTCTCTGAAGCATTAGACGTTATAGCAGCTAGAAATCAAATACTTTTCTGCAGTAGTGCTATTGAAGTCTTTTCAGCTACTTGTTTAGAGGGCTTTGCTCACCTTCTGGAGATAAATGAATTTGCAACTAGGGCAGGGCCAGGAGGGAATTTTCCTTCCATTGAGGATGGATACTATTGCTCTTTTGTTCTACTTCTATGTTTTGCTCTTTTTCTTACTTGCACTTCTATAAAGTGTACCTATCCTAACCAACACACGGGAATTTAGCTTTCCTTTTGGGTCCCGGCAAAGAATGGTTCTCCCTTGATCTTTCCTGCTCTTGACTATTGGCACACCGGTGGTTGTGTTGTTTTGTTGTGTGGGGGTTTTTTAATTAAGTTTCTTCTGGGGTATAGAGCGGTTTTCTGCAGTGCACAGAGGGACTCTTTTGAGCTCATGCTTCAGCTTTCTTCAGGTTTTCTGGGAAAAGCAGAGCCATGATTGCCTCCTATTTTCCATTCCTGTCTCCTTAAAATACAGCAAACAAATTGCAGCATCAGTGTAGACTGCCTGCATTTAGCAAAGTTATGCAGATTGTTTTGGATTTCTCCCAGAAGATTGAAATGCCTGGGAAGTGAAAAGCTATGTACACAAGGGAGCTGATGGATATATAGATAGTAACCTGGATTGTTTTAGAGCTCAGAATACTTGGATCTAGCACTAATTTGGTGTAGCTCTTGAATTGATGAAACATTTGCATCTTAATTCTGACAGGCAGTGTCCAGACAGAGATCTGGATACAGAGCTGAAAGATTTAACAGCCTAAAGCAGTGTAACCAGATATTTGGCAGAATGCAGAAATTAATCACATCAAAACAGGTTCCTACAATAAGGAACAGCTCTAAACAAGAGATTTGTACTGTGACCATCCCCTGTTCACAACACTATCTACATATATGGCTTCTGCTATATAAATCTATCTATCTATCTATCTATCTATCTATCTATCTATCTATCTATCTATCTATCTATCTATCTATCTATCTATCTATCTATCTATCTATCATCTATCTACTCTAAATTAGGTGTTTGCTAAAACAGCACAAGCTCTTAAAAATACTTGCGTAAACAGCTCACATTGAAGAAACAACAGACAAAACATTCAGTAAAGACCACTGTGATAAAAGTTTGGGACCAAGAATCAGAGCAAGGAGTACTGGTTTATGTTAGTTTACTTCTCTTCCAAAAGTGATTTGATTTAATCTTGATTAATTTACATACTTGATTAACAAATTTTTAACACTGGAAATATGCAAAATTTAGCACTTAAAATACATGTGGGAAATCAACGTTGGAATCTGCTACATTAGTCAGAAATATAACATCGTGAATGGAGGAAGGGAGGTCTTGCATCCCAGATGGGTGGAAGATTCTAGTGTCTAATCAATTAGTTTTGTTAATAATATAAGTGTAATAGGCTAGAATCAAGACAAAATCAGCAAATCTTTTCAGGGTCATGGAAACCGATAGTGCTTATTTTTTAATAGTTTACTTTTAACACTTTATGAAAGTATTACTAGGGAATAAATTTCACTTCACATTGGATTTCTTTTTTCATGTATCATACCTCCTTCCTCCAGTCTTATTTTTCATTACATTTTTCATGCAATTATAGGGAGATAACTTGATGTACCATTCTTTGTCATATCTCACTGAGCAGTGCACATTAAAAAACTCTGCAGCTTAGTAGAAAGCAAAAATGAAAATAACACTGTAAGTCACATAGCTAAAATCTTTGATCATATATTGAAATAAAATGAATTTGAGCTATATGAATTCTTGAGCATATGTCATAAGTTTATTCAGCTGCAGATGTCCTCTGTGCATTGCCGTTTTTCATATAGAACATTTTGTCATGTATATATTTTTATTTCAAAAGAGGAAGAGTTTTCTATTTGAAAATTCTTACCAACATATATTTTCTCCTCCTCCTCCTCACATCTGTTATGGAAAGGAAAAAAAACCAAAATGAAACACACACAAACACAAAAAAAAACCCAAAAAAACCCACAAAAAACTCCCCCACAAACAACCAAACCCAAAAAACCAAACCTCCAAAACCCAAAAAAACCCTCCAAAAACCAAAACCCAAAGAACGAAACAGAAACTCATCTTTTTGGGGAAAAAGAAAAAAAAAAGAAAGAAAATGTAAAACACAGGAAAAAATCCCAACAAACAAACACATCATGAAACTCTGCAAATGACCTGTCAGATATTATGCTCAATGACACTTAGGTTACAAGTTTCCATTGCAGCAAAACACCTGGGATCAGTGTAGGGTATGTTGAAAACTAGAATTTGTGAAAGTTGAGGTGCATATGAAGGTGGGAAGGGCTGAAGCACGTGCTTGGAAAATGAAGTCACACAAGGAGAGAAAGGAAGCTTGTCTCCTTTCATGCATGTGTGTGAAGGGATTTGTACACAAGGCTTGTCCTGGAGGGAAGCACTGCTCTCAGATCACCCCTGGGCTCACACAAGTGGGTGCTGGTGCCCAAATGAATGCAGCAGCTCTTGCCTGCAGCTGAAATGGGTGCTGAATGTTGAAGGCAAGGTTTTATGGATGTAAAAGGAGAAGCAGAAGGTGCTTTGTTCCATCTTCTGGTCTGCTGCACACCATGCCCATGTACTGAAGCTCCAGGGTGTATGCCTTGCCATTTTAGAAGTGTTCTTCAGCCTGTGGAGGATTTGTGTGCAATTTTCACAGAGGCAATGAAGTGTGACCTTCTAACTCCTTGTTCCTAGGGCTTATGCTCAAAAAAATGATCTGACTGCTTCTTTTTCCCTGCTCCTCCTTGTCAAGGGGTAGATGTGTATCATATTTGTGATGCATCTCTTAGACCTATGATAAAACATCACATTATTTGCTTCATCTTGCAATCCCTTTGTGTAACTGCCCCTTATTGCATTCTGCTAAAATAGAATTATAGAACAGAGCAAAAAGACTGTTGTTGAGCAGAAACATTATTTTATCTTAGATTTTGCTTCTGAATTATGTACATCAACAAAATCAAAACAGTTAACAGAAATCAGTGTTCAATGACCAGCTCAATCAAAATATTTGAAGAAAAGCTTCACTATCCTGTCAGCTTTTGATATTTTCTTTTAGAGATATTTATCTATCCTTCTTCCTACATTTATTTCTTACCTGGTAATATGCTAGCTTAGTTAAAGAGTATTGCTTTGAATTTAATTCCATCATTATGAGCAATGACCTTGCCTTTTAACTCCTTGCTCCTTCACATCTGAAACAAAGATGACACATCAGTAATACATGTAATTGAATTATGACATTTTTATTCCATAAAGATATGAAAAGAGGCTTTGAACATTTCCTTTACTGCTCAAACACTTAAGCCAAAATTTAAGAGGCAAGTAAATACTTTGGAAGATGCAGAGGTTTTGAAGAATGAGGCCCTTTTAAATGCATTTGCACAACAAAACTTGAAAGATAAATAAAATAAAAAAACAAATTCAAAATCTTTACACTTACAGAAAGAGGAATATATCTTGGAATAAAAAAAGAAAAAGATGGTTAGTGATAGAGTATTTCTCTCTCTGACTTATCTGTGAAGACACGTCCACAGACAGTAATCTTAATCTTTTAGTACAAATCAATAGAAAAGATCTTGCATTTCAATCTCCAGGTCAGCTCAAGAGTGTTCTATCAGTGATTGTTATCTTCTGACCTGAATACCAGCCCATACAGGATATTACTGGTTTGAGGAGTGTAAGTTTTGTATTGCAGCCCTGCCCAGTGTGACAAGCACACTCCAGGTACCAGCAGCTCTGTCTGCAGGAGCCTTCCCTGCACCCTTCCCCTGCCCAGAGCTGTGTCCAGTTTGGGGACTCATGGGGGTCAATCTGTGCAGTGCTGAGCAGGGCCTGAGCCAAGCACCTCACCCCCTCTTGACTGTTCATTCTCTGCTTCCACTACTGTGAGTGTTGCAAAAGAGGATCAGTCATCTTGGCCACAGACCTGAATGCTGTCTGCAGTTTTGGTTACCGCAATATAAGAATGACATTAAGCTCTTAGAGGACGACCAAAAGGAGGGCTATGAGGATGGTAAAAAGCCTAGAAGGAAAGTCATATGAGGAGCAGCTGAGGGCACTTGATGTGTTCAGCCTGGAGGAGACTGAGGGGAGACCTATTACAGTTACAACTTCCTTGTGAGGCTGAGGGGCAGGCACTGATCTCTGCTCCATGATGACCAGGGACAGCATCCAAAGGAACTGCATAAAGTTGTGTCAAGGGAGATATAGGTTGGGTATTAGGAAGAGGTCCTTCCCCAGAGGGTGGTTGGGCACTGAACAGGGTCTCTAGAGCAGCGGTCACAGCAGCAAGGCTGACAGAGCTCAAGAAGCATTTGGACAATGCTCTCAGGCACACAGTGTGACTCTTGGGGACAGTCCTGTGCAGGGCCAGGAGTTGGAGTAGATGATCCTTCCAACTCAGTGTGTTCTATGATTCTGTGATCTCTCTTGCAAGGAAGAAGTTGCAGCTGCATTCAAAACTTGAATCAGTACGTTTTGATTCCATATAGATATGGCCTTTCTTCTTCAGCCTTTTTAATTTGATTTCTACTGAATTATCAAATTTCTACTGGACTATACATTTTCCTCAGTCTTGTCCCCATGCCCCAACACAGTATCATTTTATTGAAGATTTTATTTTTGCACTTTTTTTTCAAATCTTAAGCCTGTTTCCTATCTCTTTTTCAAGCGCTTTCTCTTCTCTTCCTTTTCTTTTTTTATTTGTGTGTACATTTCTGGCTTTATTAATTTTCTCATATCTGCTTCCACTGCTGGCTAAAGAGCCCAGCTTTCAGCAAGTTAGCTTGTTGAGTTATTACAACTAATTTCTGGCAAGCAGTGCATCAGGTCACACAAAAATAATGACAGATTTTCATATATACAACAGCACGCCAAGAAGCCTGTAGGCATTATCAAAAGATAAGCTGAAGTAGAACTTTAGATGAAAAGAAGCAGGACAAATTAATTACCAAAATAGTTAAGGAATTTAAGATATTTGAACAACATCAATAACAAAGAACAGTAATTTTAATTGACTGAAAACTTCAACAAGAACTTGGCCATTTGGTCTACTACTATTCTAAAGTTCTCTATTAAATTGCATATTTAATTGCAAAAATCAAAGTAATTTTTGTTCATGTCCATTTGTTAAATTAATTGTTCTGTCTCAATCAATTTCAGGTTGTGTTTTTAAACCCATGATATCCTTTACAGGCACAAATGATGGTAGTCTCTCTTCTATGTTTCTCTTGGTATATTTATTTTTCAGGAGAAGATTATCATCTGGTTTTCATATACCTATCTATTTCAGCCAGGAGTTAAGTGGTTTTTTGCCTGCATGATTTTTGAGTTTATGTTTTTGAAAAACTTCTTTCGAAAATTCACTGCTCCCTCCACCCCAGCTCTGTTATCATTTTGTCCTCTCCTCACTGAGCTTTTCTATTCTATTTCTAAACCATTTCATAGCACCTCCTCTGTAATTCCTATTTGCTCTTCCATTTTTCCACTCTACTACATCCTCATTTCAGTGGAGATTTTTTTACAGTTCCCCTGAATCATAACTCTTCAGAATGGATGGAAAGGGACAAAGCACTGAATAATGAAACTAGACTTGCTTATACTGATTACTTTGTACTCTCTGTGACCTTAGTTTTTTGAAATGGAGAATTCCCCTAATGTCTTATTCTGAAAAACAAACTCAGTATGAAAGGTCATCCTGAACTGATTGCAGGATCAAGAGTCCTGGAATATGTGGACTAAGAAAAATATCTAGCTGATTTCCATCCCAAGTATATAAAAATATTTATTGTTGCATTCTTGAAGTTTCAGAGCTACCTTCTTTCAGTCACTTAAGTTTACATATATTTTTTTTTCTTAATTCTGGTAAATTAACATAGTA
This sequence comes from Sclerurus mexicanus, assembly GCA_013396755.1. Classification (NCBI taxonomy): domain Eukaryota; kingdom Metazoa; phylum Chordata; class Aves; order Passeriformes; family Furnariidae; genus Sclerurus; species Sclerurus mexicanus. Next base: position 81,881 of record VWZF01005769.1, on the reverse strand, counting down.
ACTATAGACTGCTATGAAATATTACTGAAAAAAGTAATTTTCTGACCGATCAAAAATTTATCAGTAAAATAATGTAACAAAAATTAAGTTATAGACATGAGACCACAGTTTCTCTGTAGCCATTCTGTTGTATAGCTCTGGTTACTCTATTCTAGTGAAACTCAAGCTGTAATAAATCATAGCATCTCACAATGGCAGTTTCAAATGAACATGTTTATTGGGACAGACAAGTACATCACTGAGAGTGTTATTTACTTCAGGTGCTGATATACAGTACCAGCTGTTGGATTTAAACACTGACTCAGTCACTGAAGCTGAAAAATATGGGAATCTTTCAAATCATACACCAATATGAGCAAAAACAGGGGAATCGTAGCATAACATAAGTAATGCAGATTTGTCTTTCCAACAGCACAGAAACCATGAAGTTTGTGAGAAAATTCCCCAACAAAATCAGGTAAAAATTCCACTCTAATCTCTAACAACAACAACAACAACAACTAATTCATCCAGATTAAATGTTGATGTGTTTATAGTTTTTAAGAAAGTTTAAAGAAAGTTATATTTTGAACAATCAGAGCCTAAATTTAGAGGCTTTTTCAATTACATAGATTTCTTCATATTTATACCCTAATCTCTAATTTTCAAAAGTAGGTAGTATGTTTGCCAGCAGGCTAAACACAAATATGAGATGGGATTTTTTGTGTAAATAGTGCAGAATGCAGTGCACATCCAGCACAGCTGTGAGCTCTTCCTCCACCACAGAACATTGGGAACCAACTCATGTAGAGATCTGGGAAATCAACCTGAAACAAAAGGTGGTTTTAGTGAGAGTAGAATAAAAAAATCCAACAACTCTGACCATCACAACCCATAATAAATCAACAGACTAAACAAAAACTCGACAAAATAAAAGCTCATACCAGAGCACACACAGGCGATGGGCACACAGTGTGAAATGTACTTTGAAGTGGAATACTTCAGAAAGACAGGATACCTGTTGATGTTTTGGTGGCTCCAGTGTCTAGTATTGTCAGGATTTTAACAAATAGGGATATTTAGCTTTGAAAAATATATCTGTTTAAGGGTGTTTTAGTAGCCTCATGGGAGGAAAACACCTGTTTTAAAGAAAGGAAAGGAGGTGAGAGCTACCTTATAAATAAGGGGACTATTCAGTAGCCTCACCCATGTTCCCTGTCCTTCAGGATTAAGAACTGTTGTGTTGTGCTGAGTCCAAGTGAAAAACAATGACCAGAACATCCAGATGAGAGACTTTATGTCCCAATACCAAAAGGAGTTTTTGTGGTTATTCCAGCATGAAAAAATGAAGAATGATATAGTTAAAGGTCCCCTTCTGAGGGAGTCAATGCTATCTGGCAACTAGTCCAGGAATCAACTGGAATCAAGTCAAAGATATTAAAGATATATTGTCAATACTAATGCCACCTTTTGGCCATGCCTTATTTTATCTTCAGTACGAGCTGCTTTACTAATTAATCTGAACTCTCATATATCTTCCACACAGGAGACTGACGTGATGACAGTCTTCTCTGGTATAAGTCACGGAGATGACTATAAAACTGGTATTATGAGACCTTCAGCTTCAGCACACAAGATTTTGACGTGACTTACAAATACTGCAAGATTAATGTGCATGTCTATAAATGGTTCACATGAAAACCAAACTTAAAATTCCAGTTTCTTTTTATAGGTGACATTGCATGCAGCAACACTGCTGGCAAGACACGAAGTTCCAAGCAAAAAAGGAAATCCCAAAATGAAAACTCCCTACAGTCTTGTTCTATTGTGGTGGGTTAACATTTCCTGGCTGTCAGGTGCCAACTAAGGTGCTGTCTCACCCATCTCCTTAGCTGGACAGGGGGAGAAAATATGATGAAAAGCTGACAGGCTGAGATAAGGACAGGTTTATAGGTCACACCTTACAACAATTATTGTCATAGGCAAAACAGATTTAAACTTGGGAAAATTAATTTCGTATACAGACCTTCATGATCTTCTCCACCATAGGTTCTTTTCAAAGCTGCAGGTCTTCATAAACTGCTGCAGTCAGGGTTCTTTCCACAGAGTCCAGTTGCTCAGGAATAGTCTGCTTCAATGTGGGTCCCTCTTGGGGTCACAGATCCTGCCACAAAGCCTGCTCCTCATGGGGACCTCCTTCTTCTCCTCTTTCTCGTCCTTCTGTCAAGTTTCAGAATTGTTTCTCTCACATTATATCACTCCTCTCTCCACTGCAGCACAACACTTTTTATTCTTTATCAAATAGGTTACCACAGAGTTTACACCAGTGTTGCTGCTAGGCTCAGTTTTGGCCAGCTTTTGTCCATGAGAAATGACTGAAAGTGACCAAAGACTTCAGTTAGCCCACTATCAAGCAAAACAAATTCTTGAAATGTACTAGGGTACAATTTATCTTTTAAGTTATCTTCTACATTTAAACTCTCATGTAGTGCTTTATAGTACTCAGGTTCAAATGTAAATAATAGCTCACTGATGATTGCTTTAGTTTCTAAAACAAAATGGGTGAAAAAAATTAGTATGAAAGAAGTTGTACAACTATATTTATTAATCTAAGGCAAAAAGCAGAGTAAGGACAGCAACTTTCACAAAAAACAGACCACAATTTGCAGGGAAGGGGTGGGTGAACAATCTATAAATGTGTTCTATATGTATGAGAGTATTTTTTATACCTATTAAGTCATCCTAGAGGAGAACTCGCAGATCCCAAAAGTGAGAGTTTTGAAAGGACAGCAATCAGACTAGTGCAATTCAAAGAGAAGACAGTTAATTCAATAAACTACCAATCTAATCAGACATATATCAATGTTAAGGAAAAAAGCAGGGGAAAATTGCAAACTGAAAGAAAGGTTGTTGCCAAAGGGTAAGTATGAGGGAGTGACAGGAGAAGGAACATGAAAATAATCAGAAAGGCTGGCTATAAAATAAGATACAGGAAGAAGAGATGTTATAAAGACAATAGAAAATGAAATTAAAAGGAAGCAAAAGTCTCTTATTCAACAGGAAAGGAGAGCAAAAAAGATTATGCACAACAAACTAAATTCAATACTTTATTTTAAGAAAGAAAGATGAAAGAAAGAAAAAAGGAAAGAAGGAATTCAGAAGGAATTCAGGAGGAATTCAGAAGGAAGGAATTCAGAAGGAAGGAACTCAGAAGGAAGGAATTTGAAAGGAATTTGAAAGGAATTTGGAAGGAATTCGGAATTCGGAAGGAATTCGGAAGGAATTTGGAAGGAAGGAAGGAATTCAGAAGGAAGGAATTTGGAAGGAAGGAAAGAATTTGGAAGGAATTTGGAAGGAATTCAGANAGAAAGAAAGAAAGAAAGAAAGAAAGAAAGAAAGAAAGAAAGAAAGAAAGCTTTGATCAGATATTTCACAAAGCAAGTTTAATCATTTAATCACAAGAATAAGTATGTCAGGGAGAGTTTGAAAAGAGCAGGGCAAAGAATATTTAAATAAATGTAAGCCATAATAGCCTGATAAATTTATCTTTAAATGCTTAAAAGAAATCTAACCAAAGAGATTTATAAAACATTAGTGGTTTTCTTCAAGAGATCACAGAAGACAGGACACTTGAAAAAGGGGAAGAATGTGAAATTCCTTATCAACTGTTAAAAGGTGAGTGGGATGGAATGTAAAAGAATTACAGATCATGGCATTTACCTTGAGGAATTAGGACAGAAAGAATTATCAATCTATTTGTATTGAAAGATAATAAAATGAAAAATGCAAACTGTAGTTTTGTCAAAGTTCAGATAGTGCCAAAGCAATCTTATTTTCTCCAAGATGGAACATGTATCATGTTCAAACAGAATATGTGACTGTCATAATGTTATTCCTATTGTCCAAAAGGACATTCTCAAAAGAAAAATAAAGAACCACAATCCAGATAAAACATAGGTAAGAACTCATTGCTTTATAAACTATATGCCAAGTACTTAATAATGCTTCCTTCATATTGAGAGGGTCTTTCATCCATACAGCAGCAAGAATAAAAGCAGAACATGTAACGTCTTTGGGAAAGAACTCCTGGTGGAATACCAAAAAGGCTCCATGGGGAGAAAGTGAGCCTGAATGGTTAAAGGAAAATTCATATGAAAAGACAGACTAAAAAAAAGAAGAAAGAAAAAATTACTCCAGATATATGGATAATGCACACTCTACACAGATAATGGAAGGGGTCATAGATACAAACATTGTGCTGTGAAGTTGACTAAATCTGTTCATTTGATGCCTATTCCAATAAATTGTCAAGACTGTGGCTTTCAGACATTTAGTCTCTGTATATCTAATTGCTTAAATTTGGTGAGGAAACACTGTACCACAAGCCTCATGTGCAGCCTGGTAACAGAGCTGCTGCTAACATTATGTATTCTGTTCTTCATCTGTGCAATCAATTTCTTACATCTCTCTCAGTTTCATCTGGAAGCAGACTGCTTAAAAGTAAAGTGATATAAAGTGTTTCCCAGCAACTACTTCATCACTTCCAGTGACCTTCAAATTACATTTAAGATTTGCCTTGGACAAAACTATAAGGCTGCTCAGTGTTGTGGACAGGAAGATTCATCTGGTACTGTTAACCTGATCAATAGTGAAATAAAAAGTCAACCGAACTTACATTTTTACAACCCCAGGAGAAAGTTAAAAAACACATTAGTTGGTTTAACAAAATGATAGCCGACAGAGAATCAGTATCCAAGGTTATAAATGATAGTAGCTCAGTAAGCCCTGTACATCATATACAGTCATAAACTACTCACACTGTATTTAAGGACAATCTCACTTTTATTTGTTTTTCTTCAATAGTTCCTTTCCTTTGTTCCTCAGAAAGGAAAACAAAACAAAACAAAACAAAATTTGACCAACCAATCAAACAAAGAAGCTGTGAGGGTCAGAAGCATACAAATTATTATTAATTTCAAAAAAAAGTGTGTCATTTGGTGGACAGATTTACTCTACGAGCTTTAATTTTCCAAACTATGTGCCCATTAGTAAGTTGTTTGGTGCAACAGAAGTAGATCAATAGACTGAAACAGATGGTCCTAAAGCGCCTGAACTTTATTTCTCTTCTTTCTTATGCTCTTTTCAGAAAAAAAAATGTTATTAAATCTTTCTCCTTAATCCATATTTATATCCACTGTGCATAACCCCAGTGATGATGTGGCAAACTCAGTGAGTTAAAACAATACAGTGAGTTGGCTTCCAGCTTTTCTATAATGTACTGACTGACTTCTTTGGGAGTCTTTGCACCAGGACTGCTTTATCCATGGTCATCTATGGATGTTCTGAGCACAAGAAATGCATCTTATTCTTTTAGGGCACAAGGACTGCTCTGTCCTCTATGCTCTCTTTGACCTCCCCTAAATATTACTACGTGGCCTTCACTGTTGCCTCCATTAACCCTCAGAAAACTTCATAGGTCCAAACATGAGAAAGCTGCTACAGAGAATATAATTGACAAATATTGCAGTGTGAAGTCTGAAAGAAACTTTGAAAGGAGGATGGTGGCAAGTGAAGTTGTTATTTACTGCATCACTGGATAGCAGAAGATAAATGGGAAAAGAGACTGTGAGTGCTGCTGCTTAGTGGAGGCAGTCTTCATAAGGGCTAGGGAAATAGTACAAAGAGCTGACTGCATAGTCTCTAGTGACAAGAGGCTTTATTTGTAAGAAATCCTTCTTTTTTCCTTCAAATGATATGTTAAGTTCTGTTACATCCATTCAATTTACTCCTTTACAGCTTTCCATGGCAGTTACCAAATAGTGCTGTACCAAAGTATTTGAGGCTATTAAGAGAATGGCAATACCCACTCATGAGCCACCAGCACCCAAAGACTCTATTCCTGTTACAGACAGTCCTCACAGCCAGACCTCTTCAGTCTCAGAAGCTCTCTCTGTGCTCTTCCTGGAGGAACCTGGAGGTCTGTGTGGGCCTATTCCCACGCATTCCCAACATTCCCTAATGGGAAGTTGTCTGTGCAGCCTTTCTCTGTTGCAGACTGACCACAGAGCTCAGGATTAGCATGGGGCATCCACACCCCATGGCACTGTGTTTCTGCCCCATCTGTTTGCTACACCACCTCAGGGAACACACATACCAATACATCAGGCAGATGATGAACATCTGGACAAGAGAAACATCTACAGATAAAGAGGAAAGGGGTTCAAACAGCAAAAGCTTTTTCCCTAAGAAAACAAATCTGATCCATTATTTGCACAAAGTTTAGCTGTTCGAAAAAGGATCTAAATGCAGCCTAGACTTTCACAAACTCGCACAACTGAGTTACAGAAATTCCAGCAAAATAACATGGGCTTTCTGGACTAACATAAACAAACAGTACCCAGCACATTACATCCATGTGGAGGTTTGGGTCAGCTCCCTGCCAAACCCAGCTGCTGGCCACACAGACTGCCCCCTCCCGAGAGAAAAGGAAAAAAAGTACCATAAGAAAATTGTATTAAAAGTATATACATATTCACATATATTACAATTATATACAATCAAACACTACGAATATACAGAGCAAGAACCTCAAAGCAAGCTCAAAAAGGAAAAGGGGGGAAACTTTCCCTTGTCTTTATATACAACTGATTACATGAAGGAATGGTGTGGAATACTTCCTTTGTTATAACCTTGTTACCAGGGAAGGCCTAGACCAAAACCAAGTAAACTAAACCACCACATTCCAGAATCTTGTTACAGGCAAAAGGGAGCAAGCCATTTTTAGGACCAAGGATTTTTTGTTAATCCATTTAGTATTTTCACACTCTAGTAGTCCAAATAATCTAATAAATTAAAACCTCAGTAACCCAGTTTAGATTGTTATATAAAAGCTTCTTATTTACCTATCCCTTTTCTCTATTGTTGCAATTGTCTTTTTACCCTGGTTTGAGCCTATCTGTGTTCCACAACTAGGCAGAATAAGGCACTTAGATGTGTCTGTAGGAAGAACCTAAATGACTGATTTGTGTTGGTTGTTGGGCAGAATATTTCCACTGATACTAAACTGGAAACTAAATTAACACTGGAAATGACATTCCTCTCCTAATTTTCTCCTTCATCCCACTGAGGTGTCAATGAGTGAGGACCTGCTAACTGTGGTCAACCCATCATTACTATTTAGTGTCCCAAGGAATTAATTATAATAATTATACAACATCTAGAGCAGAAAACCGTACCCTGTTTTGGAAAGATGTTGAAATTAGAGGGCTTCAAACAGTTTGTAATGTTTTGAAGAGTTTTTCAATTATGAGATTAAAGTGGCAATCAGATGATGCAAAGCTTTCTCCAAAAACTGTGAAGATGTTTGTTGGACATATAGAATCATAAAAGTTTCAGTTGGAAGGACCTTAAAGATCATCTAGTTCCAGCCTCTTACTGTGAACAGGGACACTGGTATATTTTCATCTGAAAAACAGGATGCAGCGCAGTTGACTCTCTTGCAGCATAGTCCAAAAAACAGTTGGTATTATTTATATGCAAGCAGATTATTACTGTCAGTATCAACCAGGACCACTTTAATGATAGAAAATAGAGAAGATACTATAGTATAGCTAAATCTTCTCAGGGCAGTGCAAATGAGGCTGAAAGGAAGAGGCAGGACTCAGAGTGGGAACTTTTTCTACCTGTAAGACGCTATGAAGATTGTTTTCTTTGAGATCCTGCTCTCTATCCTCTAGCCTGGCAGTATGGTGTGCCTTTGAGGAGAAGTAAAAGGGATTTTTCTCTAGATCTTATCTGTGAAGCCTTCTTCATGTCATTAATCTGGAATGCTTTTAGGGAGGACTTTTGAGTTATTTGGAACAATTTTCTAGGCTTCAAGTGTTATTTAATCACAAGAAAACTGGATGTAAAAAGCCTGACTAGTAATTTGAAATTTTCCATCCTGATTGCCTTGTCTATTCCAAGGCACTCTTAGCAGTTTCAGCAATACTAAGTTATCATTAAAGCTCTGAGTGGCTGTTACAATGGTATTTTATTTTTTTGTTGTAGAAAACAGTATGAATACCAGTGATAGAATTGTTTTAGCATCACACAGGTGACAGTACGCAATCTAAATGCGGTATTCTGATAGGAAAACAGAAATTATGCTGTCCTGGTACATAACTATGAATGTGCACCACACGAATTTGTAAATAATCAAAGTGAAAATCAAATAAAGAGTTGCCATTAGTAGCTGCTGAACTGCCAGGGATGTTATTAAACCAGATAATCAAATCAAACAAACAAACAAACAAGCAAAAAGATAAAATAAAGATTTAGTAACAACCTTGATGATAATACCTACATTTTTTCTGAGTTCTCTTTGTCATAAATTATGTTGAGTGGTTCCACATTCATTATGAAAATCAGTCTGTCTTCCTAGGAATCCTTTCATAACTATTAGATTTAGATATCTGTGAATTAGTAATTTTTTTTATTTTTTTTTTTTTAGGTGCAAGAAAGAAAGATGTTTTGCCCTGTTTTCCCTGTAGAAAATATTTCTCACAAACAAAAATATTTATCACAATTTTATTTTCTCTTATACAATGGTGGAATGGGAAAGAATCCTTAAAACTCCCAAGTTACCTTTTCCTCAACATTTTGACAAATAAGGCAAGGAGTACAGGAATCTGCCTATGACTTTGGATTTAAATACCTCCCTAAAAAATTGTCATAATTTAGGACACAAAGTTTGGAGCTGCTTTTGAGTTTTATTGAGCTCTTTAGCTAAGGGAGATGATCAAACATGGTAAGAAGTTACTTCTGCTCATTAAACCAGCAAAAGGATTCCGGATAGTATTGTGCCCTTGCAACCCAAACCATTCTATATACTACGCACCAACAAACACTTTCTGGAACAGAAGCTCATCCTTAGCTCCCGGCACAGAATACTTCTTCCCTCTTTTCCATGTGTCTTTAACTGGATAGTTGAGTTGAAATGTGTAAAGTTTTTGACTCTTGGCCTCACGGTAACCTTGCACAGCACAGCTAGGAGTGAAATTAGAATTCACTTAGAAGTTCTTTTTATTTTAATCTAAATGACTGTCTCCATTCCATGATTTATGTATGGTTTTGATGCTCATGGGATGTAAACCTTGTTTCCTAAAGTCCTTTTCACCAATACACAGGTTAGTCAAGCCAGTGCTTTTCTGATTGACCAGAACAAAGCTAAATATTGTGCATATTCTCCCCCTATTCTCTGCACAATAAGATATTGGAATACTTTACTGCAAACTCTCTCATCACAAAGCAGTTCTTTCAGAAAATCCGAAAAAGAATCCCAGAAGTGATTTAGTGATTTTCATAAGTTATCAATAATATGCCCAACAAATGATTCTTCAGCAGAATTTAGTTAACCATTCCTTTAATATCAGTTTTATCTAGTTAAAAATAAGCTTTGAACAAGTACAGACACTTTGTTGTGAGCTCAACATCAAATCACATACCTGAACAAGTACACATTTGTCATTATAAGCTCAGATATCTATGAACTTTATACTATACATATATGTTGCAAAAATATTTACTTCAAATTTGATGCACAAAAACATGTATTTAAAAAAAAAAAAAGGCAAGTAAGACTTCCTTGGTCTTCAGTGCTTATAACTTCAGTCACTTATGAAAGGTTCTAAATAAGCTCTGGAAAGTGTAATTTCAGTTTTGGTTTAACAGTGACACTGTATTTCATGCCCTATTTCACATTTAATTTTACTGTTGGATATTGAATTCTGATACAGCTTTTCAAATTTTGTTGAATTTACATGTTAGAGTATCTCACTATGATTTAACAGAACTTTTATCTGAAACTGCTATGTTTGAAAAGCTGGTTTCTAATAACACATCTTCATTTGCCACACTCTTGGTGCATTTTCCACATTGATATAAGTAGGGAAATATCTATATTGCTTCGTTCATAAGAGAGTTGGCATGATTATTTGTATTGGGGTTTTCTCCAATTTTTTTTCTTTTTTTTTTGTCTGTGCTGACTCACTGCAGGATATTTCTCAAGAGATGTGTATTAATAGCAAGTGTTTTTAAGACACATAAAGAGTCACCACTTTAGTTTTTTTTTCTTTTTTTTCCTCTCAAAATAAAAGAGTTTTCCTTTTAGTCCACATTGCACCTTCACAAAACTATAATGAACAGTCTATTATGAGCAGAATTTTATCATATTCACTCTTTGTCAAGGGTCATTTACACAGCTGATGTAACACATCAAAAGAAAAATGCATCAGAGAATGAACATATGGGTTCCAGTTCTAGTTTTATTGCATGTTAGATGATATCCAAATGTTTAAAAATCACAGAATTATCATATCTCATCCCTTCTTATCCCCACAAACAAAAATGGAGGCTTGGAAGAAAAATTGAAAATTTGGGATTTTTTTTTTGTTTTGTTATTATTATTTTTTATTTTAGTACTCTGAGAGATGGAAATTGCTTGCAGTTTGCCTTGAATGTGGAATAAATTGCTCACCATCTGTATCTGTTCATAACTAATGAAGTAATAGCTAATTTGAGCTGCATTTTATACAACTTTCCTTCAAGAAACTGAAGGTAGAAAGTTTTGTAGATTCTCACCATTACAACATTTCACTTTCACAAATGCATATGACTTTAAACATCCAGCTTTTAAAAGCTGATGAGAAGTTATGACCTATCTGCCAAGCTGCCAGGAATGACTAAATAGTTGCTGTTATGCCTGTTCAGCTGCTAGGAAGAATTAATTAAAATGCTTTTTATGGCTGTTTAAATTGAAATGTTTTGCCTCAGTTGTGGTAAGATAACTGTACATACATAGCTCTGGTAGCTCTGTCACCAGGAAATAACTTAAGGCTGCTGCAACTTGATTATTTTACGTTATGTTCCCATATTCTTATATTACCACAACTGTAAAATTTTTCAGGTGTCTTTTCTTCATACCTATTGAAGGTATTGCTTTCGAATTATTTCTAGCACTGAGATAAAATATTTCACTAAAACAATAAGACATGTATATTGATGCTTGTTACCTGTGCAATAAATTATTGTAATTGGTAAGAGTCACATTAAGCAATAGAAGTATATGTCACAGTCAAATCTGTGTGATAAATAAAGAAGGTTCACTTCTAACTACTATAATAGTAAATAGACTGGTCTAAATAGACCTTCTTATAAAAAAGAAAAGTATAAACACTATTAAAAAAATATAAATGCTTAGTGCATAAAAACTGCATTCTTAAGAAACTGAAAGAGCAGCACCATGATTTCCCATCATATGATCAGATTAAAGCAAAACTGCTGATTCTGGTCTCTCCATGGATAAAACTGCAAATTTCTGTTCTCCATCCGTAGTAGCTGTGGTATTTGTAGGGATTTCTTCGTGCTTTTTCTTGTTTTTGTTTTGTTTTGTGGTTTTGTTTTTGTTTGAGGGGTTTTGTGGTTTGTTTTTCAGGTGAATTAGGAAATTCATCCAGATGAAAAATTACCCAGCTTCCCATGTGGCATCATAAACACTAGTGCTAGCATAAAGAAGAAAGCAGGAAAAGGAAAGCAGTAGAATTATAGACATAATGTACAGGGTACAGAAATAGGCCCCTTGGTGACATTTCACCTTTAAAATTGCTTATAGAGATTGAGAAATCAGTCTTTCAATAATTCTTCAATTACTGTAGACACAACCACTGGAATTATACATACATTTTTTTCAACAATAGGAATAAGATAATTTATTCCATTTTCTGTGAAAAACCTAGGGATGAACCTCAGGTTACTCTATCATTCCTAATCTTTTCCAAAACAGCAGTTATTAAACAAAAACAGTTTTCAGAGCCCATCAGTCCACTGCTATGAAATCTGAAAGTTCTCCATAATCACAATTCCAGGGTCTGTTAGCTTCTCTTCAGTAAAGGCATGCAAAAGCTGAATGAAAATCTGTTTCGCCTTTCCCATTTTTACATGAAGCTGGCAACAGCTAACAGGATGTAAAATGTTCTACCTTCCTCACTGCAGTGAGCAGTTACCACAAATTATTAAAAAAAAAAAAAAAAAGTTGTCACTTGCATCCAAATGAGTGTAATTTCTGTTTTTCAGCAAGCAAAGTCGGTAGGGCTGGCAGCACAGCTAAAAGAATCAGTTTCCCCTGGGACTTGCCTCCCCTCAGTTTCTGTCAGCCAAAACCCATAGTTATTTGCAGAGGAAGGAAAACAGTGCAAGCATAAACAGACCCTGAGTTAACCAGGGCTTTGGAAGGAATAAGAAGAACTTTCCAATGCCATTCAGGAAGGCTTAAGAAAGTGGGATCATGCTGAATTAATTGTTTTATTGTTTATGAAAAGATTGTGGAAAGAGACATTGTCCTCACTGTAAGAAAGGAGAAGTTGTTAACTTTGCATTCAGCCAGCTGAATAATGCAGCTCAAAAATGAGGGAATAGATGAATCTGCCATTTTCTAACTTATACATAATTCCTTATATCTGGTATATTCTAATTAAAAAGTGAAAGTGGGCTTACATTGGAGAGCACGCAGAGAAAGCCAGTTTTGTCTGGGGCTGCATCCAGAGTAGTGTGGGCAGCAGAGGAGGGAGGGGATTGTGCTCTGCTCTGGTGAGACCCCACCTGCAGTGCTGCCTCCAGCTCTGAGGTCCCAGCAAAGGACCTGTTGGAGTGATTGTAGAGAAGGGCCAGCAAGTTGATCAGAGGGATGGGGCACCTCTGCTGTGAGGAAAGGCTGAGAGAATTGGGATTGTTCAGCCTGGAAAAGAGAAGGCTTATTGTGGCCTTCCAGTACCAGAAGGGAGCCTACAGGAAAGATGGAGAGAGACTATTTACAGGAGCCTGGAGTGACAGGACAAGGGGGAATGGCTTCAGACTGAAAGAGAGCAGGTTTAGATTAGATATCAGGAAAAAATGCTTTCCTCTGAGGGTGGTGAGGCACTGGCATAGATTTTCAAGAGAAGTTGTGGATGTCCCTGGAAGTGTTCCAGACCTGTTCAACACCAGGTTAGATGGGGCTCTGAGCAACCTGGTCGAGTGGAAGGTGTCCCTGCCCATGGCAGAGGTGTTGAAACTAGATGATATTTAAGGTCCCTTCCAACACAAACCATTCTATGATTCTATGAAAGTCTGGCATAGTTTAAATTGGCACAGTACAAATGTGCAAGCTTTCACAGCACCTGTGTGTCTAGCAAAACACCATGTTCTTGGCAATTCTTGCAGATCAGCTGAATACCTGTATGTGAAACCTCTAGGAAACGAACACTTGAGAAAGTCAGACCTCCAAAAGGTTAGTTCCAATTCATTAATTTGCAAGCTTTGTCCTCACTTTGCAATACATTATACTTGGGTATAAATGATACTCGATCGTTCCTAGGAGACACAGAAATATCATTATCCCTATACTAAAAATAAGATTACAAACACAGATAAAGGAAGACCCATGAAGTTATGTCAGGTCATATAGTGGAAATATGTTAGAGAATCTGAATCTACAGAGTCAAAAAGAGATTTGAATTGTTTTCTGACAATATATGAAAAGTAGCTTAGAAATTTAAAAAAATCACATAGAAGAATGAAGTCTCACTTAGCTAAAAAATATTTGAAACACTAAGTAATATAGCATATTATTTCCAGAAAGAGGTGTACAAAATGTCCCTAAATACAAATGATTTGTACTTGAATGTCTTACTATTTTTAAATTACTTTTAGCTTTTTATGTGCTTTTCAGTATTCAGTTGAACATTCCACTGTTGCTATCTTCCAGGTATCTGGAAATTTATTTGATAATCATTTATGCCTACACTAAGGCCAGGGAGGGAAACATTATTAGGTTTTCTCTGCATGACAAGATCTGAACATATCAGACTTGTTCTGGATTTTTATAAGGTATACCATACTGCATACAAACAGGTCCAATTTCTCTCCTGCTATCTTCCTTCAATTTGATTTAACAGTATTGCTTTTGGTAGTTCACATCTTTCCATATTAAAACTCTATTGCCTCTTTTCAGTTTCTATTCCCAGACTGTCTTTATTCACTTTTTTTTTTGCACTGTCTGCATATTATTCAGCATAGAATCCAACTATTTTAGAATGATTTGAAAGCAATAGTAACATTAGTATGATTTTCTCTGCCAGATTAGTGAAAAATAAAAATCGGCCAAGAAAACAGCATTTCCACAGTACTTCCTGGCTTCTTTTTCTTCATTTCTGTATGATGGCATTTACCATCATCTCTTTTTGGCAGATTAGCACTTTCCCTTCACAGAGGTAAGGGTTTGTATGTATCTGCTGTCTTCTGTGGAGCCTCCCACCTCTACTTAGCACTAAACATCATTTCCAAAGGATTTTCTCCTGTATTGAGACTCTTTTTGCCATGAGTATTCTGTTTCTGTGATATGCGCTTTCTGCCTAAAAGGGTTTTGAATCCCTAGTAATCTCCATAATCATTTTGAAAGAGATTGCTGGCTGGCACCCTTGTCAGGTTAGTTCATTGCCTAAATACATCACGATAAACTTCCTGCATTTGCTTATTAGTGGCATGTATCTTATTTAGATTCACAAAAAGCTGCATATGGTATCTCAAATTGCAGAAGCAGAATTAACATTCTGCCCAAAAGGGAATGAAATGATCTCTTGCAAGGAAGGGGAAGGTATAGCATAAACAGGCAGATAAATTTAGGAGCTCCTGGGAAATGATGGCTCCAAGAAGCAGTATTGCAGCTGGAGTCAGTGGACAAAGACATTCCCTAAACATACTGAGGGGGAACTGACGGTGTCCTGTATAGAGGCACCAACTATCCCCCATCGGGAAGTGTCAGCATGTGACAGTGAAGGGCAACATCCCCCAAAACAGTCTGAGATCAACAGCTGAGAACTGTTTTCTGACTGCTGCTAATCCTCAATCAGATTAAATCCTTCAAGAGAGGACTTTGAGCTCATACTTTACAAGCAGTGATGAACATGTCTAGCAGTTAATTGCTATGTCACAGTCTAACAAAGACAGACACCCTGCCTCTTGGTCTTCTTTCTGCTCAATAGCATCAGTGAGTATTGTTTTATCCATGAGTTTATTTAAAAGGAATATAAAAACCTCCCCGATGATTATAAACTATTTCAGTTGATAAAGAAATAGGTGCAAGGATCTATCAGCTCTGATGTCTTTCTGATGGGAAGGAACAAGTATAATGAACAAATACAATGCTATGTTTCTTTCTTGAATTTGTTAAAACAAGTACATGTCCCTCCCCTTCTTTAAACTTCTTTTTCCAGTTTTCTATATGTAATTCTTCAAAGGCAAGCACTTTGAAATCTTACTTTAAGGATCTTGGATAAATGTCCAGTAGCATTTCTTTATGGCAAGCTTCACATTATGTCTAGATCACATTATTTCTTATTTATTACAATGTAGACTTTGTTACTGGAATTTTCTTTAAATACAGTATTCTCTAAATATATATATTTCCCCTTACTGTAAGACACATTTCTACTCATTTTAATCCTCTCATTTTTCTTGGTCACTTAAAGAGTATAAAATAGTATAAAGTGTAGTATAAAAACACTTCAGGGAAATAACAAAAAAACTCCACAATAACTATATTCTGAGTACTTTTATACAAGTGCAATAATATTGTAGGCTTATTACATGATGTGACTTAAAGTATCTGTGAAATCCTCGTAACTGAGGCCAACCGGATTTAAACCAATTGAGAACTGAGCTCTGAATATATCAACCTATTTCTGAATAAATTAACCTGGTTTAAACAATAGTATCAAATATCAAGCTACACAACTAATGATACCAAATCTGAAGTTTTTATACTAAGTGGCTCAAACCCAGAGAAAAATGGCATCCTGTATAATCTAATCTAGTTTATTGTTTTACTGTAACAGGAGCTCCACATCTCTTTAAACATATTTAAAAGAGATTATGAGAGAAGGAGAATTAAAGCATTAATAGGATTGAAGCAGATAGAAAAACCTCCTATTTGTTCTCATGAGCTGATGCAGGGTGAGAAATAAAAGAATGTACTGCCAAGAAATGTATTTTTAACTCTATTGCTAGCCTTCCAGAACTTGAAGTTTCAAACTGTGCAGATTGATAAACATACAGCCGGATTTATTTCTCAGGTGGCTTGACTCAGAATACCATAGAAAATTCTACAACATTTGAAAAAATTAACACAGTCCCTCATTCCTCTCTCCAGTTTTTTTTCTACCAGAGTATTTTTTTCTACCAGAGTGTGAGAAATTGAGACCATTTCAAATGCTTTTCACAATGATTTTTTTAAAGTAAAAATTATATACTTTTCATTAGAAAGCCCACTTAAAGCTAGCTTAGAAAGTTACATGGAAGCTACCTCCCACCCACCTCTGATTTCGTGGGCCTTTATGGCTTGAAAGGGAAGAATGAGGATGACGCTGAAGGATTCTGCAAGAGTGAAGGACACTATAACTTCTCACTTTCGAAGGTGGTGCAAAGGTGAGAG
Organism: Sclerurus mexicanus; assembly: GCA_013396755.1. Classification (NCBI taxonomy): domain Eukaryota; kingdom Metazoa; phylum Chordata; class Aves; order Passeriformes; family Furnariidae; genus Sclerurus; species Sclerurus mexicanus. Next base: position 65,398 of record VWZF01005769.1, on the reverse strand, counting down.
CACAGCATAGGTTCTGCCTCACTGCCTGAGCCCAGAGTCATAAGATATACCCCAGACTAAACTGCCTTTTCTTAAGGCTGTTCCATCCATGCACTCCTGTTAAATTCACCACTACAGACCTCCTGAAAAATAGCATTGCCAGACACACATTTGTCTCCTGTTTGGAGAGGCACATTCATCTCCCCTCGTTCTCACAGGACCTGCCGATATTGATTTTAATATTTTTGGTTTGTTTCAATTTTGTTGGATCACAGGATGATGTTAGAACGAAGCTCAGGAGTTCATCTACTACAATATCTTGCCTAAGGCAGGGTCTCCAATAAGATCATACCAGCTTAATAGAGGGCTTTATGCAGTCAGGTCTAACAAGCACCAGGCAGTGATGGATTTCAATTTCCCTCAATTTATTGGCTATGCTTCTGTAGATACATCCCAGGATGCTGCTGACTGCCTCTGCTGCCAGGGCAGGCTGCTGGCTCACACTCAGCTCACCATCAGCCCAAGACCCCAGTCCTGTTGCAGAGCTGTTCCCCAGTCTGCCTTGTGAGAGGCACTTCTTGCTTGTAGATAGCAGCATAGAAACTTCATGCTGCTCCTCACAAATACAGTCCTTTGGAATCAGTTACACCTGAACTGCAGTCTGGACTCTCTGAGTGCAACTTAAATATTTGTGGCTTTATTTTGGAGTGCCTTTGAAATAAGGTTCTTGACCTTCAATAGCAACTAAGCTTTGTCTCACATTGCAAAGTACGTCAACAAGATCCTTTTTGGATAAAAACCAGAGGAGAGGTAAACTTCAGAAGCTTGTTAAGTGCACTCTAGCTTCTTACAGAGATTCATGCCACAGAGGGCTCCTGAAGTCAAATTTACAAAACTCAGCATCTTGAGAAAACTGTTCCTAGAGACCTGAATACTCGCTAATATTGTTCTGTTCATATTGTTCTGTTCAAAGCCTGATCCTTACTGTTACAAATGGGAAAGATCATAAAAATAAACGTTTACAAGAGACTGGGCTCTTTTTAGAACATGGCTATTCTTTGGTATCACACTGACAGAAATATATGACCTTTTATTCTTGTAATCAAAAAAGTAATTGAGAAATAGTTATTTCTCTACATATTTTTCCCCTTCTTCAGGCAGAAACAATAAACTGTAGTAAAGCAGTGTTATTGCTTTGTTGGTTCAAATCCTAGAAAACTTAGTTATCTGAAATATAACAGTGCTAACACATGTTGAAAGGTATAATTGAGAATGAAATGTAAAGCCCAGAGATCATGTTTTACAGCTACTGTTTTAAAATGCTTCATTTACCCCCAAAACCATCACAACTCAAGGAGACACAATTGACCTGTTATAAACTTTTTCCTACTACCATCCCTCTGCTCTGGGGACAGAAAGATGTTTTGCTTAAGTCAACTGTAGAACTTCGAAGATTAAATTATTTTAACTATGTTAGTGTTTGGGAAAAGACACAAATCTCACATAACTCTGTCTTGTTTTATTTCTACATAAAACTTATAAGAGTAGATTAAAGGAATTACATTTATTTAGCTTAAAGAGGTTACACTTGGGGGGGGGAACATGATAATTCTACATAAATAGTTAAAGGGCAATAAGAGGATTAAAAGGAAGAGCTAGTCACACTGAACATTAGTCATAAAAATAAGAGTAATGGGCTGAGTTAGAAGGATAAATTTACCATTGTTATTTCAAGAACTTCCTGAGAGAAAGACTGATCAGAGTATAGAAAGTCTTCTCTTGTGAAATAGTTATTAAACAATATTTGGAGACATTAGAGGTAAAATAAAAAGCTATCTGTAAAATACTATGAGTTTTCAGATACTGAACTGGATGACCAATAGCATCCTTTTAATTATAAATATAGTGGGTTGACGTTGTCTGGCCATCAGATGCCCACAAATTACCACCCCTCCTCAACAGGACAGGAGGAGAAAATATAACAAAGAGCTCACGGATTTAGAGATCACTTACCAATTATCAGTATAAGCAAAACAGACTAATTTTTTGGCAATTAATTTAATTTATTGCTAATTAATATAAAACTAAGATGATAAGGAATAGGAACAAATCAAAAGCCCCCTCACTACTCCCTTCTCCCCATGCTCAACTTTGCCCCCAACACTTCTAATTCCTCCCCCTGAGTAGCAGAGGGGAACAGAGGATAGAGGTTGGTGTCAGATCAGAAGGCTTTGTCTCTTCCACTTCAAAGTCTTCCCCTGCTCCAGGGGAATGAAGTCCTAACCACAGGAGAGAGTTCTTCATGACCTTATCCAGTGTGTACCCTTCCACTAGGCTTCAGTTCTTCAAGGAATGCTTTGACATGGGTTCTTCCCACAGGTTACGGTCCTTCAGGGATGGTCTCCTCCAGTGTGGATCCTTCAAGGATCCTACCAGAAATCCTGCTCCTTCATGGGCTCCATGGGGTGTAGATGCATGGTCTTCAGCTTTCTTCAGGATGTATTCACCTGCTCCAGTGTTGGGTTCTCCACGGAACGCAGGGGGACAACCTGCATCACCATGGTCTTCTCCAGGAACTGCTGGAGAATCTCAGCTCAAGTGTCTGGAGCACCTCCTCCCTCTCCTCCTTCACTGACCTTGGTGTCTGCAGAGCTGTTTCTCTCACATATTTTCACTCCCCTCTCTTAGTTTCTGTTGTGCAGTGTTTTTTATCTGTTCTTAAATATTTTATCAGAGACACTACCAAAATCAACTACCAAGACACTACCAAGGCTCAACTTGGGACAGCAGTGGGTCCTTCTTGGATCCAGCTGAAATGGCTCTGTTGGACATAGGGGTAGCTTCTGGTGTCTTCTCACAGAATCCACTCCTGCAGCATCTCTGCTTTCAAAATCTTCCCATGCAAACCCAATACAATACTGTTTAACTATAGGAAAAAAAAAAAAAGGCAGCTTAATATCCACATCTGGAGGAGCACAAACTCCCTTCCTGCTGAAATCAAACTGTTCTAATATGGGAAAGAAAAAATGCCACACAAAATGTCATAAGCACTCTGATTGTTAATTTAATTTGTAATCTGTTCTAGCTATGATTAAAACTGTATCGACTGACTTCTAAGATGCATCTAATTCTACTGCACTAAGCAAATTTTCCTACTGAAGTAAAATGAACCCAGACAAGCCACAAGTTCAGAATTCTCCCTGTTTGCCCCTTGTGTTTGTGGGAGACAAAAAGTTGAATAAAACACATTAAGACAGTTCTGTATTCAGCAGACAGAGTGAAGATTTGTCCTTATCTTCTTTCATCACCTTTAGATTTTCTGTGGTAGATCAACAAGACTTATTTCTGGACTTTTCTGACATATGAGCCTCTAAAAATCTGCAAGCTGGAACAAATAATACACAAATTAGTGACATTTCCTAGGAAAAAACATATAAACACAGCATCTATTATTTTCTTAAGTCTACAGTTTGGTGTATGAAAGGAATAAAGTAAGGCTATACTATTGGTTTTTAAAATTTGATTGACACTCCCCCAGTCAGATTTGTGTAGAAGGTCCCAGTCAGACAATAAACACGTGTCTGGCCAGGTGATATGAAGGTGGCAGGGGGAAAAAAAGTTTGTTTTTTAGTTTGGCTTTGTTAAGGTTACAGATGTTAAAGATTACACTTCATGGCTGCAATGGATTAGCAAGTTTTCTTCTCTAGGTCACAATCGCTCACAGTAGATCAGGGAACTGCAGATTATCTTGAAAAGATGTGATTGACACATTCTTATTGACGATACAGTTCCTTGAGATGCAAAAATGTTTGTAAGAAAGGAACAAGACAAAATTCAAATGTTTTTAGTTTCTTCATTACAGTGAGAGATGTGATAGGTTTGTATGCTCTTCAGCTACTTTGGCCACCAGCAGTAGCGATATAAAGCTCAGGCTAGGAAAGGCCCCACAACCCAGCTTTGAACGTTCAGAATTAGAGTGATGTCACTTCACCCAAGTTGTTGTATTTGCTCATTGCAGTTTGTGTCAGGTTTACGTGGCAAGGTGCTGGCAGCAGGGATCTCTGTCCCTGTGGGAACAGGCCAGGGGCTGCCCTGTGCTGAACACAGCCAGCTCCACCAGCTCCAATGTACCCACCCCTGGCCAAAGCTGAACCCATCGGACAAGTTGGACAGAGAGGGGAGAGGGAAAGTGGGAGAAACAGCCCTGATGACACCAAGGGGGATGGGGAAAAGGTGTTTCAGGAGCCTAAGCAAGAGCAGATTCCCCTGCAGTCCCTGGAGGAGACCAGGGTGAAGAAGGTATTTCCCTGCAGTCTGGATAGAGAGCAGGGTGGAGCCGGTGGGTATCTCCCAAAAGATTGGGAGACAGCCTGTGATGGAGCAGGTTTATCTTGAAGGACTACAATCTATGGGAAGGACCCACACTGAAGCAGAGGAAAGTGTGAGGACGAAGGAGCACAAGAGAGGAGCTGTTACAGACTGACCACAACCTCCATTCCCCATCTGTGTCACTTGAGAAGGGGAGGTAGAGGAGTTGGGAATGAAGGACTGAAGTCGAGCCTAGAAAAAAAAAGGGTTGGAAAAGGTGCTTTAGCTTTTTTCTTGGTTTCTCATCATTTCAATCTGTTTTAATTGACAACAAACTAAAACAACTTTCCCCAAATTTTGTCTATTTTGCCCATTGTCGCAATCAGTAAGTGATCTCCCTGTCTTTATCTCAACTCATGAGATTTTACATCTTATTTTGTCCCCTCTCCAAGTTGAGGAGGGGGAGTGGGAGAATGGCTGTCTGGGCATTCATCTTCTGGTTTTGAGGACTTTTAATCTGCAATGCTTTCTTTCCATATACCTGTTTCATTGTAGTGTCAGCTGTTCTCCCTAGTTTGTCTTCAGAATATGGGGTGTATCTAAAAATGCTGTATGGTTTATTCCACAAAAGAAAAATGAGTAAAAACAATTTTTCTCCTGAATTACTATTTCACCAAAGCTCCAACCTATATAATTCAGTAAGATCGTAAATTTTACACCATCAACAATGACTGCTGGGATCTCCACTAGGCAATAAATTATGTAAGACTTGTTAACAGATCACACATATCACAAAAATACCATTTTGCATTTAGGTGTTAGGATCAGAAACCTTATGGAATATGTTGGTTCCTTACTCTTTGTTCAGTCTTACATAACCTTTATAAGTGGACTAATAAAAATAATAGTAATAAAAAAAATAAAAAGAAAAGCTGTGCAAATAGAAATATGGAGTCAGCTATACTGAAGGTTCAGTTTCTTAAACTTGTTAAATTATTCATAAGCTGTATAGATATTCTAGATCCAAATTAGTCCTTAAACAAATTTACTGAGTATATAAAAAAAAAAAATTTGGAAAATTTAAACACAAAGAGTTTACATATTTTAATTGATACATCTACTAAACTACAGTGAAGGTCCAAAGAAGCAGAAATAATGCTAAAATAGTTTAAAAATTTTTTAGGGTTTGCTTGAACTGTTGTCCCAGGGATATTGTATTGATATTGTATATATACTGAACATAATTTTTCAGATTCATTTCACATACAGCACTGCAGCATTTATTTTATCCATTGTCACTCACAGTTGTTGTATTTTTCTTCAGGTGACTGGATTTAAGGAAAAAGGAGATCTTGCCTTTGGAAAGAACAGAGCCTACCTACAAAAGAGTGTAGAGAGCTTAGAGGTTGAAGTATAAAGAAGAGTGCAGACTGTCAGACTTTAGAGGTGAAGGAGTTTCCTATAACCAGAGGGGACTACTAGTCAGGAATTGTTGCAATTCAAACAGCAATTTGAATAAAAGCAAGTTCAGAATGAAAAATTCTTACTCTTAGTGTGTGAAATAAGAGGTTTATGCATCTCTTCCACAACCAGTTTCTTGTATTTTAAGGGTGCGGATTTTTTTTTAATTGATTTATTAATCTGTTTATTTTTCCATAAATCATGGCTTTTCAGAACTGAAAATGGAAAAAAACCCCATATTTTGAAAGGATATATACTCTGAATGTTTGTAAAAAATGATTGAAAACTTCAGTTTTTTAGATTAAACTCTGCTGATACTAACTTTCATTGGTGTCTCCCTGGGACACTGCACGACCTCATTATTTTCACAAAACTGACAGTAGATTTCTTACACACGCTCCCCTGCTCAGAGTATTTTTTATGGTTGTGGTTCCAGAAAGCTGGCTAATGTGACATTATCGACAAAGGCGACTACATCCTGACCAAGAGAGATATTGTTTGGGGAAGAAACAAACAAGAAGTTTGTTGAGTCATTGAAGCCACTGAAGGATATGGCGAGTCACTGTGCAGAAGTGAAAGCCATCCAACTAGCCCTGGAGATTGCTGGCACATGGTTCACTCATGGATGTGAAATGTGCCACAATCAAGTAAGCCACACAAATGAATTCTACCTGGAGTAGAGTGAGACAGCTGGGCTTTCAATATCATGAGGCCTGGCAAGCTGACTATACTGGACCACTGCCACAAACACCCCAAGTCAAGTGGTACATACTCACCATGGTGGCAACAACTACCAGTTGGGTACAAATACATTCCGTAAACCAAGCCAGTACACCAAATACCATCTTAGACCTTGAAAAGCAAATTTTGTGGCAGCATGGCAGCCCAGAAAGAAGTGAATCATAGGATGGGACTCATTTCCAAAGTAACCTCATAGAAGTCTGGGCAAGAAACACATGAAGTATGTGTTATACACATTGGTGTATAACATCCCCATCACCCACAAAACTCTGAAGAGGCTGAGAGAGTTAATGGACTACTAAAGGCTATGCTGAGAGCATTGGGCAATGGGGTATGGAAGCACTGGGAGCTAAATTTAGCAGAAGCCACTTGGCCAGACCAAGCCTGAGTCTTTCCAGCTGACACTACAGAAGAGACCCCAGAAAGTCACAGCACTGGGCAGCAAAGAACATCCAGGCTGTGGCAGATGCTCTGCTCCAGGTGCCAGAGCCTGAGGGGAAGACTTGTTACTTCCTGGCAGCACATACAGACAGTTGCTGGAGTAGATCTGCCTGCAGTATGCCTTGGAAGACCTGGAGAGGCAACAGGCTGCCCTGGTGATGGGGAACTGCCTCCTGAGAAAGGGAAGCTCACCAGAAGGATACAAGGAGGCAGACAGGTTCCAGCAGAAAAGTGCTAGGTTTGCTGCCCTCCCCAGGTAGCTGAAGGAAAGGTGCCTGATGAATCCTCCAGTGCCACTGCCCATTCAAAGCACTGCTTTGGAGCTGGGCATGAAATCTTTGCAAGATGTTTGTGGAGCACCTCAAGCCCATGACTGACCCTGCATTCAGAGCCTGGAAGTCAGCTGAATAAATGTGCTGTGCTTGTACAGACCAGATTGTCTCTGCATCTTTTCCCCAGACTGAACCTGCTCCTGTTGGCTCCCTGGGAATGTTGACCATTAAAGGTCTTCTGGGTGTAACACCTGAAGCCTATCCCCATGACTGCTGGTGGAGCACATCACAGGAAGCACAGATGAACTGTTAGCAGATTCCATCCTTTCAGCAAAATTAGGGGGAAGAGATTGAGAAAGTGTAGAAGGTGATAGAACCCCAGGTAAAAATCACTAGTTGGCTTTATATATGGTGCAACTGTAAGAGACTGTCCTGGGTACCAATGTGGTAGCTGGTGACTTACATCAACCAGCTCAGTTAGAAAGCAGGTAATAACAAACAAACAGCCTCTTGGAGTGAACATCCTTATCCAGAGTGATAGTGAAGGAGTCTGTGCTCATAGTGAATCTGTGACATGTGAGTGCTGTGCTCTCAGCCTAGATCCACACATGCCAAAATGCTGGAAGCAAATGTACTTTTGCCTTGGCTTGCAACTGAACTGTGGGGGCTTGCTTCTGTTCTGCACACTGTGTGAGAGTGTGTCATAGACTAGAAACCCTGCAATAGGAACTGCAACCTCCCTGCTGTGCATACCTTGCTCAATAATTAGTTCTCAAATTTTATGTCACTGAGTGCTGTAGTTTTGTTCTTCAGACTCTCCACATCTGAATTCCCCTCTGACAGGCATAAGTTCCAGGTACTGCAGTATTTTTCCAGTACTTTGCTGGTAATGGTATTTTGCCAATCCTTTTTCTAAAAATGTCTAGTATTTCATATAAACCTTCAATAACTCTAGTGACATATTGCAGCACTCCACAATCGTGTTCTTTACAAGTATTTTAGATGCCAAGTATTTGCTTACACACTCCATCTGCTCTATATGTTTTTTCTATGGTGTTTCTCTACACTTCAGCTGGTTTCATTAGTAGGCTCAGCTGTAATCATCAGTTTTGGAACAAAGTCTTTTGATTCTTTCATTGTATTTGCTTGTCTTTTTTTTTTCTTTCCTTTTTCTTTTTTTTTTCCTTTGTAGTTATTCATTGTTATCAATCCCTTTGACTCTTAGCTTCACAGTTTAATTCCTGGAGAACATTATGAATTCTGATGTAGGAGCAAGGAAGAAGTTATTTTGTTTGTTTGTCTGTTTTGTCTCTTTTTAATGATATATCTATAGTCTTTCTTTGAAGTTGAAGATAAATTGAGAACTAATCTCAAATTTGAAAATGAAATCAGTTTGTGTATATGGAGGCAAATATACAGTTTATAGGAGGCTAATTTCTGGTACATTTTCTATAGACATTATAGTTCAACATCCCTGAGTGTTTTATACTAGAAATTTGTTTAAAAAAAAAAAAATCAGTTCATATAATTTCCTACTGGATCCATACTAGAACTTTGGTAAAAACAAAATGTTGTATTACATGATAGAGCTGTCAGCTGTTTGTTAGGAGTAAAAATCCACTTTTAAATGATACATAAATCTAAGGTCATTTTCACGCTTAGTTTGGGAATAAGCTTTGAATTGATACAGGGGTTACCTCAGCTGCTTGCTTGTGGACTTCTAAGAATCATCCCTTGTTGTCTGCTTGAGCTGAGGCGCATATGGATTCCTTTAATGTGTTAGCTTGACCTTTAGTCATATAATTTTCAAAGCATTTTTGCATAATTGTCCCATCTGGGTTTATAAATTGGATGATTGGTGTTTTGTTGTGTTACCAGCCATCTGATAACTGACCAATTCACAGCTTAACTTTTTATAGTACAACATCTTAAGCTGAGAGGTCACAATTTCTTTTCTCTTCTTTTTTTTTTTTTTTAAGTTACTAATGATGAAGCTTTGCTTTTGAAATATGAGTCAGATTAAAATGTGAATGTGGATGAAACTGTGTACAACCTGTTTATTCCCATTTTTCCCTTCAGTACTATTGTTTTTGTAGATATTACACTGCATTTTCTGGCTGTGCAATGATTTACTTTTCTATTTTTGTCTTTTTTTTTCTTTGTGAGAATTCACAAAATCAATGCATTTGAACTAAGTAGACACTATTTGTGCACAGTTCCTAAAAAGTCATAGATCTATATATATCAGGTTAAGCTGTGACAGAACCCTAAGTTGAACCTGCCCATCAAATGTGAATCAATTGGTATTGTTTTCCTTAAAGAAAATGTTCCCAAATATTTTTAATCTGCAAATCTATATCTATCCAAGGAGAAATTAAAGGAAATTATTTATTAAAATAAATTATTAATTGCAATTAATAGAAATAAAAGAGTATAAACAAGTCTTCACAGCACACTTGTACTGGTCTCAGCTGAGATAGTTTTCTTCCCAATGTCTGTAAGAGTGCTGTGGGTTCAATTTAAAACATGAATAATGTTGATAAGAACCTGATGTTTTTGGGGAGGAATAGTGCTTACTCTAAGTCAGGGGCTTTTCCTCTTCTCATTCTGCCCTGTCAGTGAGTAGGCTGGGACTGCACAAGGAGGTGGGAGGGGACACAGATGGGACAGCTGATCCTAGCTGACCAAAGGGGTATCCCGGATCATATGATGTCATGCTGGGTGATAAAACTGGGAAAAGCTGGCTGGGGGATGGTGACTGGCTGCTCAAGGACAGGCTGGGCACTAGTCAGTGTGCGAGAAGCAATAGCATTGTGCATCAATTGTTTTATATATTTTTACCCTTTCATTTCCCCTTTCATTTCTGCCCCATTAAACTGTCTTTAATTCAACCCATGAGTTTGTTTTTTTTCCCATTCTCTGCCCCATGCAACAGGGCAGTGTGAACAGATGGCTGCATGGTGTTCAGCTACCTGCCAGGTTAAACCATGACAGCCCTTTTTTCCCCCCAACATGGGGCATGAAGAATTGAGATAATGACAGATCTGACCAGGGCATATTAGACAAAATTTGTTATAAGCATTCACTATATTAGTTTAATAGTCTGTGGTCATGGTGTTGATTTATTTGCTCTCAGAATTGTGCTTGTTATCAGAGTCATGTTATGTAAGACCTTGCTTGTTGTTTATCATCTCTGGGGGCTGGATTAGGGTTATAATTTTGCTGTACTGTGTGTGTAGCAACGGCTTACAATGTGATAAAATTACTAGTCATGAGACTAATCTGGTATTTGTACTCAGCACTGCTGCCGTTCCTCTACTTCAGGAACCATCTCTCTGAACTATATAATAATTACACTCTTTACCATTTCTCCTCAGAGACCCAATCTGTGGGGGAGACAAGGAGGGACATTTTTCCCTGCTCCTTCCCTCCTGCTTCTCCTGCTCCTCCAGGCTAGTTAAAATAACTCTTGAGAATCTTGAATATCCTTGGGATATTCAAACCAGGATGTTCCTATTGCTATATCTCCTGAATGTGTTTCAGGTCCTGTTCAATATTAAGCAAGCAGTTAACACCCAGAACTCCAAAACACCAGGACATGGTTGTATGGGGAAACACAGCAGAGGAAGTTTCTGAGAAAGGGAAGGGAATAGACCAACTTCATCTGAAAGCTGATTTTGCCATACAGCATAAGAATCTGGGAGGGAGCAGAGTCAGGATAGCTGACCAAAGGGATATCCCCATACCATATGGCATCATACTGAACAATAAAACTGGGGGAATTTGACTGGGGGGTGGCAGCAGCCTACGTGGGGAAGGGCTGGGCACTGATCAGCTGGTGGTGAGCAATTGCACTGTGCATCACTTGTTTTGTGTATTCTTTTATACTTATTATTATTTTCCCCTCCTTTTCTGTCCTATTTACCTTTTTGTTCTGATTCTCTCCCACATCCTGCTGTGGGGGAGTGAGCAAAAAGGCTGTGTGGTGGTTAGCTGCCTGCTGGGTTAAACCACAACAACACAATGTCTTTTCCCCCAGCATTCTGCTGTTAGAACCACAGTGATTTTATGGGTTGAAGAAGCTTTCAAAGATAGTGAATGTGTATTTATTTTTCTACCTAAAGTCTAGTTTTGTGTCTGCTCTCTGTTACCATATTGTACTATTTATGCTCTGGGGAAAAAAAAAAAAGTTTAAAATTCCCAGAACTAGCTAAAGAACCAGAAGAAAAAAATCCTGTGATTTGGAATCATTCTAGATTTGTGTTAAAAAACCCAATCAATTATGTAAAGATAGTCCTAATTTGTATGCAGAGATTTAGTATTTGAATTCCAGCATAACAACTCTGAAGATATATTTTTCATAAAAAATGTAACAGTAAATTTTAATTTATTTAATTAAATACATTTAATTTGTTTCTATTTTAATTTTATTCTACACATCTTTGGCTTCTCCATCCACAATCTACAGAGAAAGACTCAGAGCTGTTCTTGTCATTGTTTACAAATAGGACTGCCTGGGGTTTAGGAAAAATCCATGCAAATGTCGCACTGTGCTGTTCAAGACTTTAATGAATTGTGTAACGGTATTTCTTCACGGTTCACGTTAAGGCTGTTCAGTGGTTGAAGAACTTCATTTTAAGGTCTTTCTTTTCTTGGGAGTTTAACCTAAATCACTTTTGGAAATGTATTTTAATGCATTTTATTGTCTGTTTATGAGCAAAAATTTTATTTAGCCCCATGCTGTGCTTTGAGGATGTTATTGTTTTAGGACTGCTTATCATAGAGTGTATGCAAAAAATGCATGTGGTTCTACTGTCTGTTAACTGGACATTAATTTGGTTGTCCTGTATGTATTTATGCATTCCCCACCTTTCTTTCAAATCAAATCACCAGAACACTAGGCTGTATGAATCTTTCATTTACCAAAACACTGCCCTTTCTGAATGGTAATTGGTAGTGTCATATCAGCAATGGATTTAGTTTAGGATGCTTTCCATCTAGCCATGCAATGTGGAACTTTTTTGCTGACTATTCACAAAGGGATATACCATGCAGCTCAGAGATTACAGTGCTACAACAGATATAACATGATTTATTAACTGGTTTATTATCTAATTTAACTTCCTCAAGTTGTCTACCAAGTAGCACTGGATGTAAAAGCACCTTTGTTTATTTAAAACCTTAAATAGCTTTTATTCCAGCCATTTCATTGTTACTACACTAAGTCTATGCTTCACTTCCATCCCCTCTTGAGACATGTTGCTGTTACTGCCTTACCTCTTACTGCAGTGTTGCCTCCAGCCCTGGGGTCCCAGCACAGGAAGGACATGGACCTGTTGGAGCGAGTCCAGAGGAGGCCATCAGGGATGGAGCTTCTTTCCTATGAGGAAAGACTGAGAGAATTGAGATTGTTCAGTCTGGAAAAGAGAAGGCTTTGGGGTGATCTAATTGTGGTTTTCCAGCACCTGAACAGAACCTAGAGGAAAGATGGAGAGACACTATTTACAAGAGCATGGAGCGACAGGATAAGGGGGGATGAAAAGAGAGTAGATGTAGATTAGATATTAGGAAAAAATTCTTTCCTCTGAGGGTCGTGAAGCACTGGCACAGGTTTTCTAGAGAAGCTGTGGATGCCCCATCCCTGGAAGTATCCCAGACCAGGCTGGATGGAACTCTGAGCAACCTGATTGATCTAATGGAAGATGTCCCTGCCCACATCAAAAGTGTTGAAACGAGATGATCCTTAAGGTCCCTCTCAATACAGACCATTCTATGATTCTGTGATACGAAAACATGTTTGGAATTTTTCTATGTGGACTGTGGTCCATGTGAAATGTAATAGATCTTTCTACTGTTTGAAAAGTCATTCTATTTTCGTGTATATATGCTTTATATTTACTTGTGATTGTTTTTTCAGGAGGCTAAAAAAGTAATTTAAAGCAGTACCAGCAAATATTCTGCAACTTGAGCAAAGACTCTTCTTAATAATATTACTGGATTAAGGGCATTTATTTTAAGAAAACATTATCCTTAATACTCTTCTATATACTTTAAATAAAAATTGTAACATAGAGCTTAAAGTTGGTGATGGATAAAATTATTTCTAAAAATTCAGAATACTTTATGAACCCTTCCCTGTAATGTCCTGAAACCTTTCAAAAGATATATTGCTTATTGGAAGTTCAGGATTACCAAGTCTTCAAGATGGGTGAGTAATTATAGAAAATTTATTCTGGCCAACATGTTGCTGTGGAGACATTGAGATTACTTTTCTGTTAAAATTAGCAACTCACATGCAGTAGCTTCGATTGCTCTGTTAGTTAGACACCAATTTCGGAATACAAACGTGTTTTTAAGCCATTCAATCATTTTTTACGGGTGTGTTTAAGGCCTGGTGCTGCATAACCACGTGGTGGAGCTGTTGAATAAATCTGGATTCTGGCAGCGTCGTCTGCCCAAGCTCTGTGTTAGAGCTGCTGCCACTCCTGTTATCTCTGTGTGTGAACTTGGCTCCTAGCAGCTATTTGGGGATAATGAGGGGGCCCGAATGCGGAGGCAGATGTTGACAGTTACTTCAGAAACAAGTTCAGAGGCAGAGAAATTCATGATAAAGTAAATGCAGTCCAGGACAATTTAGCAGCCCAAAATACAGCTTCCTGTGAAGTGTATGAAGTGTGATGTTGTCATTGATGGTTTTGTCTTTTTCCCCCCTTAGAAATGGTTCTTATATCAAGTAATAATGCATCTCTCTTAAAAATACATTAATTTAGTATTGAATGGACATCTGCAAGATAACACCCTTGTCAGAATAGAGTGTTCATCCTTTAACATGACAAACATGTACTGTAGTTCAGGAAGAGAAATACTTTTGGTGCTCTATTCATTTTGGATGGCTCAAATATTTTTTCCAATTACTATTTTACTATTTAATTTACTACTTAGATGTACCATATGCCTGGGTTATGTTTAAAGCTAACTATATCGGTGAGACTGCAAAGAAACCTCAAGCACCCACAAGACCTTCACAATTTCCTGAATAATGATTGAATCTTTGAGCCTCTGAGATCACACATACTTTAGGAGAGATGAGTGAATAATGGCAATGCAGCCATCTGGCTGATGGTGGAAGCTTCAAGAGTCTCTATGGGTTTGCACGATTTGTGTCTATTCTTCTGAGTAATAAAATGCAATATCAGAACCAGTTTGCATAGTCTGTCTCAGTGTATTGGTTTGATGTATATTTGTGAGCTAGAACATGGAAGAATTCTCATAAAACAGTCAGAGGAAGCAAAGCTAGAAATTTATGTGTAAACACAGCATGGTGTGAAATTACCAATGGGCTGCTATGCCTGCAGCCAGAAATCTTTGTCTTGGATCAGCAAGAACTAAAATCCTCATGTCCATTTGTCTTCTGCCAAATCAAATGTCTCTGTATGAGACATTTGAAATACTGCTGCTGACAAATATATTTCTTTCTTAATTTTAAAATCATGGTAACATATTTTCAATGTAACTATATTAAATCAGTAATAGTTCTAGAGATTTTACTTGCTGTGTTGTTTTCAGTATTTCTATTTACATACATCAGACTTCAGATTTTCCATAAAATTGCAAGCTTGAAGCATTAGCTGTGCTTATGTTGCAGAGTTCTGACACTATCATTAATAACAGATGATGTTACAACTTGACATGGTAAGTAGGTTTATATCAGATGCTGTGCACATATGAAAAACTGACCCTTTAAATTTTATGTTCACTGTTAGCAGCTACTCTTGTAGTTGATCTTGTTTGTGTACTTTGGCCCACGTCCTGCTACCAAATCAGTGTGACTACATTTGTCTCTCCGGTATTGTTTTATGTTCATGTTAACATAACATGAGATGACTTACCCTATTTATCATTGTAGAACAATGGACAGCTAATTTATTAGCAGTTCAAAACACGATACCTAAACCGAAATAATTTCTAGGAACCAGAACACCACTGCATTCCTTTACATGTCATTTTATTCCCCTAAAGAAGGCTAACAAATTTTTCTATTAATAGGTTTACTACTCTGAGAGGATTTGAATTCTTTTAAGGCAATAAAGCCGCATACAGGTAAACAATGCAATCCAGCTCTGGGAGTGCCTCTGGGAAGGGGCTGGCAGCCCCAGGCAGTCCTAGATGGTGAAACACCACCCAGGAATTCTGGGGTTCTCTGGGGCAGCTTTCACCTCTTCCCTGGGAGCAGGGCAAAGGAAGCAGCTGAGGATGAGAAAATGTATAAAAAGAAATCCAAGGTGACCTCTAGGACTGAGAAGAAAGTGAGGCCACCACCAACATCAACTGCTTCCAGTGAAGACCTCAGGGTACTGTGACTTCTTGTCTCCACCCTCTCCTGCTCCACATTCTTGAGGAGGATTTCAGTGTTGACTATAACATCCAAAGGGACATTGAAATCCCCTGTTGTTTGGGTTTTTTTAAACAGTTTAAGCTGTATTATTACTTAGGCATTTCTGTATTTAGATAGTTTGTATTACTGAAGCAGTAACACATTAGTAGTGTTTGCAATCTATTCTTGATTCTATATGTATGGTCTTGGTCTGTTACCTATTGACTGTAAGAGAACTTTGACATACCAAGTTGAACCAAAATTAGAAATTTGCTGCAAGTTTCATTAGTTTTTCCTCTTGTCAGAGTGCTGCAAACATACGATTTGCAAACATTCCCCTAAGATTATGGTACCTCCCTGGCAAAGTTTCAAGATTTTTCAATATTTTCACAGGCCAAACTGAATAACTTACTTGCCCATACAGTTATACTCTAAACAGGTTCTTAAAAGTGACATCACAGATTTGCAAGGATTTTTTTCCCCAAAACTTTTTCATTCAGTTAGCATTTCAGTAGGACTGTGTACAAGTACTACTGAATGTCCAGATCCTGTAGAACACAGCATCATCATGAGAGTCAAAATGCAGGTCTCTCATGAGTGTTTAACAAGCAGACCACATATCTGTCTATTTGTGATATCATTCAGATCTCATGCAAAAATATTAATTTCCTTCATGGTGTTGTATCTACACAGGAAATAACTGGAGAGAGCCTCTTGAGCCTTCTAGACTGCTGAGCAACAAATCTTCACAGGTGGTATTTGAATACGGATTGTTTGGAAGGAGGCAATTTCAGATAGAGGGTTTCTCACTGGCACACACATAAAACACACATGTATGCATGGCTGGACACACACAGAAGACCACAGACAGAAAACACAGCACTTAGTACAAGCACAAACTGCACCAAAGGCCTCTGCCTGTTCCTTTCTCTGTCTGATTAGGATGAAGTTCTTTTAGTGGGAAATATATCCATATATGCGACACGGATTCCTCCTGTAGCTGAACTTAGATATGGAGTCCATCCAGTAGCTGACCCCTGGACCTTTGTCCTCCTAATAGGTGTCACCAGACCATATAAGCCCCCCCCTGCAGCCCTACTCCAGCTGCTGCTGCAGACACTGCACACCAACACACAGAGAAACAGGCAGTATGGATTCCTCCTGAGACTCATCTTAGTCACTTACTTCACCCAGTGAGTGAACCTTGAATCCTCTTTTCTCTGGCTGCTTCCTGCACAGAGGCATGTGCACAGAATGGGTTTCCCAGTCAACCCCCAGACTCCACAGCCTCTCTGACAGCCAGCCTGGAACTCCTTGTTCTTCTAGTAGCTCCTCTTCAGGTACATCTCTCCCAGGGGCACACATAGCGGGCTCCTAAGCCACTTCACTTTTGTCCCAGCTAACCTGACTTGATACTGGCTGGTAAACACACAGACATACCCTCAGTCATTCCAGTTGCCAACACAACACATATGGGAGTCGCTATGACCCCCAGTCCAACTCCAGTTAGTAGCACCCACACTGCCATGCACACGTGCACACTGAAACAGAAAGCTTCTCACTCAGGGAAATAATGACAGTTTAATGCCAGGATAGGACAGACTGCACTGATCAGCTTCAGGGCATAGCCAGAAGAGTGAATTAAGCAACCCATTTAGTCACATCCAGTTGCTTTTATCACCCAATCCATCTATTTTTCCACAATTTTTCCTCCACAAGTTATCTTGATCACTTCCTGCAGTGGATTGACCGTGGCTGGATGCCAGATGCCCACCAAGCCATTCTCTCAGTCCCTTCCTCAGCTGGACAGGGGTGGAGAGAAAATAATACAGGAAAAAAAAATTGTTGGTCAAAAGAAAGGCTATTTAATAAACCAAGGGTGCCCACCTGGAAGCAAATGAAAACAATAGATTTTACTCTCTCCTTCCAATCAGCAGGCAGTGTCCAGCCACTTCCTGGGAAGCAGGGCATCAGCACACATAGCAGTTGTTTTGGGAGGCAAACATTGTAAAGAACAAATGCCCCCCTCCTTCCTCCTCCTCCTTTTTCTTAGCTTTTATCACCAAACAGATGTCACATGGCATGGAATATCCCTTTGACCAGTTTGGGTCAACTGTCCTGGCTTGGTTCCCTTCTAAACTCTTGCCCACCCCCAGACTACTGGTGTGTGGTGGGGGGAATGTTAGAGGGATGGCCTTGATGAGAGCACTGCCCAGCAGTAGCCAAAACACTGGTGTGTTCTCAACACCTTCCTACCTACAGATACAAAGCCCAGCACTATGAGGGCTGCTATGGTGAAAATTGAATCCATCTCAGCCAGAGTCACTACAATCTCTCCCTTTCCCTCCCACCCTGACGTGTTTTTTTTCTAGCACAACTGAAATAAAAGGGCGTATTCTAAGTGACCATTGTTATTCAATCTTGTTCAGAATGGTATTGTCTTCTGCAATGTAAAATAAAGTTGATTCCTTAGGATATTCCCAAGCAAAAGCAGAAAATGAAGCAAAGAACCTACTTTAAGTGTTTATGAGGTTGTCATGGTTTTGTGGATTTCTGTCACCAGGTATGAATTTGTGTTGGCGAGTATATACAATTGCTTATACTTTGTGCAAACCAGTATAAAACCAAAAGAATTTATCAGGCTCAGAGTTTTATTGTTTTACCGTGAGTTTTGTGGTTTTGGTTTGTTTTTATTTTTTTTTGGGGGGAGGGGGGTGTTAGGGCCTTGATTTGTTTTGCTGTTGCTGGAGGATTTTTTTAAGGCTTGCAAACTCAATTTCAAAACTGCAAATTAATTTCTAATTTAATTAGATATGTAATTAACAGTACTATTACTTCCATTTGCTCAATTTTTTGAGTTGTCTTGCCAGTATTCAATGAAAACACAACCCTTAAGGGAGCAAAAATTACTTGTAGTTACCAACACATGGCATTTGTAAAACAATATAGCAAAGAGGAGGAAAAGAGAGAGGCTGGAGATAAGACTAGCTTTTCTGTGATTTTCTTTTTTAGGTGAACTGCACACTGAAATGAGAGAATGGTCTTTTTAAATGCCCACTTAGCACTTGTGTGTAGGATCATTGCTGAGAAGTAAAAAATGAATGTACTAAGTGAACTTCTGAGAGAAGCAATAGAAGACTAGAGAAGCAGAGCTTATGGAGAAAAATCAAGAAAATAAAATGCAACTTCAAATTAAAATGAGGTTGTAAGAAAATGTTTAATTCTGTTGGCTAGTCACCTAGTTGTGAATTTAATGGAGAATTTCAGTAAGCATTTGAAAAATAAGAGCATTTGAAGACAATAATAGATGTGAAAAATAAAATAATTCATGGCAGACCACAATCCTTTTAAATTATGATCATAAGTCCTGCCATCCTGACTATTATAGTTTCAAAATCTTTCATGGAATTTTTTTTTCTCTCTTACCAACACTGTGGTTTGGGAGTTGGAGGCCAGAATGTGATGGCTTGTTGAAGCCCAGCCCCTCGCTACCTGCTTCCATAGCCAGCTAACTGTCCAAAGGCTAAACAAAGGGATGGCTGATAGCTTTGCATTCCAACGAGATGGCTGGGGAGAGGACTGGGGGAGGTGGGGAGGGGAAGAGAGATTTTTCCTGAGAGAACAGTCACAGCTGCCTGGATTCACTACAGACTCTTTGAGGGGCTGATGCCATCTGCAGAGTAGTTGCTAAACCCCCCGCCAATGCTTTTNCCCCCCCCCCCCCCCACCCCCCCCAAGGCTTTCAGACAAAGGACGGTGAGAGGGTCTTTACACTGCCCACAGGAAAGGTTTCAGGCCATCCCTTGTGGCCACCATTCCCACATAAGCTTTCGGAACCAGCACCTCTCCCTACCCCTGTCTTTGCCTCACCAGAGCCTGTGAGTCACCGCAGCCGCTGCCCCCAAGGCACAGCATCGCCTCCCACTGTCTATAAATAGAACTGCTCTGAAGGGGCAGAGATAGGACTTGATTTTTTTTGAAAGTTTGGTTACAGTGTTGATGATTGTTCTGTTCTGAGGTTCTGTTTGTAGGGGTGTTTTTGTTTTATTTCTTTTTTATACACACATATATTTGTAGTAAAGAACTGTTATCCTTTTTCTCTACGTTTTCTGATTAAAGTCTCTTAATTTCAAAGGCTGTGGCGGTTTTTGGGAAGAGGTCTCCTTCCTAGTATGGAAGGATTCCTCACTTTTCTTGATAGACATCTTGGTTTCTTTTAAACTGAGACACTGATACATCAGTAGAACAGGAGATGTGGTGCTTGATACAACTATGGAGTTTGGGAAAGAAGGAAAAAGGTTTTTCCTTCGTTTCTGTTCACAGCTTAGCATTTGGCAAGAAAAAAATTGATGACAGAAACTGACTGAGCTGTATCAGCCTACTATCAAAAAATCTCCCAAAGTTCCCATCTCCATCAAAGTTTAAGAGACTTTCCTTTCCTTGCAAATGTCTTCTTCAAGTATTTTCTTCCTGGGCATGTCTTTATACCTACTGTCAATCCCATAGTTCTTTCCCTTATCCAAACATTCTCTCAGCTATTGACTGCAGCCATTTCTGAGGTCTGTGTTTGGCTCAGATGAGTCTTATGCTCTTCCCAGTTGCATCTGTGGCCTCCACAACCTGTGCCTATACTGGAGAGTGTGTACTTGTGTTAAAAGAGTGTAGAGTCTCAAAGAGTAGGTGAATAGATGGAATGTTTGCCTCTGACCATGTTATTTTCACCAAGTTTAGTATCTCTTATTTAGCCTGCCTGCCTTCTCAGAAATTCTACTAATTTTATCCTACTTAATGTCCTCTCTTTTAAATAAAATACATTTTTCTGGTCTCAATATGCATGCACCCAACAACACCCAGTGAAAACACTCATGGTAGCACCAGTTTATTCCTGTAGTTTAACTGTATTTTGATCATTGTTCAATGTTATGTTATTTTTGTGATTTATTACTTTTTGTTGTCTATGATTAATACAATAGTACCTGTATCTTTTATTAGTTTTTGTATAATAGCTCAGATTTTTTTATAGATTCTTATTTTTATAACTTTTAATTTTCTGTATTTTTTTTTCCTTGTATTATGCAAGGAAATTATCCAATACAAGTGAGTCTCATCTTTACTGTTCTGGTTTTAATTTAAATCCTCAGTCCACAATGGAAGTCTTTCCATTAGTTTCAATTACTTCTAGATAGAAGAGCAGTAGCAACACAAACAAATATAGACAGTTTTGGGAAGGTTTGGGGTTTTTTTTCAATTGTTGTTGTTAATAGAAATGTAGTCATTTTCTATCTGAGGTCATTTATTCTTCACTGCAGGCATTTTGTAAGATCTTAAAAAGAAGTAAAGGGCAAAGAAAAAGTAAACATGGAAATGTTCATGACAGGAGCAGTCAGTTCACCTCTGGTGTATTTCTCGTCTTGCACAGATAGATATCAAAATAAGTTCAACCTTTCCATAATAATTTTAAGTATCCTTGGAGGACATAGGCACCTTCTGCACCTCTGCTTTCATGACAGAGATCATCCAGGAACAACGTATGTTCTGTAGTAAAAGAGCTGAATTCATTATTGCCCATTTGCCTCTCAAAAAAAAAAAATGACCACGTCAGATACATTCACCTAAACATAAGAGGTTAGATTTCTGGTGTTATACAAGCATTCAATATAAAAAAGAACTTTTGCATAGGATACATTTTTCCTAACTTTAATATTTCCTGATTTCATATGTGTGCAAACAAGCCTCCATGCTGTTGTTCTGTGTCCTGTCTTCTGTGCATGACTAAGGGTTCTGAATCCTTCTCATACCGGATAATGCCTTCAATTTCCCTAAGGGGCAAAGAAGATTTTAAATCAGGATTGATTTCTTGTTGCTGTTGCTTGGTATTAAAAAATGTAATTATTAAGAAAACCACTTTTATGTCAGTCTTAGTAAGAATCATCCTATCTGATTTCCATTCCTTTTACAAATGTGGCTCACAAGACACAAAATAAATTTAACACAGTCCAGGTGCAACGTTTCTTGTTATAAACTAAAACAAAACAAAAATCCTCAGAATATCATAACAGCAATCTAAAAAATCAAGGTTGAAATAAAACTGACAGCTGATCAATTTGAGAGTGTTATAATGGTTATAATATATAAATAACATGAAAATAATTATAGGACTTTTCAAAAGTATTTGGAGTCATCTTTCTGAGTTCAAGAGGACAGTATCTGTTTGACAGTGAATAACACCTAAATGACAGCTTTGAGGGACAGCATAAAGAGTTTAGTTTTTTAAATGATAGTTTTCCACAGACTAAATACACACAGACATTATTTTACAAAACACAGCAACACATTTACGTTATTAGGGACTATCTCATAAGATATATCATATACCCTTTGCTCCCATAAAGTTGCTAGTCATAGAAAGTATTTGACATCAGTTAAAAATGTGTCCTCAAAGCATAGGTTGGCTACATATTGGCACCTTGGATTCTAAACAGCATTTCATTAAAAAAAATAGGTCATTATAAGTATAAATAAGGTCAGCAGATTCAGTTCACATTAATTAATCTATTCCAACTCTAGAGAATTTTGCATGTAATGCTCTAAAACTACTGAGAAAAAGAAATGTACAAAACTGACAGGGTGATGATACTGAAATATAGGCTTGACAAGTAAGTCAATCAAATGCATGACAGTTTCTGTGGAATTGTCTGATATATCAAATTAATAAAAAATGGCGTAGGGTGGAACTTAGCAATAAGAAACTGGAAATATTTTTGCTATCCAAGATATGAAGCTTTACAGAAACTTAGTGGAAGCTTCTGGGAGGTTCTCTCACAAATCAGCAGTTCATTGCACTTTATTTGATCAAGACAAGAAATTCTGTGGGTGCAACCAATATTCATAGAATTATATGAGTTTATTTCTACTCCAATAATGAAGATACCCTTATTCACTTACATACTCTCATTACAAATTTCTGTAGCTGACCTATAATTTGTACTGAACATATATTTATATACATATACATATTTATATACATACACACTGCTACGGGTTTCCTTTTCTTCTTTTAGCTGTGCAAGAAGCAACATTTTAATTATTTTTAGTACTTATATCTCCTGAAAGTATTCTATAAGGATAAAATGCCTGTAGGAAACTGATATTTTTTTCTAACTAAGTAATCCTGTGAGTAGAACTCAGTCATTCAATGGAGACTTACAATACAGTTATCTTTCTCTGAATTGGTCATTAGTTAATTGGACTCACTTCTGTTGCATTTTCCACTGTAAATGTGTCAGAATAGACAGTTCATTTTCTTCTTACTGACCCTTTTTAAAATCTTTATCATAGTATATGATTTGCTGATAACACTTTGCATAATGTAAGATTCTTTGGTTTATTTTCCCCTTTTGTACATACATACAACAAACAGGAAACATCAGTTGTTCATAATCTAATATCACTGGATTTGCTGTCAGTTTTTACTACACTTTATTTTCCTCATCAAAATTGAGCTCTTGAATTTTCATTATGAAAAGCTTTTATTTATTTCCACCTTGGCCCCTTTTCTATTTCTATCCTCTAGCTTTTTTTCTGTGGTGTTTTTCATTTGTTTGTTTGTTTTCCCACAAATTTCACATGGAAGTCTCACTTCTATTTTACAACTCGGAGTTTCTAAATTTTGCTTTTGATATATCATAGAATCATAGAATGGTTTGGGTTAGAAGGGACCTGAAAGATCATCTAGTTACCTCTCTGCTGGGCAGGGATACCTTCCACTAGACCAGGATGTTCAGAGTCCCATCCCACCTGGCTTTTATCATTTCCAGGGCCGGAGCAGCCACAGCTTCTCTGGGAAACCTGTTCCAGTGCCTCACCACCCTTACAGTAAAGAATTTCTTTCTAATATCTAATCTAAACCTACTGTCTGACAGTTTGAAGCCATTCCCCATTGTTCTGTCACTACCTGCTCTTGTAAATAGTCTCTCTACATTTTTCTTGCAGGCTCCCTTCAGGTACTGGAAGGCTGCAAATATGTCACCCCAAAGCCCTCTCAGGCTGAACAATCCCATTTTTGTTTCAGCCTTTCCTCACAAGAGAGGTACTTTATCCCTTCAATCCACTTGGTAGCCTTCCTTTGGACTTGCTGCAACAGATCTATGTCCCTCCTGTAATAAAATTCATGATACAAAATATCATGTTCAAAGATTCAAAAAGACTGAGGACTCTTGAAGATGCCATGAATCTCATCAGTGAACTAGGTCAGACTGCACCAACAAGGGCAAATGAACACACATTGACAAGATTGGTGTTAGCACATACTCTTAACAATTGTCTTTTTACCAATAGTTCTAGTACCATTAATCAGTGCAGTAATTTCTCTGAATCCGTGTTTGCCTAAAACTGGTTACTTCCAGTAAATTCTTCAAGATGCAGATCAGGGGTTTCATTTTACATCCAATAAAACTGGCAGCAGGCTCATCTCCTAAGAAACTTTATAGTATTTTTAATTTTCAATACAAAGACAAACTTTTCTGTTTTCAATGGAAGGACAATAGATTCAGAACCTGCTCCTCTGAGAATGATTACCCTAAGATCATTTTCAGTACCTTTTGTGAAACAACAGGAAAATAAGCAACAATAATCAGAACCTTTCTTTAGTTTGTAAAGGTTAATAGGTGGTTATATATCCAATTTTCCATTCCAAAGGACAACAAAAGGCATCTTTGATCGATTGTTTTAGAAGCTTTACAAAAGCTTAAATAAACCTGTCAAAGGAAGGGTCCACTCACTGAGAAATTTATGAGCAAGAATAAAAGCCTGAGTATGTTCTTACAAGAAACTCTCACTCGCTGTACCCACAGGTAATCTTTTTCTTGTTAGACAGAAAATACCAGTCTCCAAATACAGTTAGTTATGAAAGTTGCAAAAAGAGCTCTTCCTGTAATAGGAGAACAGCTGTGAAACAACAGCAAAAAAATTACACACTAATCCTGGACAATGAACATTTGTACAGTAGATATTTTTCTTCATGTTGTGGTACTCTACCTGTAATTTGTATATATTGTATTTCTCAAAATGACCAATTAGGCTGATAAAATGAATGTTAAACTGAAGTTTTTAAGGATATCATTGTCCTACGGGAATAGATTTGTACGGAGTCACATACTGACCAAAATTCCTTTGTCTTCTTCAGTTGAATGAATCATTCATTTTATATTCTCTCAAATTTCTTCTATAAACTCTTAAAATGATTAATCTTGTAATCCCTTATTTTTTAGAGTTTTAGTATACAGTGATGATCCTTATGCATATTGAATTATGAAGTATGTCTAATTTGTAACATCAACAGACTCTAATTCTTTTCTAAACAGTGTCATTCTGATTAATACAGTACATCTATACAAAAATCTAATCAAAACTCAAGTGATTATATAATCAAACCCAGCAAATTCTTTTCTTATACAGTAACTAAACTTTAACTTATTTACTAATTCATTTGGTTTTCAGATGCTCTTATCTTTCAGAAATCTGACAGAGAACTGTTTCTGTGACACTGTTAAGTTTCCTGTCTGTGTGACTATTAGGTGCTCACTAAGTTCACATATACCTTTAAAGCTTCCAGTGATTCTGTCTTTTTGCCTTCTGCATCCAAAGTCTGCTCTTCAAAAGCAATGGGCCTTAATAGATTTCATAAGAATTACATGTTCAGGAACTCTGAATATCAGTGTATTGGTGTCTTATATTACAAATGAAAGAAATAGAGTCTAGACAAGTTTCTATTCCTCTCTCTGTTTATGGTTATGGTTATGTTTATGGTTAATAAGTTCCATACTGCAGGAGAGTCAAGCAAACATTTCTCATGTTTTCCAGCTGGTAATATAACTGACATTAACAAGTCATGAGTGTTCGTAAGTACTTCCATTCTGGAGTGCCCAAATACCAAAGCAGTGATGTACAAGGAGTAGAACATGCTCTTGGCCTTTAAAATATAAAACACACTAGGAACTAAAATGTTTTTAATCACTGCTTAATCTGGAAGGTTAAGAGAATATTAATTATCTGTCTCATATTGTGTATAGAATAATACAGTTCCACAACCTTGGAGTCATTTCAGTCCTCTTAGATGTAAGAAATACTTATCCCGAAAATTGCTAAATCTAATTAAGATATCCCATGTTGTAATAATGAATTTTCTGTTCAATTAAGCTAACAAGTACAATACATTTGCATTTATGAGTATATGAATTGTGACTTATTTCATGTGTTTTGCATTGTATTGCATTTCTATTAAGTCTTTTATATTAAAGCACTACATATCAAAATGTTTGAATACTATAAGACACTGAAGGAAAAAGGATATAAATCCCAGACACTATGTGGAAGCAAACACTCTAATGAAGGCATTTAAGAGAGATAACAAATATTCAATTCTTTATTTGCAGTAAGAGAGAAAGAGCTCCACACATTACTATGGGTTCCATCCATCATATAATTTTTTTAGACAGAATTCCTAAAGCAACTTGTGGAGATTTATCGTTGGACATCAGAAATACCATGCAGCTTATTCTTTGCAGATCAGAGCTTTACAGAAGCATAAAAGTATAATCTGCACCATACTCATAAAAGTAGCTGTATGAACTGCATAAAAATATCTGCATGAATAAAACAGACACAAAGGATCTCCCCTGTAGCAGAGAACTTTGGTGGTGAACAGGAAAGACAGTTAAAAAAAAAAGATCGTGTAAAGGTAAATTTGAGGTTAAAATTGATCCTTTCAGAGTATATGTGTCTGTATTTGTGTGAGTGCATGACTGTGTATATATAGATTCACATTCATAACGAAAATGCAATAAAAGTCTGCCAGTTTCAAACTATTTCATCTGGAAATATATCACAAAATAGGTGAAGATGACAGAGCTATTTTCTCAAGACATTCTGTTTGGTTTGTTGCAATGAAGTTCAAGAAGAATTGAAATAAAATCTCTCCATCCTGAGCATATTTCTAGCCATTTCTATTGACATTTCTACACATCCATCTATGCAATGACTGAGATTGTAAGACTGATGTTTCGGTTCACTTTTACTTACATTCATTGACTAAATTTAGTAATGATTGCACAAGTGTAATTAAAGGAAATTAAATCTGATATTATTAAATGGTCCTGATTGGTTAATTAATAGAAAATGTGCATGAAAAAATAAGACTTAAAAATCTCTTAAAGTGCTTTAAAACATATCCAGTATTAAGGCACTTACAAATAGTCTTTTTGACTGATGTATGAAATTCACAAAAGAGCACAACATGAGTGAAAAATTAACCAATATCATAAAAGTTGATTTCAATTTCTATTTTATGGTCTCATTGGTTAAAACCCTGAGTGATATGAAAGCCATATGGCTTTAGAAAGCATATGGCTTTAGAAAGCCATATGCTACATGGTTCTCATACTGTGAGCTACTTTTTTTTTTTTTTAAGACCTCATAAGCAGAAACATGTTGGTTTCTCAGAGTTCTCATTGAAATGAAATCAAGTCATATGTTGAATTTATAGGAGCATCTACATAACAAAGTTATGTCCAAGAATATTCAAATAATTTGTTAAGAGTAACAAAATTAAGAAATGAAGTGGTAAAGGAAAAATATAATTTTCAGGTCCTAAAATGCACTAGTATGCTTTAATGACTCTAATCAGCCTCCCCTGGGGCCTCCACATTCATCCATGGAAAAGGAGGGTATTTAGGCTCAGTTCACAGGCATTTGGCTCTTGCCTGAGCTATGCTGGAGGTCAGCTGATGTTTATCTCAGTTACAGATATCACGGAGCTTCTTGAGCTGCAGCCTGGCTTTACCTCAGCCCTTCTTTCTCACTATGGACATCCCCAGGGACCACTGGATCACCTGACCTATCTCACCGCCATTATGCTGCCTTTTGATCTGGATTCTTGGATGTTCCTGGCTACCATCTGTGGATATGTCCTGCCCTTCAGTTCTGCAGAACATGTCCTGGCCCCTGCCCCTGCTGACTGCTCAGCTCCTGTCTCCTGTCCCTTAGGCAACAATCCTGCTCTTGTTGCTCCATGACAGTAACATTAAAGAAGAATAAGAGAACTGTTGCTTAGATAATAAATCAGCCAATACATTTTGAGGAAAGTTCACAGATATTTCAGAAGCAACATCCACAGTCACAGGAAATGGATAAAAAAAGCCCAATAGTAGTGTTCTCCTATCTATGTTAGACACAAAATAAGATTTTCAATTATTTTAAGGACCCTCTGGGGAATCTTTCTGTTTGGGACTTTGTCCTATTCAGACATAGGACAACTGAGAGCAGTCCCTTTCCTTGACTGTCTGTGGGGTGGCCTCTCTACAGATTGTACTGAGAGAAATACCTAATACTTGAACTTAAGGACTTTCAAACTGTTAACCTGGTAAAATATACTTTAGAAAGGAGAATTAATTCAGAAAGTTCAGTCTCCTCAGCACTTGAATATTCTTTTCATGGTAGGACCCATATATTTTGTACTTTATAATATCATAATGTCTGATCTACATGGTGGTTAGAATGGCAATAGGCTTATCTCTGTAAAGCCTTACCTCATTTATGTGTTTTTACTGACCTCGGTTTATTCAAGTTTGTCTTAATTTGTGAAGTATACTTGAAACAATATTTAGCTGCGTATTTTTTCTCCTTCTTACATTCTTTCTGAAACAGGCTATTTTTCTGAAGCTAACCCTCTGACTGTGACAGCCCTATTGCTTTTGTTACAGGCTTTTGGTATTGGATTTCAGGGCCTTAATGGACAGCAAAAGAGGACTTCAGTGAAAATCTCAGTGGAGTACATATTACAGCCTTTCTGAATGGTGATAGATGTCTATAAAGCTAGGAGCATTAGGGGTTTCTGAAAAAGTCCATCAAGATATTTTTCTGACAAGATGATCACACTTACTGATGCCTTTCATGTTCTGGCAGAGGTTATGCTATTGATATTCTTTATCTTCATCAATTAATTATCAGATGATCACACTTCATCATTGCTCACCCAGTTGTTTGAAATTTTTCTCTCTAAATTATCATTCTTTAAAAATGCAGATTCTTGGCAATACATTACCTGAATTACTACATGTCTGTTCTGTAGTTAAAAGGTTATCCTTTGAAAATCTGAAGTGATCCTCTCATAATTCCCACGATTCATCTTAAAATTCAAACTTCAACAGAGAGTCAATTCCAGCCTAAGTCTATCATGAGTAACAGCATTTTCTTTCTTTCCTAACCTGTTGAGGCACCTGATCTCAGTAGCTAATCTTTGCAGTCTAAAGCCAGCTGAGAAAATAAGTGCCATTGGCAGGTGAACAAAGGTACTGCTCCTTCCTTGTGCTGATCATTGCAGACATAAACTCTCCCTCTATAGGAGGTCTCGTGGGGTGGTAGAAAACAGAATAAAACACTCCAACTGCTTTTGGTCCCTGAAGTTGGAAGAAACAATATAAGCTACTTAAAGTGTGAACTGAGTCCTCTCTTTCCTATCTCTGACTCCCTCTCTTGATTAAACTGTGATTCATTACTAGTAAGACAGTAGCAATATTTGAAAACCATTTCATGGAAATTTTTCAAACGTCAAAGAAAATAAATCTTTTTTCTAGCAGCAGTGCTTCTGTTTTCAAATCAGAATTTTTTTAAAGGAATTTATCTCAATTGTGGTTAGCTTAGATTAAAAAACATGCTTTTCAAAGCTAGGTATTCAGTCAATCTTTGAGACTGAACAAGAGCATATCATACACAATTTTGCTTTAATGTAACAGAGAGCCTTTAGAAATGTTGCTTGCTAAGACTAGCTGATCTTTTCTATATTTAGAGAAAAATGGTATGAGCAGACAAGCAATACTATTGCTGAAAGATTTATTTCTGCTGGAAAAACTAGCACCTCCAGCAAAGTTGGATTTGGGATAATTCACGAATATGCAATCTGTGGGAGAACATAGAGGCTTTGTTTCACTATATTTCAATAAAGACAACTAGAGCTATGCGGCAATAGTTCAAAATAATGGGGTTTGTTTTGTACTAGGGTTTGTGTCAAATTCTTTTATCAGAGACCTACTGGCAGAGGGAGTTCCTATGGTCAGTGAGCTTTCTCATCATGCCAGATGCCAGCTGTGGCTGCTGAAATGGAAGTGGCAGTAGTTGAGACATTTTACAGGAGAGACAAATATTTCTTGCAGGCAAATTTTACTAGAGCAGATATTATCTATATTTTATAGTTATTAAGGAGCTCTGCAAACAACATCTGCCTTCCTCTAAGGCTGCATATCTTCTGGTGTGGGGGACAGTGCTGGGATCAGAGGAGACTCCAGCAGAGGAGCTGTTATGTAGATAAGCAGGCAGCCTCAACTGTGCTCCTTCAGCATCTTTTAGATTGGGCTCTGAATACAATCTGCAAGAGTCTGACAAGAACTTCTGAAAAGTACTTGGCTATGACAGAGACAGGAAAATATGTTTGACAGTGTTTATAAAAATGTCAGAAAAACTAAGAGGATTTCCTTATTCTTTTGTATCAGTTTATTATTATTAATAATGGAGAATCATCAATTAATGTAAAATTTGACTGTGATTGAGGAAACAACTTTGATTATTTTTCAGGAGGATTTTTGTCCTGTGCTGTGTGAAGTAAACCTCTTAGAATAATAAATCTCCAAACTGTTGCTTTAGACCATTTGTCTGATACTTGATCTGTAGCGCAGATGTGCAGCCAAAATATAAAGTTTCATCTTGTTCAGATTGAATCAATAATATCTTTAAACACTTTGAAATGTATTTGCTCATGTATTTACTGAGGATTCTAATATTTTGAATACCAAAAATTAGATTTTCTTCTTTTTATCCTGCTTCTAATTTAAAGTCCTTACTAGGCTTTCATGACTTTTCTACCAGGGATCATGACTATCCTAATTCTGAGTTGCAATTATTGAATGTTTTGATACAGTATGCACAACAAAGCAGAAAAAATATGATCAGACAGCTAAACAAATTTTAAAAATATTCTTCTGGTTTATACAACTGCACTGGCAATCTATTTTTTATTGTGGAAAATAAAAAGAAAAAAGATTCTTTTTTCTCCTTCATGTCCTACCAAGACCTGCTCATATGTAAAACTTAGAAATAAAAAATATATCCAAGCAGATAAACAAAAGCAGAATTTTGTTTAGGAAAAATAAGTCTCCTAAAACCATGAAATTGCAATGCCAAATGGTGTTCTTCTGAAAAAAAAAAAAATTCATTGTGTCTCTTAGAAAAAGATGCTATGTGTTAAAGAACACAGTAAAAATAGGGAGTTGATAGAGGCCACACACAGATGAGATTTTAGAAATCCATCACACGAAGAGCAGAAAATTATAAAACACTTAAATGTAAAGTCAGTTTCTTCTAACCGCCTATTCATCATTTTATTTCTGAAAAAGGTATGATGTATATTCTTGTTTTAAAGAAAATGTATTTAATATTCTTTTAATGATCTCTGTACAGTTTTACTCTTTCAATGCAACAAGGGCTTAATATCTTGCAAAAGAAATTTCACATGTTTAATATGAATGATTTAAAAAATCCAATAAAGTGAACTAATTATTATTTCAAATAATTTTTACTGTCTGATTCACTTTTTTTAATCAGGAAAATGAGTTAGAAGGTGTCTATTTCACTAAAATCAAACTTTCTTCAAGTCACTATTGTTTTATGTGAAATGTAGCTTTTTCTTTGGCTTGGTGAGAAAGAAACTGAAAGTACATTTGTACATCTTTATTTTTTGAAATGGATTCTCTCTGCTACTTGAAGTGACTTATAGAAATGTATAAAATGAGAATGGAAACCCCACAGTGCAAATAGAACTTCCTTTTCGAATATGTGCTTTCAAAGCCTTCATGCCAAATGCATCCCTGGTGTAAATCAATTTCAGCAGCATTACACCAGGGAACAATTCAGATTTTCCTCTCCATGTCAGTGACCCACTGGTAATATCAATCTGTCTGCCATGCTACTTTCAATTTTGTTTCACTCACATTTACGGAATTAGTTACACTTTATGGCGGAAAGTACTAAGATAGCTTTTTTTCCCCCAATACCTTCAGGAGTGAATGTAGTGTGAGTGAATTGCACTTTTTATTTATTTTTTTCCCACAAGGTAGAAGGAGCAGGTGTAAAAGAATTAATAAAGCAACTGCCAAATTGCAAGGGTCATTCGTGTGTAGAAAGCTATAAATTAGCTGGTTCTTAGGGGAAATTACCTTCTACCTTTAAGGTGTTGCCATTTATAAATTATTGCCAAACTCCTGAGAAATAGCAGTTTGAAAGTTCAGAAAAGAAAATGTTGAACTTCTTTTATATTTGCAGATATGTCAGAAAAAAAAAAGTCTGGAAGAACTTGTAATATAATAATAAACATTCAAGAGAAACTTGTTTGCATTTACAAAAGTTGACTGAAATATGCATAATAAATCCTTTTTGTATAGACAGGATAAGTCTGTGGTCTTTGGAGACCAGTTTAGTACCTGAAGTATATAGTGTCAAATCATAATACTTTTTGTAAGATCCTTTCTTACTCTCTTTAAAACATTTTTTTGCTTTGAAAAAGATTTTTAAAAGATTTTTTTTTATATATAAGTGGAGTAGAGAACCAGAAAAATCCTTTAATTCCTTATTTACTACATCATTCTTTAGGATTTTCTTAAGGAACAATGGTGGTAGGAATACATTTAAGAAAAAAACCAATAGCTCTGCTACATCATTATACGTCAAACCCAGATTGGTAAGAATAAGCTCCTAAAAAGCAATATAATCTGTAACAGTAGTGTACTGGTCTCTTTTGACAGCTGACCTGAGAAATACCACAGTATTCTTGGGACTGAAAGAGTAGTTTTGGCTGGTATCATTTGATATGGTAAAAGGAGTCTCTCATAAACACAAAAGTTTGAAAAAACATCCTCAAGAACTCCCTTTACTGCTATTACTATTCTTAAGCAGATATTCAGTTTATGGACAGTTTATTACAAAATATGTTCTATAAATAATTTCAGCCAGCATAATTTTAAGCACTCACTTTCTTGATTTCCCCCTGAAACAGATGCTTGATGTAAAGCTGTTACAATAGAAAAACATGAAATTGTAAAGAGAAAAATACACATTCTGTATTTTAGTAGTCAAGAGTAAGCTTGAGACTATTTATCCTATCCCCTATTGTCAAAATCAGTACAGTTACAGAATGTTTTTTCATATATTTTGCAAACTTTAATTGTTCTTTAGGGGAAGCAGTTTGTAACTGTTTGGCCCATTTCCAGCTTTGGAGACTCTGTCAGAGCCTTCTTTTTTTGGTAATTGGAAGCTTCTTTCTAATTTCCAGTGAATTCAAGACAGTTTATAGACCTTCTTTTTTGCCCTTTGGTTTAACAAGCCTTTTCTTCTATAGTGTTGATCTCCTTGCTTCCAAAACTGTATTTGCATTCCTTCTCTGGCACTCTATAATTGTGTTCAAGAAGTTAAATTATTTTGTCTATCCAGTAAGGTAGAAAACCCTTTCTTTTCATCATACAATTTTTCAGTTAGTTGCAAAAGTTCAGGTCTGGGACTATTTGTCCTGCGTGTGGATGACCAGTAATACATTTCTATTATAATTTTGTGGACATCTTGTTTAGCTATGAACACTCTTCGCTTTCTTAGAAATGCTTTACTTGATAGAAAAATGTCAGTGTCCATTTAGGGGTAGTTTACGATTGCATCATACTGATAATGCAATGTCAAACTGTGTGTTCAGTATGCAAACCTTGCTCCTCTCCCTACAATTTCTCTTGAGAAGGTTTTTAGCATGAATTCAGAAATCATATTAAACCGTGTAATATGGTACTTTGTACTGCTAAATGTTATCAAGTCTATTTTATTCTCTTCCTTGAAGTCTATAGATCCTTCTAGGATGACATTCTAATCCTTTTTTGTTTTGATTTGCCTGACTTTGTGCCTTCAACATATTTCATTAACAGGCTTCTTCTTTTTCCCCTTGTCAATAAAATCAATTATGTTCTCTAAGTCTGAATTTCAGTCAACTGGCTTAATAAAGCATAGATCTATGGTTTCATCCCATTTTATCCTATTTGCTGTTTATCCCCTTGCCTAGTTTATTAGACATCTAAGAAATAGTAATTTAGAATATTATCTAAAGCCATGGCACTATTGTGGCATTCCAGGGTAGACTGCAATAGATAGTATCTTATCTGTAGTTACCAGTACTCCTAAATGGATATTGCTTTGACTGCTCTGCTATCCATCTAACAATATTGAAAGTACAGTGTAGTAGCAGCAAAAATAGTTTGCAATCATGGCAAATACAATATTCCTTAAACAGAGTAAGTTGCATGGAAATATCTTCCATCAGTTCAAGACAGAAAGAGGATCCAGACAGTGATTGTTATACTGACAGTTGTTACACAACTGCATCCAGCAGGGTCCCTGTGTCCTGAGGGATGAGACAATAGAGAACAAGCTGTTAAATGGTCTGTTTTTCATGAAATACATGGAGCATATGTCATACAATATTTTTACTAGCTTGTGGATGAATATAGATATATTCATACACTTTTTAAAGAGGATTGAACAGAGCTTTGAATTTACTCTTGTGAAATTGTCTGATTAGTGGATTCTTCATTCAGTTTCTCTTGTCATCATCATTCTCATATTTTGTGTTCAAAATGCCAAATATTACATGTCACATATAGTCACACTATACATGGCCTAACTTTGCAAATAAAGACAAAGGACACCAGAATTATGCAGTTACAGCTATTCTTCATAACGTCCTGAGATTTTACACTGTGACATAACAATAAATGTCGTAAAAGTGGATGATGTGGTCTTCTGTGAACATTATTGGCTATGTTAATTATGATATGAACATGTTAAATTCAGTGAAAAATCAACCTTCATACATAGGGTTTGATGCACAGTCTAACAAAGTGTATGAGGTACCTCAGTGGGTCTTTTTAATGCTTTATCCCTGTCAATTATTAAGAAAGATTTTTAGTGAAATGGGACAGATTTTAGAATATTTTGCAAAAAGTTGCATTTTTATAGTATACTAAAAATCTCTGAGAATTATTCTCACTCCTGCAGGGTAGGATTTAAGTTGGATATTTTGCGAACTATTATATATCTTCAGCCATCATTTACTTTGTCTTGAGGAACTGAAGAGTGAGAGTTACTTTTTTTCCCCAAAAAAATAAGCCAGACACAAATCAATGCCCTCCAGTTCACTAACAATGTTTTGCCCAAGAATTCAAATACAAGTTGTGATGCATACCTTATTTTAGCAAAATCTTTAGAGCAATGAAGTGCCTAAAAAAACCCCTAGCAACATAGGTTACTAGAATATGACTTCAGGCATTGCCTTGAGCAGGAGGTGATAAAAAATTCTGTTGCTCCAGGAGTTGCTTCGCATGGTGCTCTTTACTCACTGTCCCTATTCCCTTCACTGGTCTTTCTACAGTTCACTCATTCCCCATGGAAGTAGTAAATTACTGATGGGATAACACAATAAATCTTCTAACGTGACTATTGAATAAAGTCAACAGATTGACTGTTTTCCACTTGCAACAGGGAGAAAGAAAACAAGCAATTAGCTCTGAACACCCAGATTCAGGGGGAAAAGCAGGCCAGATGGGTTTAGAGGAATTTCTTCCTTCACTGTGCTGGCAAACACTGAGGGTCAAAAAGTAAAATTGGTTTACAATTTACAGCTCTGTGTGTGTATGTGGGTCAAGACTCAGACATCTGACCTTTCTCTGATTTGACATGCTACTTTAAATCTTGGAAAATTCTTTCTAATATTTGAGAAAAAATTATGAACTGGATAATTGTCACCTTTTTTCACTCCTCAGTATCAGGTGTTTCTTTTTACACAGCAAAGAACTTCTAGAGAAAGAACCTGGTAAATTGTTATGATCTGTATTTGCCTGGATTTGAAAAAGCTCATTCTCTGTGTGCAGAGAAGGAAAGTTCTCTCCATCTCAGTAAGGCAATCAAATCTGTGAGCTGAAATTCTGTCAAAATGAAAAAAAAAAAAAATCAAGGAGAATCTGTACATTTTTAAATGTGATCCAGGAGTTAAAATTTTATTTCATGCTAGTATTTTTTATTTCTTTTCTAAATTTATACAAATTCATTTTCACATCCAGCTTGTTTCTGGTGTTCAGTATTCAGAGAATTAAACTTTTTCTAACTAACTAGTTGATATGTAGCTGGATGGCTACTAGGTTGTTCCAAGAGTCGTGGTCCAAGTCATACTTTTTGATAGCACATATGGTTTTCATGTTTATTCTACATTCTCAAAATAAATTACTGATACTGTAGAAGATGGAAGATTATTCAAAATTTAAATCAGCAAAGGCCAGTAATCCTTGTGTGAGTTTTTCACATTTATCTTAAAAAAGCAGTATGAGGAAAACACACTGAAAATTAAAACCTTAACTATAGGCAAGACTTTAGCTAAACATAAAATTTAACGGGCATTTATCACTTGGTGCTGTGGTAAGAGTTTTGAAAATACTGGCACATATTCTGACACTTCAATAACTGTAAAAATGGCATTAACTGAATGGGCAATAGAAGAATATGTTCCAAAACTTGGTATATTAATGAGCATCTACAGTGATTAGGAGTTTTTGTCCTTCGCATTTGGAAATACCTCACTTTCTTTGCCTTGGTGGAATGAAATACAGCTTGTATGTGTCAAAGATGTTTGATATTTTTCAAATATATCCTGAAAAATTCTACGTGTATAAAAATAGTTTTTCTAAGATGATGAATTAACATTAGGGAAAACAGTATCTTTCAAATCTGTGTGTCACACAGATTTTCCACTTAATTGTCAGAGCCAGAATTCACAGATATTTGAACACTGAGAATCTGCAAGCAAAGCAACTTCCTGTTCCTTAAGGAAACTCTCTGACTTATACCTTGCAGACTTTACATATCATGAACCTCCAGAATGTAATTCTAATATATAAACTAACAAATGGAAAGAGTTGCATGTTCATGCCTGGTCACCAGGTAGCATTGATTCTTTTAAAGATACTTCTTCAGCTTCTCAAGAAGCACCAAATACAGAAAGCAAGATCAGTTGAATATTTTTGCTTCTTGTGCTTACCTTCAAGAATTCAAAAGTGTGCTGCCTGTATTTAGATTGTTGCCAGAGTTAAAATTTCACCCTAATAAGCTGTTCAAATATTACTACAAAACTTTGGAAGCTCTACAAAGAACAATTTTAATAATTTTGCTTTCAAGAGGTGACATTCAAAATGACTGTATGTGTACCTGATCTCACAGGCATGCATATCACATATGTGTTTATAGTTTGCTAGTTTTCATATTTTGATAGAAAAAGAATGGTAACAGAAGGAATAGGTTTGTTTTGTTTGATTTCTTCTTCATTGGGATTTAGGGCATTCTTGATTCAACTTCTATTCCATTTCTTCAGTGACAGAAGGCTCATGATGCAGAATCTCATTTCAAATATCAAGATGTTCAATGTATTTAGAAATTACTTCTTATCAGGACAAAGAGGATTGAAAGATGCATAAACAGTCACTTTAAAGGCTCTTGACTTAAAAATACTAGAGAATTTACACAGCTCTTGATAAGAGATTTGGATCTTGTTTATAATTGTAGTTTCACCTAAGTCCATTTTAATCCTAGATCGCATTGCACTTGAAATGAAATGAAACTGCAAATATAATACAACTATAAACTGCTCTGTAGGGACATTTTTCTAACATTATTTATACTGAATCCATCTCCTGTTCAGCAAGGAAAAACTGCTAAATAAAATCCACTTACTCTGCTGGTCTTTGATGTCAAAAATAACATTGACTAATAAGGAATGATTAATCCCCAAACTATGCTTATTGCTTCTGGATTGACTTATAATTGTTACTTGATTCTAAAAGCACTTTTCAGTACTACACTGTTGAGTTGACGGTATTTTCTAAGAAAGAGAGTTTGATTGGCACCATTTGTTCTGGTTCTGCTAACAAAACACAGAGAAACAGATATCATTAAGTGTCATTACAACAATCAAACTTTTCCACTAAAGAGAGTAGTTTTTTAGTCTGTAAATCCAGCAATTTCTGAAGCTGTTTTGGGATCAGTGACTAACAGGGCAGAAAATGAAAACGTAGAGTAGGAACAATATGAACTTCATGCAGTACTTAGAGAGAGATACACAGTGCATCGGCAATGCCAAAGAAACTCAGCAGCTGTGCATGTACTGGGGTTAAATTCTCAGTAAAAAAGAGAATAATGACAAAAGTATAGTCAGCAATCAAAATGCTGGGAGGTATATCTGGTCTATTTATGTAGGGCACAAATGTCAGTTAACAAGTTATTTTTCCTTTTAGTTTCCTGGCAACAAAATATGTATCTAAAATGTACAATACTTACCTGCTTCCTTATACTGCATTGCTACTTTTTGCTAAATGTAAGTGTAACTACATGCAAGGAATGTGATTTATTAGGGTTTTAGATTTTACTGCATGAAAAAACTTATTTATAGAAATGCTCAACACAATTTAAGTAGAAAAGATTCATTACATCAAGGAAAACAGACAACTTCAGATAAATGACCCAGGATAAAGAGGCTATTTAGNGTTGCCAGAGTTAAAATTTCACCCTAATAAGCTGTTCAAATATTACTACAAAACTTTGGAAGCTCTACAAAGAACAATTTTAATAATTTTGCTTTCAAGAGGTGACATTCAAAATGACTGTATGTGTACCTGATCTCACAGGCATGCATATCACATATGTGTTTATAGTTTGCTAGTTTTCATATTTTGATAGAAAAAGAATGGTAACAGAAGGAATAGGTTTGTTTTGTTTGATTTCTTCTTCATTGGGATTTAGGGCATTCTTGATTCAACTTCTATTCCATTTCTTCAGTGACAGAAGGCTCATGATGCAGAATCTCATTTCAAATATCAAGATGTTCAATGTATTTAGAAATTACTTCTTATCAGGACAAAGAGGATTGAAAGATGCATAAACAGTCACTTTAAAGGCTCTTGACTTAAAAATACTAGAGAATTTACACAGCTCTTGATAAGAGATTTGGATCTTGTTTATAATTGTAGTTTCACCTAAGTCCATTTTAATCCTAGATCGCATTGCACTTGAAATGAAATGAAACTGCAAATATAATACAACTATAAACTGCTCTGTAGGGACATTTTTCTAACATTATTTATACTGAATCCATCTCCTGTTCAGCAAGGAAAAACTGCTAAATAAAATCCACTTACTCTGCTGGTCTTTGATGTCAAAAATAACATTGACTAATAAGGAATGATTAATCCCCAAACTATGCTTATTGCTTCTGGATTGACTTATAATTGTTACTTGATTCTAAAAGCACTTTTCAGTACTACACTGTTGAGTTGACGGTATTTTCTAAGAAAGAGAGTTTGATTGGCACCATTTGTTCTGGTTCTGCTAACAAAACACAGAGAAACAGATATCATTAAGTGTCATTACAACAATCAAACTTTTCCACTAAAGAGAGTAGTTTTTTAGTCTGTAAATCCAGCAATTTCTGAAGCTGTTTTGGGATCAGTGACTAACAGGGCAGAAAATGAAAACGTAGAGTAGGAACAATATGAACTTCATGCAGTACTTAGAGAGAGATACACAGTGCATCGGCAATGCCAAAGAAACTCAGCAGCTGTGCATGTACTGGGGTTAAATTCTCAGTAAAAAAGAGAATAATGACAAAAGTATAGTCAGCAATCAAAATGCT
This sequence comes from Sclerurus mexicanus, assembly GCA_013396755.1. Taxonomy (NCBI): domain Eukaryota; kingdom Metazoa; phylum Chordata; class Aves; order Passeriformes; family Furnariidae; genus Sclerurus; species Sclerurus mexicanus. The sequence goes on along the minus strand of VWZF01005769.1, from coordinate 26,013 downwards.
GGGAGGTATATCTGGTCTATTTATGTAGGGCACAAATGTCAGTTAACAAGTTATTTTTCCTTTTAGTTTCCTGGCAACAAAATATGTATCTAAAATGTACAATACTTACCTGCTTCCTTATACTGCATTGCTACTTTTTGCTAAATGTAAGTGTAACTACATGCAAGGAATGTGATTTATTAGGGTTTTAGATTTTACTGCATGAAAAAACTTATTTATAGAAATGCTCAACACAATTTAAGTAGAAAAGATTCATTACATCAAGGAAAACAGACAACTTCAGATAAATGACCCAGGATAAAGAGGCTATTTAGAGTTTGGTTACATCTACATTAGTACTGTACTTTAGATAAAGAATGAGTTTTTTACTGAATATCCCAATTACGAGTTAGCTGCATTGTCTGAGACATCTTAGAGCAGGTGAAGTGGANGAAAAAACTTATTTATAGAAATGCTCAACACAATTTAAGTAGAAAAGATTCATTACATCAAGGAAAACAGACAACTTCAGATAAATGACCCAGGATAAAGAGGCTATTTAGAGTTTGGTTACATCTACATTAGTACTGTACTTTAGATAAAGAATGAGTTTTTTACTGAATATCCCAATTACGAGTTAGCTGCATTGTCTGAGACATCTTAGAGCAGGTGAAGTGGATTTCATTCAAATAGAAGTAAACTGAAATGTGCACTCCAACAATGCACCTGGATGTCCTCCTGAACATTCAGGTTAAAGGCCAAGAAGACAGTCTAAATCCTGCTAAGATTTACAACATATATGTTGTGAGTGTAAGTTCAAATGCTTCTTCTGCAGATTCAGCCCCATTACACTGCACTGCCTGGTACTGATAATGTGGGGCACTGTTTTTGATATTAACATAGCCTTTTACAACCATGCAAAATATAATGGGGTTTACCATATTACAGAAAGGCATAATTAGGTCATACCTTTAAAAAAGTGGAAGAAGAGATCAGGTAACTATTGTTCAGTAATGCAACTCTTTCAAAAACTGAAACAACCAAACTTTATGTGATCATCTAGGAGATGAGAAGATGAGTAATACATGCTTTGGATTTGTCAGGAACCAAATATATCATATCAAACTAATTCACTTCTGATTGTGAACCAGTATGTGAGCAGGGAGGAACATTAGATCTTTAAGGTTTTTGTCTCATGAATGTAATAAGGAAGATGAAAAGAACATTAAAATATAATTAGGTGGCTTCATAACTGCTTAGAAAGCAAACTCCGTAGGTACTGGTATCTATTCATCTTTGTTACCTAAAGTAGAAAATTCAGAGCAGAAAGACAGAGGCAGACCCCATCTAGAAGAAACAATAGGGATTGACTGGTCATTTGCAAGTGTTTCAAGTTAATGTTTTGAAACTGGTAATGTAGGAAATTAAATTGTGTTTTCTGCTTCCTGATTAATGAATCTAAAATGCAGCCCAATTTCACTATGATTTCTTGAAATATACATCTTCTAAGGAAAAGGCTTTACTGACTGACTTAGTTTAGATCAACAGTCAACAGAATGTTTTAAATAGTTGATGATGCATGTGTTTTCTTTCCGCTCACTCTGCAAATTCAACCTTAAAATCTGAAAATCAAACTAAGATTTTCCTTAAACAAATCACTACCAAATGATAAGATTTAGTGGGACAGTATCTGGTCTCTTTTATGCTCATATGATAAAGATTCCTCCAAATTATCTACTCTGGCTTCTATATGATTGTCTTGCTTTGATAAGATTTTGTAAGTGCACCTAATCAGAAATTTACAAGCGAACCTCTTGAGGTTACACAAGGTGCAATGCAAGCTAGAGACATCTTTGTTCTGCTGGTGAAACAGAAAGATTACAGAAAGAAGCGAAAGCTGAATAAGTGTTCGATTTTCACTTTGTCACTGGTCAGAATATATTGTCTCTTTAGGTCCCTGGCAGGACATTGTTCCAGTCCTTAAATATCATGTTTTCAATTCCCCTGCTGTGGGCAGGGAGTCTTTCCACTAGGCCAAATTGTTCAGACAGATTTTTCCCCTCAGTTTTGTGCACAATCATATTTTTATCATCTATCTTTTAAGTAGGTGAATCTAAATGCCTGCATAATGCTTCCAGGCCACAAATAATAACATGAATCTAATCAAAAGGTGTCATAATCCACCCAGTTTGTTTTACGGTTATGCATTTGCTGTTTTAAATATCTTTTTGAATATCAAAGGGCATACTTGTGCATTTCAAAGAACATGGCAATGTAATGCTCCATTTCAGAGGATATAGAAAGCATAAGGACACAGTAAGAGCAAATAATGAATATTTTTGTCATTTTGAATCACTGCCTTCAGATAATTTTCAGGGTAAAAATGCTATTATAGATTTGCATATAGACACACACTGTTATATGTGAACTTTATTTCCCNTTCCATTTCTGATACTGAAGGTCCGCTACCTCATGAACTGAATTCAAGAATCAAATAAATAAGTATACCTTTGGAAACATTGCAATGTGTAAAATGAGTCATTCACCAATGAACACAGAACTTTACATCATGGTCTTTGTAGTTGTAATTAATTTTATCTTAAATCCTCATCTCATACATACATATTCATTATTAGTCATATATTATATTTCCTTCCTCAATACAAATTTTTCATTGGTATTTATGAAAAAATACCTTTCAAAATGTAAAAACAGTAGTATACTGTTTAGAGAATGATGTCCTACTTGTTTCTTAACTGTGACAAGACATTTTCACAAGAGTGGCTGAATGTGTTTCTGTTCTTCCCCTCTACTTAAAAATGAAGTGCTATCAAGGACGAACTGTTCCTCAGATTACATCTTAAGAGACATGTCCAGCAAATCAGAATTTTTAAGAGGCTCCTTAATGCTTTTACAGATTATAAATACTGTGGCATTTTCTTAATAGAAATTCTAACCAAATCAATCAAAACAATCAAATTCTATCTCTCAGTTTATAATGGGAGTTGCACTTAGCGAATAATGAAATTTTATTAAACTGATTTTTTTTCTTTAATTCAAAGTTGTATCTGAATAAGAAAATAATATGCTAACAGAATGTGATCAGAATTTTTCTCTTCAGTTGAGCATGGTTTGGGTTTTTTTCTTTAGTGGGCTATATAGCTTTTTATCTGTGGTTATTTATTTAAAAATTTGCTATGACTTTGTATTCTTTCTCTATTTTATTTTTTTTTATTCTTCAAAGTCATTGTTTTCTGATTTAATTTAAAGGCTTCTTTTTTTGTCCTTTTCTTCCTCTGCTTTTCTTTAGGACCACTGCATAAGAAATTTTACAGGACAGGACCAAACGGAACAGAGAGACCTGTCCAATGTCCCTGGAAATAAAGCAAAACTTCCTCTTCTGGTGACGGTGGAGAGCAAGCCATGATCAGAAAAGGGCTCTATAACTGAATATTGGAGAGACTGGCCATTCTTGGCCTCGCTGATGAGTTTGGGGAAGGTGCAGAGGGATGTAACTAAATACGAGCAGCATTGTCCACCCTTCAGCATTGTACCAAGTTCTTGAACCTTGTTGAGTTCTGAATAACATAAGCAAAGGAGAAACTTTCAAGTTAAATTAGACATTAATAATCTAATCTATGAATTCCAAAATTTCTACATTCATATCCTGAGCACAAGAAGGTGTGGGAAGTCAAGAGCAAGATCAAAAACATATCTAGTCCAAAAATTATAGAATCATAGAACATTAAGGAGTTGGAATGGACTTTAAAGATGATCTAGTCCCAACCCCCCTGCCATGGGCAGGGACAGGTTCTAGTAGACCACTTTGCTCAGAGCTTCATCCCACCTGGCCTTGAACAATGCCAGTGTTGGGGCATCCACAACCTCCCAGGAGAACCTGTTCCAGTGTCTCATGACCTTCATAGTAAAGAATTTCAAGCTAATAGCTAACTTAAATTTCCTTTCTTTCAATCTGTACCCATTACTCCTTGTCTTATCACTACAGCTCCTGGCAAAGAGTCCCTCTCTAGCTAACCTTTCAAAATCTTTCAGGATATACCACTCAGGATATTTGATATTTTACAGGAAAACAAACAAGCAAAGCAATAAAAGCCATAACACTCTCTCCCAACACTCTGAAAAAAAACCCCAAAACAAAAAAAAAACCAAAAAACAAAAAAAATCCCACAAAAACAACCAAAAAACCCCCACAGAAATCCACCACCCTCCAAAAAGATCTCCAGTCAAAGCCTCCCTTTACATTCACTGAAGAGATCTTTTAAAAGCAATATTTGTCCTTCTATTTTATTCAAGCCACTATTTGTTATAACTTGCCTTCTTCATTATTCATGGTTTGAGCAGAATCTCCATTGTCCATCACTGGCAATAGCCAATATTTTATCTGACTTTGTGTTACTTGGCAGGTTATCCTGTGTTGGTGCCATTTCTTTTCTTAGGGGTATTTCTGTTTTTTCCAGTGTCTAAAGTTTTGGTTGAGTAATGTGCTTATCCCATTTCTCATGACAGAAATTGCCCCTTCTTTTACTTCTGAACCATTTGCACTGGCTAGTGCCTCTATGGATTTGCAGATAATCCCACAAAAAGCAGTAATTACTGCTAATTACTAAAAGAAAAAGACTCTGCCTCTCTACTCTTTTAGCAAGTACTGTATGAAGAAAAAGCAATGTGCTAAGAATAGAGTATCTTGATATCAAAAGTTCTAGAATTTGACTCTTTCCCTTCCTTTAGAAAATTTTAGAATTGGTAACATGGAATAAATATTCGAGAAAGGGAATAACAATAGATAAACAAATGATGGTTTTAACAGAACAGTCTTGCAAATTAATGATTTATAATCATAGAATCATAGAATACCAGGTTGGAAGGAACCCCAAGGATCATCTGGTTCAACCTTTAACTTGGCAAAAGCACAGTCTAGACAAGATGATCCAGCACCCTGTCTGGGTGAATCTTCAAAGTGTTCAGCACTGGGGAATCCACCACTTACTTCCCTGGGGAGATTATTCCAATGGCTGATTGCTCTCTTTGTGAAAAATTTCCCTCTTGTGTCCAGTTGTAGCCTCCCTAGAAGCAACTTGTACCCATCAGACCTCATCTTTTCCATGCAACTCCACTTAAAAAGAGAGTCTCCATCTACTATGTCTTTTTCTTTTTTCCTCAGATGTAGGTTTGTACCACTTCAAAAATACAACTGAGTATGACATTAATTTAATTTGTAGGATGACATCTATCATCATCTAAACACATCTCAATATATTTTAATTTAGCAGTCTAATCTAATTGTAAAGCTCCTAACATGGACTAAAATCCTTAAGCTTTTTGAATCTCTATCTTAAGAGGATCAGCCATAATGATTTTTACACAAAGAATAATGTATAGACAATATTATTTATCTGGAAACCTGATACTTTACAAACCCCAACATAATGGATTTCTGACATTCTTACAAAAGATAACAGGGACATTTATTTGCACATAGCTAAAGGTTCTTTGGTTTCAGACAGCAATACAAACAAATGAGAATCAACAGGTCATCTGCAGTGAAAATGACGATTCACACCTGCAGTTGTTCTGAAAAAAGACAATAGCCTATTTTTATTTATACCATTGTTATCAGAATCTTTAAGAAATGAGAATTGAATATATCTGACTGTGAAAGTTGTGCTTATTAGATGTAACTTCTCTTTGAAGTATGCTCCTAAATGGGATCTTAGGAGAATCTGTACTGGATGCTTCCTCTCACAGGAGCCTATGAATAAACCTGTGTTAATGGGTGTCCGGAGGTGCAAGGAACAGACTGAAAACTGAAAGCCAAACATTCACCTTTTGGTCAAAGTGGGCAGCAATTCAATCAGATAAGGAGAAACAACTTCCTTAGAATAAATAGATTATGCACTTCATTTCACTTGTGTCTTCTGTCATGTTCATTATTGACATTACAAATATTTTTGGTTTTATTTTGTATATTTCTTTGATCCAGCTTAAGTGCAATTGTAAAGTATCTGGCTAATAAAAAAGCATTTGTAACTGAAATGCACAGCAGGATTTACAAAATATATTAACAAAAATGCAAGTTTCATTGCATATTTCTCATATAGACAAAAGTTAAGAGTGGGCTTCTGTTTCAGATGTCTGAGACAAAGGGAAACGATGCACTGCAGAGTCGAAGAGAAACAAAACACTAGATCATAATCAAAGCTGCTGTCTGGAGAGTTGAATGTGTCCTTTCTGGAAAGTTAATATGGAGACTATCTCAGGATCTTTTCTGGATTCTGTGATTCCAAAGTGTCTAGACTTGAAGAATAGAAAATTCCAAGTATATACTCATTAGAGGTAAAAAGATGACTTTTTGTGTTCCTAGTGTATTTATTTAAACATTCCATTTGGAACGGGCTGAAAGTATTTGCATGTTCGTGGTGAATTCTATTGTCAGCAATAAAAATGCAACATACTTTGTAACTTTTAATAGTTTTAACATTGCTTTTGAAATATAATTAGAATATTTATCAAAGAGATAAAAATTAAATAAATTAAACAAACCATAAGCGTTTCATACAAAACATTCAAGTCAGGTTTGGGTTGAGGTTTTTTTATTCATTGCCAACAATTTCAAATTCAAGTAAGGAGTCAAAGATGCAGATGAAATAGTTTTTATCCTCAAACAAAACTAGTAAAAGAACACAATCATTATAGCAACCTTACTTCATACTATTCAAATACCAAAGGCCAAAGATATCTGCAGCCTAAAGACTAAGGTAGACCCTAGGGCTTTAGCAGAGTTTTAAAATAGAGTTCAGGAAACTGTTCTCTGCAGAGGAGTATTTGGTGAAATTGGAACTCTTCATATACATAGATACTCAGATAATTGTGAATCTCAGTCGCTTGAAGCAACTTGAGATATTCTCAGTCAGCTTTTGAATCACAATTTCAGGATGAGCTGTTTTCGGATAAGCTATTTATATTCTCCTGATAGTCACACAAATTGGGCTGAGGATTGATCCCTTGCTATAAAAACATATCTTGATACTCCAGGATAGGAGGATACAATCATTGTCACTTCACTGTTAAAATCCTAACTTCCATGAAAAACAATAAACTGTGCAGCTGGTGATAGCAGCAGTACAACACATCTTCAGTTGCTTTTTTGCCCATTTTGTTAATTTTCAAGGGAACGAAATTCATATTCAAGTTTGTACAGAAGCAGTTTTGTACGATTCATGAGTTATGATTTTTGATCTTCTGCTTTAACTGTGATTAAAAGTTTCCTATACCCTTTATGTTGTCTCTTCATTTCATGGATGTTTTCTCAAGTCAGCACTCCTATACAGATGAAATTTCCTGTAAGTTAGCACTTCAAAAAACTCACACAACCCTGGGAGGTAGAAAGACAGTGGTGAATAAGACTTTTTGGCCTTAAGGATCTCGGTGCTTTTTTCTTATGCCTGTATGTAACTTTGCAAATCATAATTTGGAACAATTGTGGCTCCAAGCTGTTGCTTAATATTACCATTCAGTAGTGTTCAGCATCAAGTGTAAATTCAGTATACTTTTAGTTATTTTTCTTTACTTTTTTTTTTTTTAATTGGATTTTGAAGTCCCACATGCTGATATTGCTTAATATCATATCCCAAGTATACTGGTAATGGAATTATTTCAGAATAGGAAACAATTTCCAATTTTAGGATAGAAATTTAATTAAGAATCTCTGATCACCTCAAGTTTTATAAGCCCTTGAGCAGTCTGCAATTTATAAGACACACGTTCACGTGCTATAATTATTGATAATTATGTGGTCATACAGATGTATCTTCAGACCAAAACCTGTATTGCCCTGAGTGAGAAACTACAGAAATATTGATTATGGTATATGACAAAATAAAGCTTTGTGGAAGAAATATATTATTATACTTGACTGCAAAGGACTATTTTTTTGCATTTTCTTGAGACAAATGCATTTTTCTCAAATTATGATACCTCTGATACAAACTTGGAAAAATATTGGCTGAATAAGAAAAGTATTTTGAAGATGTATTTTTCTTTTAGGAAAAGCAAAATCATATTTCTGTGGAGAAATTTCTATAGCAGGTCTTTTGATGAGATGGTCTCAACCTTTTTTAAAAACTTTTAAGTACTTCTTAATTTAATGTGAAATATTAAATATTGTGTCCTTCCCTCTCTGAACTTTTTTTTTTAACTTCCAAACCTTTGGATTTTTATACAAAATTACTTAATTAAAAGATCTCAAGTGTTTTTTTCCGAACTGTGGCACAGCAATGGGGCCTCTAAAATACCAAATTAACATAACTGCACCATTTTGTAGAGATTTATATGCTGAAACACATAGCAAGTAATTGTTAAACTGTTCCTCTCTTTTGATTTATGAAAAACAGAGGAATACCTTATGGGTGGTTCTTGGTGCTATTTTCTTTAAAAGAGGCACCAAAGTAAGAGAAACAAAGTTTTTTAATTGATGGGCAGAATATGGAATAAAGTCATACTGAGATTTATTTTTCAGTAGCAGAATTATATGAAAACTTAATAAGAGAGAATTTCTTTGTGAATGACATAGCATTTGTTGTTCTTCAGTTTGTTTTCTTGTAGCTCAGGAAAGCACATGCAGCTTTGTGAAACTTTCCTTATTGTGCTGGTTTTGCACGGGATAGAGTTAATTTTCTTCACAGTAGCTGCTGTGAGGCTGTGTTTTGGATTTGTGCTGGACACAGTGTTGACAACACAGGGATGTTTTTGTTATCACTGAACAGTGTTTGTACAGAGCTAAGGGGTCTTCTGCCTCTCACACCACCCCACCAGGGAGTGGGCTGGAGGAGCACAAGCTGTTGGGAGGGGACACAGCTAGGACAGGTGACCCTGACTGACCAAAGAGACATCCTGTACCATATGGCATCAGGCTCAGCATATATATATATAAAACTGGGGGAAGAAGAAAGAAACAGGGGGATGTTTGGAGTCATGGCATTTGTCTTCCCAAGCCACTGTTCCAGTTGATGGGACCCTGCTCTCCTGGAGCTGGCTGAACACGTGCCTGCCCATGGGAATGAGTGAATGAACTCCTTGTTTTGCTTTGCTTTTATGAGCAGCTTTTCCTTTCCCTATTAAACTCAACCCGTGAGTTTTCTCACTAATACTCTTTAAATTCTCTCCCTCATCCCAGCACAGGAGAAGGGAGTGAGCAAGTGGCTGTGTGGAGGCTTAGTTGCCAGTTGGAATTAAACCATCTGTGTTTATGGCACAAAATCTGACACTGTTCTCATGACTGGCATTCTGATCTGGCTATTTCATAACCAAATTCTAAGCATGTGTTCCAGGTGTCTGCTGTTTGTAACAAAACAGAAAAATAAAAAGGAGATTCAGCTAGTATGAGCAATAAAATCAAAAGCAGAATTAAATTAAGAGTGAAGTTTGAGAATGGACTACTTGAAATGAGAAAAATCAGAATGCAAGTCAAGCTAGCCAGTTTGGGCTGGGGACAATCAAATACCTGTTTGTCACATTCGTCTACAATCTAGAAGCTATTAAACATACTATGTTTAATAATTTCTAAACAAGTTCTAAGCACATTTTCTAAACAAGTTCATCAAAGTTATATGTAAGAAATGTATTCTCATATTTAACATGGGAACTACCTTGCCAGGAAAATGAAGGGTTTCCAACCACAGTCCTGTGGTCACAGCCTATAGCACCCTCTATTTTCTAATCAGCTTTGGTTTTTCCTCAAGTTTGTCCTGTCTTCCTGTTTTAGGGATCCTTAATGGACTGAGATTGTGGTATTCTTTAAATTTAAAGTCCCTGGAGTTAGTATGCCACTTATTGCCAACGTCTATATTTTTAATCTTCCTTCTGTTGGGTGAAATTGAAAGAGAGAAAACAGGCAGTTAAAGATGTTTTCAGCTTTTGGCCATATGCATCTAAAGTGCTTAGGAGGTGATGTCCCTACTGCCTGTAGAGAAGTTTTTATTAACTTTACACTTATCTGGGTCTGTAGAATAACAACAACATGATTTTTAGGAGGAACAAAAAAAAGCAGCAAAGCAAAACAACAAAATAAACCAAAACCAAAATCAAAAATGTACAGTTTCAATGCCAGAGTGAAGAATATACACTCCTTCACTTAACACTGCCAAATTCCTGAACACAATTTATCTTTCTCAGTACAAATATTTAGAGAACCTTTTCCACTTCAAGATCAGTTTTCCATAATATACACGTGTTCAGATTTTCTGGCTGACTTTGTTCAATGGTATGTGTCATGTTGTGTTGTGTCAGTAAAGGCAAGGTGACTGAAGCAGAGCAATGTAACTCATTAACTACTAGATATTTCAGCAAACACTGAACCCCAAATTTCAGTCTTCTATAAGCAATTGCTTTTTCTTCATGGAAATAGTGTTTTCCAACCTGTTTTTTTTATAAAGGCAGATTGTTTTCAAATGTCTTGGTACAGGGTACAGATGGCTCTGACTTGGGTCTGTTTTGAAATGCTCGACACATCTCTAATTGGACAAAAACATGATTTAAATGTCTGTAAATTTATTTTGTTTTGGCATGAAATACAGTAGAAACTTTAGTAGCTTGCAATGGTGGAAAAGAAATTTGAAAGTAAATGTTTCTATGTTAATAAGAAACACAAACCGCCAGCAAAAGTGGTTTTTAACTAGAGGCACTATCAAAAGAAACAGGAAAAACAGTAGAAAGAATGAACCTTGGCCACAGCACCTAATTTACTTTACCACTAAACTGGAGAACAATTTTCAGAGGAACAATTTCCTTTTAAATTATTAATTGATCAGAAAAATATCAGTGTTAATAGAACATGTATATATATAAATATATATATGTTAACATGTTTTAATGTTCTATACAATGGTTAATACTCTAATCTAGAACTTGGAAAATCTCACTTCCTTGGATTTCTTCTTTTATTACATCTGTAGTCAAGCTTTCTTCCAGGTGTAGCAGAGCCAGTTGAAGATTGTTCTCAGCTACTCTTCAGCACCTTCTGGCTGAAAGTTACTTTCCCTTCTCTCAGCCTTTAAGTGTAGGTATTTTTATTTTGCTTCTGTTAAAATGGTTCAATTCAGCTTTCAGTGATAGCAGGTTCAAACTTGACTGACCCTGGGTTAGCATTGCTTATATTCATATATACACTCTAACAAACTGAGAAAGGTAGCAACTTCTAATGAGGTGAGGTTAGCTGAAAGTATCACTGACTAGGACCTTGCTATTGTTTGAAAGACTGCATTTCTGGGATATATATATAAAATAAATTCACAGTAAATGAACACAAAATGAGCAAACCCCTGCTATGTGACATTTTACCACTTAAAATTAAATTATTACTTGTTTTATTATATCATAGCAGCTATTTCATACCTTTCCTGTCAGAAGCTTGAATCCTTTTTCTGTGTTCATGCAGGATTAACACTGGTTTCCCAAATCATATCATTATATCATTTATGTAATTTTTTTCTGCTCCAAATAAGGTAGATTCAACAAGAGCTCTTGCAACAGTTAGTACTCTCAAACAATCTATTATTATAATTGGAAGCTGTACAGATGTACTTGAACTTCACTATTTTTCATTTAAATTTGTATTTCAAAAAAAAAGAGACTAAATCAACTAACTCCTTGAGCAGATACTGAAGGCAAGATATAAAGAACTTCACTTTTTTATTTTTTAAGTGCCAAAATGACAGCGAGTTATTTTTGTTTCAGCATATATTTTTCTGTAACAGCAAAAGTCAACTTGAGAGAACAGAAAGAAATTATGAACAGCCATGTATATTGCAAAATACTGCACTTTGAAGGAAAAATTCAAACCTAGGAAGAAAATGAGAAGGGCTAATGTTGGATCGTAAACAAAGTCAAAGCAAAAATCATCATTTTTATTTTCTTGTTTGACATATGTTTATTTAATTGAAAGGGAGAAGAAAAATAAGGTCTTCTCAAGAATCTAGACATCATTTCACAAAACTAAATAAAGTTTCACTCTCTTCTGTATTAAATGAAGTGGGAGCTGAAATTGACTGAAGATGTGGTCCTTTTGGTCATCATTTTAGCTCTTCCATCTTATTTCAAAAAAAAAAAAAATTAGGATTTTATTTTGGCTGGAGCTTTTATTTTTTACCCTCATTCTTGGCTGCTTGGCAACCAAGTGAATACCACAATGCAACAGATTGCATAAGTGAGATCACTGCATAGTTGCACCTAAGGGAAATTTCTATTCCATGGCTGGTTTAAATTAAAAAATGCTATGAACTCAATTTGTCAAGGCATTGAAGACACTTTAGTCTTCTGGATAGCCTTGCTGACCTTAGCTGACACCCTTATCTCACTGCCAGCCTTTCCTACAGAGGAACAATTTTCTGTGTAAAGAACTTTAAGTTATAATGCCATGTAGCAGTTTAGATTTTCTTAGATGTGCCTCTGGAATATTATGTAGTGAGTGTTCCCTCCCATTGAAAACACACAAGTCTATTGTATCAATAAGGAGTCTCAGTCTTGCATCTTTATATGCGGATTGAATAAAGAGTTATGTGAAAAAAAAAAACTTACAAAACTGAGTGGAAGGATAAAATTTTAGTACTGTTGAAAAAAACTAAGTCTCCTTCTGCAGGGCCCTGTAAATTCATTGTTGCTTCAGTAAACTTAGCTTTTTCAGCCATGCATTTCTTTTCCTCATCAGGGGATGATCATTGTTTGTACTGTATTCTTTATATTCTATAATCTACGTTATTGAGTTTTTCTCTAAGCTGCATCAACCTGGAAACAAAGAAGAAGGAAAAAAAAAAGAATTCTTAACTCTCTCACTCAAGTAGATCTTCACTGTGATATCAAAATATGATGAATGTCAATGAAATAAGCATATGAATGCTGAAGCAGCATGTTTCTGTGGAGTGGCTACTATATGAAAGATAATAAACATCCAGAAGGGCATTCTTTCCTCTGATACATAACTATGAGCATTCTATATAAATATTTTAAAGAACAAAAATCTTGCGTAACTTCAAAAAAATCAGAAGCTGTTCAAGACTTTGAAGCATGTTCTGCTGCACAAAATAATTGATGAAAAGGTTGGATTTAGGATGTAATATTGGTTTTCCATCTACTGTATTGATATCGGTTTTGCACGCTTTTATGCTTAAGGTGGCCCTAAACATAAAAGAAGCTTATGCTGTTTCATGATAGTGTCCTAGTTATGGCAGTTGGGACTAGTTTATCACTGTGTGGGTGTAATCAAAACTGTGTATTCTACACCCTCTGTGTAGTTTCTGACTAATGAACAATTAATAATGGATCATTTGCAGCAACTGCTCAGGGCACACCTGACACCTCAGGCTACAAGCTGAGTGTTAAGGAACCCTGAGAGACAGGAGAGTGTTTCTTTGTTTTCACACCAGTGTATGATAATTCTCCTCCAGGGAGGCATTTGCACCTTCACACCCAGCCTGGGGGGTCATGACTGCTGATGGGCCATTTGGGACTGGCACAATAGGCCATTGCAATGACCTAAATCATAAAGGATTCAAAAAATATCCCATGATTCACAGAGTAAATCACCCATTGTGAAACTCCCTGCCCTGGGGAGAGGTACTGGGCATTTCCACTTGAACCTGAGCATATATAATCTTGGGGTTTGGGGACTTCTGGTACCACTTGTTGGATCCAGAGGAGGACCAGAACCTCAACAGGACTGCGACTGCCACTCTTAACAAGGCTGTGACCATCATCCTCACCTACAGATTTTCCTTTCCTTTTACTTTGTACTCAGGGGGACAACGTGGTGCTCAGCACAGGGGTGTTTTGTGTCCCAGGGTGCTGGGTCATACATCTGGTTTTTGTTGGTTAAAACCAATTTCTTCTCTGCATCATTGTATTTATTGTAATCTTTTTAGTAAATTGTGGCTCTGACTTGTAATCTCTCGAGTCGGGTTCATTACTCCCACCGGTTTACCTTTAAACCAGAACAGATAGCTAGCTAGACAATTTTTTCTATTGTAGAACTACTAGTAGATATGGCTGCTGTCATGTTTTTATGTCTGTGGACTAAATACACAGAGCAAGGTGCCCTTGTGGCCAAGAAGGGTGCATTAAGGGTGCCAGCAGGTCAGGGAGGTGAACCTGCCCCTCTACTCAGCCCTGGTGAGACACATCTGAAGTGCTAAGTCCAGTTCTGGGCTCCTCAGTACAAGAGAGATACAGAGTTCCTGGAGCAGGTCCAGAGGAGAGGACTGAAGCATCTTTTATGAAGAAAGGCTGAGGGAGCTTGGCCTGTTCATCCTGGAGTAGAGACAACTGGGAGAGGATCCCATCAGTGTCTGTCAGTGTCTGCAGGGAAGGGTCAGAGGATAGACCAGGTCTTGCTCAGTGGTGCAGAGCAATAGGATAAGGGGCAACAGGCAGAAACTGATGCAAGGGAAGTTCCACCTGAACATGGGGAAGAATTTCTTTACTGCAAGGATGACTGGAAGAATAGGCTGCCCAGAGAAGTTGTGGAGGCTCTTTCTCCAGAGATATCCAAAAGTCATCTGGACACAATCTTGTGCAATGTACTTCTGCTTGAGCAGGGAGATTGGACTAGATGACCTCCTGTGGTCCCTTCCAACCTTGAATATTCTGTGATTGTTTGTGAATACTGTGTGCATCTAAACAGGTCCCCAAAATCCGTATGAGCCCGGCTTCCCCCACTGTACCAGCACAAGGATGATGTGATGATACCTTATTATGGGTTGATGAGTTTGACCTGTTTCCTAGGGCTTCAAGGCCAACTTATGTGTTCATGGTGAACATTTACATAGATGTTTGTGTGAAGTTCTGCATTGCATGAATAAACTGCGGTCGCATCCCTTAAAGGGAAACAAGGAAGGCACACTCCCGGTTAGGGTGAAGCAGGAATGGCGTTTATTGATCAGAGGGTCAGGGCTTAAATAGGATCTGAGGGGAATGTTCCAGAACTTGGGTGGAGTCTAGGGTGGTACATGAAAGGAACATGACATAAAAGGTAATGCAAGCCGTTAACAAATACAAATAAGGGCGACAAGGGGAAGGACAAAAGCTTATAGGGAAATGGTGCAATGCACCAACAAGAAACCAATCAACAACTAGAAAATGACAACCAATGTAACCGGTGGGAACCGACCAATAAGAACAGTTGAATTTCTACAATTGAAATCTTATCTATTCTAACATGAATATCTATTCTTTATAATAAAACATATAACTTTCAAATGGGGAATCTTCGACATTCTCCTTTCTTCATGAGGTGGGTAAGCTTCTCGTGGGAATCTCTTCATGCTGTCTCTCGGATAGCAGATTTCTTATGTTATTTTTTTCCAGTCAGTGTAATTTGTTGGTGATCCCGCCACAAACTGCAATTTCTAAAGTGTTTCTCCATCCCAGATCTTCCAGGCTCAGAAATACTGCCTCACATACTCATGTGCCCAAGTAACCAAGGGCAGAAAGATGATGTGGTATGTATCATGCTATATCTGAGGTCTAATTCTGAGATAGGACAAAACACAGTGCTGAATTTGTATTCAGATTGATATCTGACATTGCAAGGAGAGCAAGCATTTCAAAATTAGTTGCACCTGAAAGCTATAAGGGTGTCTATGCCAGAAGCTGGCCACTAGGAAATCCATGAACACAGATATACAGGCAAAACATTGCAGATATCAACACTTACTATCACCTGGACATGGGTGTTTCTAGAAATGAGAAATATGGAAAGTCCCATTGCTTCTGCACACTGCAAAGTGAGCCATATGATGAGCTGCAGAAGATATCATGTGAAAAGAATTTCATGGGAAAAAATAAATTTTTAACATATTTGATAAAGGTTCATTAATATCTTCAGATCCTATATTCACACATCCCATCCCTATTCCTCAGGGCTGAGTTTAAAAGAAAACATTCTCTTCCACCTTTCTGAGTACCTCTCAGACAAACAGGATGATTTCAGGAAGCCACTACCACCCCATTATTGATCTAATGAAAAAAAAAAAAAAAAGAAAAGGAATTGCAACTTCGTTATTAAAGAATATTAGACAGACAAACCCCTGCTTACTGCCACAACAGAAATTAAATGACTCTATGCCTTAATTTGCACAAGATATCTTTTAAAAAAAAAGGAATAAAAACCATAAAGCAGTACACAAGGTAGATCACTTTGCTTGCCTAAAATATGATTTATCATTACCAGTGACAGGAAGACACAAGGAATGACAGGAAGACACAAGGACATAAATAAGTAACAAGGAAAGCAAGAACTGCTTAAATTAGCTATGTTAGTGAAAGAAATGTCAGTGGACTTACATGTTTCACTGTCAATAGTGCTTGTAAAATTCTAGAGACTTGCCCCTTGCTGCATTTCTCTGCTGGTATAAATCATGGAAGAGTAGCAGAACATAATCATCATGGATCTAAGACCCCAGATAACTCACCCAAAACTTTCTTGTAGGTGCTATGCAGGTGTGTGGAGAGTAGATTCAAAGAATTTTTTCCAGTAATACATATCTTTTCCTGACATGCTGGAAGAAGGAGGAAGAGCTAACTCTGACATATATTGCAGTCAATTTGACAGATAACTGCCATTTGAAAAGTAAGCATGACATGTGTACTTGATGTCTTGAAAGTGTTGTAAATTACTAATAGTTTCAGACTTTCTCTCATTTTTTTACTCATATATGGGGGGAAAAAAAAAAAAGAGTGTTCAAGGTTTTAAAAAAAATAGCATAAGGTTTTACCTGTCTCTAAAGCCCTTAAAATGCATTGAACTTAAATACCTCGAGTCATTTATACACATTTCTTGTAATCTTCATTCTTGTGAACACAGATATAGACTTTGCAGTGACAAATAGGTACCATACCCCGAGGAATCAGAACATATTTTCCAAAACCACAGAAGAGGGAAATATAAACTTTCTAAGCCTGAAGATTCTAAGCCATGCCATAAGTCATAAAAAAGAATTTTACTCTGCCTCTTGAACAGAATATGATTACAAACAAGTAGTAAGTAAGCAAGATACTACAGTGGTGTCAGTTTTTTAGTCAGGATTGTAGGACATGGAACAGAAAAACTCCTGACGTTTCCTTATTTCTTTCCACTTGTCCAGTGTTGCTCTAATGAAGTACAGTGAATAGTTCTGACCAAAGGAATGTGGCACTGGTTTGTCATTCTGTTGGCATGAAGGTAACATGAATTTGAGTCTAAATACATTCTTGATGATAATAACAAAAGAAATAGATAATAACTTAAATAGACAATAACAAACCAATAGGAATAGAATCCATTTAATCACTTCTCATAAAAACATAAATTTTAATCACATGCTACTTCATTGTTGATTTTAAGGATTGTCTGAAACATAGTGACATCTACAGCTCTTAAAAATTTTATAAATCTAAACACCCTTCTCTATTTTTGTTGTAGGAAATGTGCAATATGTTTAGGCAGAAAATGTCTGTTAATAATACATTAGTGAGATTTAAATTATAAGATACATTCACCTTACTGTAGCACAACTCATGTGCACAAAGGGCAATTCCATCTTAAATGGTCCTCTTTAATGATCCTCTTTAAATAGACAAATTAATCTATTTTAAATGGTTTAAAATAAAGTGGAAAATAAAGTGGAGGAAAAAAGCACTTTAAAAAAGTCACTTGATCAGAGCAACACTTCAAGTATCTTGACTATTATGTGTGCTGAACTTATGGTGCTGGACATGACTTTCAAGATCTGTTTAAAATATTTATTGTTTAATGGAAACGTGTTGTTAAAATCCTAACATTTATCATTAAAGTTAACTACAGAAATGACACCGATGACTTTCACACCTGAAAGTGAAGTGTGTCAAAAAACATGTAACACTGAGGTATTTTCACAAGTTCCTGGCTTTCCAAAATACACTTTCACATTATCTAGGAGATTGCAAATTATCTTACTATACCAGCTGCATAAGCCAATTTCCAAAGTGGATTAAAAAAAAAAAAAAAATCAAAAAGCACCCTCCAGAGACCTGTCATTAAAGCAAAAAGGAAATAAAAGACACTTCTAAACTATGGAAAAATTTGTGATCTGTGATACTGCATAAACTTTTGTTATTCATTTTAATAGTCTGAAGCTGAGCATTTATGTGGGAAAACACTCTCTAAAAGAATGTGAAGAGGACCAATCCGAACAATTCTTAAAGTGGACAGAACTCGCAAGCCAGAGAATGCCACCAGAGAATCAACATCTACCTCAAGTTCCAGAGATTCCGGCATTCGAAGATGTTTTATAGCTTAGATAGCAATTTATTGTATTAGTTGCATAGTATCTCCCCTGTGTCTGTATGGTTTTGGTGATGGATTACCCAGTTACCCTGTGACGCTGTAACCCTACCCCTTCACTGGCCAAACCCACCTTCACAATGAGAAGCTAGCCACATAGCTCCACCCCATCTGTACCACCCCCCTGCCTTCCCAGTCCTTCCCTTCGCCGTGTCACGCCCCTAACGCCGCCCATAACTTCCACCCCTAGGATGTATACCCCGACCCACGTGTTGATTAAACCAGTTTCAGTTTTACCCCTATTCGGCTGGGACTCGTCTCCTATCCTTCCTTCCAGAACGTGATACATTTAAAGCAAAGGTGACAATTTTTATTTCTTTTAGTGATATCAACAAATTTGAGAAGAATATGCCTGTCCTCTGCACAATATGTATAGTGTCAAGTTTTGTTAACTTACGTGTTTCATGGAATGTAGTACAACTTCACACACAGATGTGTCCGATTTAATCAGGACAATACACCACAGCTGCAACACCAAAGGCTTTCTCTCTTAATATAGGTGTAAGTTCTTTACAAAGGTTGTATGTCACAGTTACCACTGTCCAAGCAAGTATTCCACATCTCTAGAAGTCAGCAGCAAACACTAGGATATTCTGTATGTGTCTGACTTTTGATGTAGTAAATTCTTCTGTGACTTAGCTGGGTAGCCCTCATTAAAGTCTCAGCTGACTCTTGTCATTGCTGCCTTTTCAAAGGTGATAATCATTCTTTTGTCCAGTGGGAATAGATCCTTTTCTGACATCCCTCTGTGATGTGTTACAAAAAAAAAGAGGCTTTGTTTCCACAGAACTTTTTGCACCTCTGAGAAGTCATCTCATATATATGAACTAGACACTGCTTAAAAGCAAACTCTGAAAATGATTGTTTGAACATGGTCCTAGGAGTTCAATTAAAGTACAGGAACTTGTCATTGGACTCCATGTCCATAAAAATCTAATGATACTGGAAATTCACTGTGTGGCAAAAAAACTTGAAGATACTCCTCTTCCAACTTGTTGTGTCACTTTCCTTCAGAATTGTCAGGGGATTTAGGGGTCTCTAGTAAAGGCGGGGAGAGGGGGGGAAACTGGGGGGGAAGTTCATTTTAACTGATAGATACAAATAAATTTTGCACTTCCGGAAAGTCTCCTGTCTGAAAACAAGTTAGTATCTATACAAATGTCTACACACTGTTGTACACAGGAAGTAGCACACAGTGTAGACACAATTGCAGATTCATAATGTTGCAACATTTTGCTTACACTGTAGTAACTACATGTAAGACACTAATTTTCAAATGTTTGCATGAGAAAAAAACTTGTTCTGAATGTGTCTGTTTATCGTGAAAAAAAAATCAAAAATTTGAGAGTAGAGAGGAATATCTGCAACTTTTGATTAACTTTTTGAAACTCTTGTGTGTCTATCCAAGTATAAACCGAAATATAAGATGGCCAAAACTCAATTCCTAATGTTTTCCCAGTTCTTTCTAGTCTTCATAGTCTTCTTAATTTTCTAATACCCATTCTAATGTCTATAATCTAAAGTTCAACTTTGAGTCACTGTTTTTGAAGTTTGCAAGCAGTTTTGAGTTCTACTAATTCTTGTTCTGTGCCTAGGCTTTCTGTGAGTGTTAACAGGAGTCAGCGCTGAGGTTCTCTTCATTACTTTTACCTCAAATCTTACCTAACATATTCTTAAAAAAATGTCAGAGAAAAGAAGTTCTAGGACCAAACAATAGAACAATTATTGCTTTTCATATTTTTGTATGTTTTCTTACCACATTAAACTTGATTGGTCATCAGTGTAACTTTTCAGTTGTTAACTTTGAAATGACATCTACATGACAGAACTACAACTATTATGTCATTCATTCATGTGTTAACAGGTTTGCAGAGGAAAATGTGATTAAAATGATTGCTCATATTCATGAGGAATGATGACAGGATTTCCTAAGGCTTTGGCTAACACCAATTTTGCTTGGAATCAGTTTTGTTATGAACCTAATTTTAATATATTTTTACTCACAGTCTCTCAGCAGTGTTGATTATCTCAAACACAGTGCTGCACTGGTATGGTTGTCTAAATCAGATCTACATCATCTTACATCAGATACAGACAGAATTCATCTATATTGGGGGCTGCTTCAGTAGTTTTCAGATGCTTTGGAGTTGAATTCTGAACAGAATGAGATTAGTACTCTCTTTCAGTTACCAGAGTTCTCAAAATAAGAATATAATAAGTCTGCTCAGTAACATGGAAAATGCCGTAGAGGTAGAAATTTTCTAAAAACCTATGCCTAAGTCTCCATCTCCGGACACTTGAAAGACTTGCCACTTCCTCTATCATCATTGTCATTTGTAAGTGCCTTAGTCAGAAAAAGTCAGAATGGCTTGCAGGAGTGTTTTAAGCAACAACCAAAAAACTAGGCTCTTCATTTTCTTCCGCTTGGAAAGGTAATTAACTTTTCTGACTGATTCTGTAGGCAGATAGTCTACAAACTTGGAGAATTATTATCTAATCCAGAATTACATTTTTCCTTTTTCTAATGGGATAAGTGAAAAAAATCTCCTACGATGCTATCAGTGCTAACAACCTTATCTGGTTGTTTCATCATTAGCATTTTTTTCAAAAACCCCAAACTTTATTTAGATATAAAGGAACAACTGAGCCTATACGATTTTGTTTTTAATTTTTAACTTTCTTTGCATGTGAAGAAAACACAAGGTAGAAAACACGAAGTACTGCTGAGTCAGATTTCAGTCCAATTACATGAATGCTTTGTAAAGAGCACAGCCTCAGCAGTGACATTTCTATAGTGTACTTAATATGTCTCTTCAGTACTCATTTGATCAGGCTGCCCTCTCCAACCTCTGCCTCTACTCTGGTTTTACTTAGGAACTGAAACCATCCATTGGAATGAAACACTTAAATGTATTTTTAAAGCTGCTTTCCTTTGGAACCCTTGAAGCTGATACTTAGATGTCAGAGATGTTTAACCCTTGCACTTTTAATAATGGGATTTCAGCAGGGAAGGTCAGGAGCGGCACACCACTCCATTCAATTATATTCAGCAATGGGCTTTTGCATCAACAGCAGTGCCATTAACTGGATGGAACAAGCCAGTCTGCTAAGTCAGAGGGAAGCCAGTGTACTGACAGTGTTTAGATGTTGTCATGTGAAAGAGGAGATTTTCTCAAACTGTTGTGTTTGATTAATCTGTCAGTGCCCCAGGAAAGCAAAGACCCTTGTGCCCAAGTCTTTCAGTGTCCTGTTATGGGGGCCCTTCACTGAACAGCCCTGCTGCATCAGAGGATGTTTTGTCTGCCCTTTCACATTCAAACAGAAAGGCCTCCCTCTCAAGTCTCCACACCTTTAATGGGTCTGTTGGCATTCCAGGAAAAGGTGCAAGGAGACATCTCAACACCATAAGAGAGACTCTCTCACTCCACAGCTGAGTGGAACAGCACTGCAAGCTACTGCCAGTGCCCTTGAAGGACTCACAGTTAACAGTTTATGGAATAATACTCTTTATTAATATAATAGAAAATTCTGACAAGTTCAGGTTTGAAGATTACCAATAATAGTATCTGGCTACAAAAACATATTCAAAGGAATATACAGATAAGCTGTAATTCCTAACAAAAGCTGGTTTGAGATAATCAGCGTGCACAGTCTAGTTCTTACCCAACAGGCATCCCTATGGAGGAGGGAAAGGTTCAGCACATTGATCCCAGAAGTTACGATGGAATCTCCCTAAATCTCCCTATTACCTTAATTCTATATTATTTTTGCATTTAGGTGGAGGTTGAGTGACTCCAGTCATACATCATGTTCAGTGGGGGGTGATCGTACCTTGGGGGTAGGTAACACCAGTCTGAGGTAACCTTTGGGATGGAGCTGTGTGTTTGTGATCTCACCACATTGCTGTTTCAACAGCAAGTATTATTTTATCTCTTTGTTGACAGCTGCTGTGTGACTTATCAGCTACAAGGTACCACTGAGTTCCCCTTCTTGCCAGGATTTCAGCAGAGCCTGGCCTGACTTTGCTCCACCCTGTGTTTAGTCCCCTTAGCATCTGTTGGGTGGAGGAAGAAAGAAAAACTGGAATATCAGACAACAAAATGATGTAAGTTTTAGAAAACTAAGTGATACTTCAAGGGCTGAGTTGTTTTAACTCCTTAAAAATAAAACAGTGCTTGATCATGTTCTAAAACTGCCTGCAGTGGTAGAAAAATATTTCATACTACAGAGCCCTTGAATGTTTCAGACAAAAGCATAAAAGAGTGCTGGAAGCAAAGCTTCTAAAAGTCCTGACTATGAAAAGTTATTTTACCATTAAGCATTAAAAATGCTTATGAAGGGCTGTGCTATTTATTTGAGAGAGTTTCTCAGCTACAGGCAGAAACTCCCCTTACTTTTGCATGCTCACATAACCTGCTCTCATATTGGTCCATGCATTTAGGCAGGAAGAATCCTATGCTCTCCAGACATCCTAGAAAAGGCTTTTAGTGAAGGAAGCAGAGGCCACAACCCCACTTACAAAAGTTTGGTCATAAGCTGCAGAAATTTCCTCTATATACATTCATTTCACAGGAGGGAGGGAACTCTTACCTCGGTGATAGGAGACTTGGCCTCCTTTTGCATGTTCCAGGTGTCTGGGTTGCAATTAAAGCAAATACATTCATTAAGGGATGTTAGGATAACTTCTATACTCTGGTTCTATTCTGTGTCCCCAGTTTGTATTAATTTTTTCTCTCCCTTGCACTCCTCCACTCCTGGAGTAATTCAGGAATTGCTGTGGTTTATTAACTTATTCAGAAGATATTTTCAGTAATCTTCCCCTGTATAATTGACTTCGTTTACTTCTTTGAAGCTGGATAATCCCCTGGATTATAAAATCTTCTTCTTTGATTTGACTAAACACTTAGCAAAATATTAACCTACTGGAGAGAAATGTTCTTGCTTTCTCAGAAAGCAGTGGGTATGTCTAAGGATAAAATTTTTAAATACACTGAGTTTGTATCATGTCAAATATCTGCCTTAATTAACAATTGAGTGTAAAGAGGTTGTTAAATAATCTGTTCTAATCATGTTGACATAATAGGTTTTAACAGACACCAGGGTTGATGGTAATGAACAAGGAGTTATCTGAGACTTGGTCCTTTACCATTTGAAAATCTTAAATTTAGAACCTTAAATTACCTTAAAATCCCACCTAATTATTTTCTATTTTAAATTTGATAAATCTGTCTGATTCCCAGTACAAATAACTCCAGAAAGCAACCAGTTTGCTTGATAAATACCCCTGTTCAGCTGAACTGAATCATTCCTTGGGCATTGCTGAGACAACTGGCTTATTATTCCCATGTTCTACCTCTCTTAGTTATAAAACAAGACCAGCTAATTATGATATATATTTGATTGAGATATAAATCATATTTGATAATAATTGATTTTGTTATCATTTAAAGGGGAACTAAAGAACTTTTTTTTATGTCAGTAATGGGTTTTGCATCTGTCATTGATTTTTCTTTTTTCAATATATTTCATAGATCGAATAATAAGTTCACTCAGAGGAAAGAGGAGAAAGACAATTACTCAGATCTGCTGTTTAATACAGCTGCAAAAGAAAGAAAACAACATGAGAAATACATTCTTATAATAAAGCACCTGTTGGTAGTTTTCAAAATAATTCTTAATTACCTGTGCATCTTACACAAACACAGTGTAAATCCAACAATAACTGAGCAATTATGTAATTAAACTATTAACTTTTATTACCAGTGTGTATAATAAATTAACAACCTGTCAAACCTCTTGCAAGATCTTGATGAGATACAAGATAAAATGGTAATAAAAATAGATTTTATGTTCTGAAGTAAAACAAAACAAACTCATAAATGTGAAAGTTATAATAAACTTGAACATAGCAATGTATTTCTCAATATACCATAAGACAACAAATATTTATGTCCTGACAGCCTCAACTCAGATATTTAGGAGACACAATATCTAATTAGGAATTGTCAATAAATAACTACTTTTTAGCATTAAAAAGGATTAAAATGGTAAAATTTCATCAAAACTGGCTTTTAATTTATTATGAGAATATAGTTTTCTAGTTGGATTTGAGTAGTTTTACATGGAGTTAGCCACTATAAGCCTACAGAATAATTAAGAATCATAATGAATGTTCTTTTGGTGGAAAGAAGAAGAAAGTGGGGGAGGTGAAAAAGAAAATTGATTTTGTTTTGATTACTCAATCAATTTCTGTGGACAAAATTGTATCACTGGGTGTTTATTTTTCAATAAGAATTTTTTCAATGAATGTGGCAAGCAAAAAAATATTATCTAAAGAGTTAAAAGCTTTTTTCCCACTGTGTATTCATCTTACTGTTTTACTTTTAACAATTCAAGTGTACAGTAATCACTCAGATGGGGGAGTTGACTGAGATATACTGCACTCGTTTTGTGACTGCTCATGTCACACCTCACTATGCAAAACATCAGACCATTTCAGATTAATCTTATGAGATGATGATAAAAATGTAGCTTCTCCAACCAAATATAAAACAAATAATAGTTAAGTAATCAATTTTGATGTACTAAAGAGTAATTCCATCAATTCTGATAGCAGCAACGCTTGGGCTCAGACTTTGCATGACTGTGAGCTTTGCCAGCAAAAGGCTCTAGTGGTGCCTTTCTTAACTCACTTCCCCGTGGGGTTTAAGGAAATGCCATGGTTCCCTTCAAGATATGCATTTAGTTGAGCTGAAAAAATGATGTGATTTCCAAACTAACCATTTATGGTGACAGAACTGGGTGTGATCATTATCTTCCATAAAGAAACAGAGTGTCATTTCAGTTTGTTACTAGAATTCACTATTCAGGATTATGAATGAGGGTTTTCTGAAGTTTCCTACAAAATTACAGTAACTAGTCTGAGTAATCAATAAAATTGCATTTACAGTCTATGTTTAATAAGATGTTAAGAGATGACAAGATAGAGGTTATAGATATTGTTCTCTCATTTGAAAGCAGCAAACAGGGAACAAATTCGGATATCAATGCCCTATTTTTGAGACAATTATTTCCTAGAAACCCAGAATGGTTTGGAAGGGACCTTAAATATCTAGTTCCAACCATCCTGCTATAACAGCTGTGAGGGGAACCAGCTCCTCTACTTCCACAGTTTCTCAGGGTCTGGAGGGGATTGCAAAAGCCCCATGTGGTCAGGAGCAAAGTGAAGCAGCACCCCAAGGTAGTTAGGTCATAGAAAAGCCTTTAATTACCTGTGTCAAAGGTATTTAAGCCCTTCGGGGGTGGAGTTTGGAAGGTAGGATGTGATTGGTAAGGGTTCAGGGGGAGTGGTGTGGTTTGGAGGACACAGGGGCCAATAAAGGAACAGGAGGACCAAAACACAGTGGAAACTCAGGAATAGGGAGTGACAGGTGATCCATACAGTAAGGTCAGGAGGGGGGCACCGCTGGATACCCAGGAAGGAGGGAACACGTCTTTTTTCCTTAGAAAGTCACATGTGTGTTGGGGATTCAAGGGAGTACAATCTAAAGAGGGAAAAACCCGTACATTAAAAGGCGCAAGTAATTCTGAATTATAAAGTCTNGGAAAAACCCGTACATTAAAAGGTGCAAGTAATTCTGAATCATAAAGTCTCTGGTCCTCTGGAA
>VWZF01005768.1:452193-478484 GCA_013396755.1 Sclerurus mexicanus | reverse complement strand
AATAAATTTAAGCATTATTCTAAGTTCTGCTTTGCCCGTGGTATTAATCAAAGCTCCTCTTTTTGTTGTTATCTCTAGTCATAAATTCCTAGCTGGTTTTCTTTTCCCTTCTTCTGAAAGGTGAAAAGTGTGGGGGGGAGAAAGGCCTTGAAAGAGTTTTGCTGGACACCAAGCATTTATCGAGGGTCAAACCACCACAGACCTAAACAAGCAAAAGCAAGCAATGAAAATTTGAACTTCAAGTATTCAAGCAAGACAACTGAGCAACAAAGAGGGATGGAACAGGGAAAGACAGGGAACTAGGCATTCTATGGGAAAAGATGTCTGTTGGGATCTGCTGATAGCAGTGTTGTGGAAAATCTAGTGTGATCAAAAGGGTGTTTTCTGGCTCTGTTTCCTGTGAAGCTTATCCTTCTACTTCCTCCACAGCTACAGAAAAAGGTTGTGTGTTGTGGGACTGCTGCAATGGTATCACTGTGGGAAGAGTGCAGGAGTCTTTTTATCTATTTATACTAATTTTATGCATGCAGCATTAATAGAGGTGGTCAGGTAAAGCTCAGTACTTCTAGTTATAAGTAAGTCAAGCACTTAGCTGAATCTTTAGGGACCTTGAAAAACCGAGTGAGAGGAAAGAGAACTATTGTTGAAGAAGCCTAAACCTTTGTTTTTGTAAAACAAAACTGTGAAAGGGAAAATGTATATTTAATGATTGGTCAAGACAGTATGGCCACTTAACAGGAAAAAGAAAGAACATATTTAATTGTTAGATTAGCTGCATGATAATCCTTATAAATACACATTTTCATAAAGTAGATATTTATCATTCAATAGATCTACCCTGTTTTTTCAGTGGAATTGAAACAGTTGTAATTATAACCTGGTACTGTGTCCAAAGTCACTTTATCAGTATCAATGACAATTAATGGAATTATAAGTAATTTTTCACTACCTCTCAGTTTTTATACTAGCCTTGAAACCTGCCCATTATTGAAAAATGGAAGATGTTGCTGTAGTGTGAGAAAGCATGATGATAGAAATGGACTGGGCCTCCTAAAGTAGTTTACCTAGATCAAATGTGTGGTTGGTGTGTACTCTTCAGGCAGTGATAGTTTCAATCAGTAGAAACTGTAATGGGAAAAATCTGTCTCCTGTTTCAAAACAATAAAGTCATACATCCTCCAGACCAATAACCCTTCTGGGAGCAACCTTTACTATAACTTTAGTAAGGTGGATGGTTCTGTTCAAGTGAACCATTTGCCATGTTGCCATTTGTTTCCAGCACAGTGAGTCATTCGTATAAAGCTTGACTAATTTACTATCAAAATATTAGCTTGATATGACTCCATATTGTATAAGCGGCTTACTGCTGTATCTGTATAGTGCAGCAGTATAATGAAAGTATTGATGAGGAGAGTCCTGTTTCACACAGCATTGTGCTAAGCTAATACAATGACACTAGAACTTGCTAGATACACTGTAAGGTATTAAAATATGAATATTTAATATGAATATACAGAATATATGAATGTTAATTTTGCCCATTGTAGTTCCTAGATACTGCCTTGGGGCATTAGGAAATAGGGTGATTCTGATTAATCCAGGACTTGTACCACATGAGTACATGTGCATTGTTCTGATAAGGTTGAGAACTATTCTTTGCCATGTAAATATATTAGGAGGCTAAACTATTTTGAATTACTCCCAACTTTAAGGCTTTGATAAAAAGTTATTGACTTTTTAATTGTGTGAAGAATAATTCTATCATTGTCTCCATCGGAATTTATTAGTAATTTCTAGACCTCTTTAGAAGTCTGTAAATCTGAGTTATTAATGGTTTTACTCTATTTGTAGACAGAAGAGCCTGAGCTTTGTTCTTTACAATAAAAACAAACAAAAAAAAACCAAATAAAGTAAAAAACACCACAAAACTGAAAAAGCATGGCTTTAGATTAGATATTAGGAAAAAAATTCTTTACCGTGAGGGGGTGAAACACTGGGACTGGTGGCCCCACAGGGACTGTGGATTCCCCATCTCTGGAAGTATTGAAGAACAGGCTAGATGGGGCTTTGAGCATGCTTGTCTAATGGAAGGTGTCTCTGCCCACAGTGCAGGGGTTAGAACTAGATGATCTTTAAAGTCCATTCTCACTCAAACCATTCTAGAATTCTATGATTCTATGAACAGTATCAAACACCTCCCTGTTATCATAGGACTGTTCTGATCTGTGATCCTGGTACATGCTTGGTCATTGCTTACTCATTGCTTAGTTATATGAGAACTAGCAAGGCTGAACAGACATGAAGAAAGAAACCCGTCCGGAATGCCTAGCCTTTGTCAGACAGGTACTTCATAGCTGCCTCATAACTTCTCTTCATGAAATATTCTATCTTTTTCTGAAAGGACTAAAAGAATTAAGGGTAATATTTAATGTATTTCTGAAAGTGACTGAAAAATGGTACATATGACAAAAAGTTTTTCTGTAAAACTGCTTGCAAATTTGGGTCTGAGATTAACACTGACACCCACCATAGCTGTGGAGTATAGCCACAGGAGTAAAATTTCATCTTTTTCATGTTTTCAAGGAAGCTTTTAATAGATAAGCTCAACATTCAGTATTTTTCTCAGCACTCTTTTCAGCTGCTCAGAATTTCTAGTGATTTTGATGAAGCATTCTGTATCAGCTGAGAACTGTTTAAGGTGAAGCTAGTGGAAGATTTTGGTCTAGGACATTGCAAATACCATATTGTAAAGTTTTTAATCAAACAGTGTTGGATTTATTCAAAACATTAAAAAATAGAGTCTGAAGTGCTTTGTTTAAAACTAAAATGCTTAGATTTTTTACTGCAAAATTCCTATTTTGTTTCAAAATTATATATAATTCCAGAAGTAGAAGGGAAAAACCAAGCAAACTTAAGGATGTGGTAATATCAAAACTTTGTGGAGTTTTACCTGTCAGCTGAATCACTGGGATTATGTGCTCATTCTTAACTACCTAAACTGGAAGGCAGTGTAGTCCCAGCTCAATTTCAGTGGAAAAGATTTTAAACTATGTTGTATTTCATTACAACTGAGAAAAGCTAAAAACATACTGATATATTTTGATAAAATAACTTAAAAAAAATCAGTGTTTAGTCCAGTGTTATTACCAAGTACAAAAGGGTGGTAATCAAAGTCACCATTTTAACAGTAGTTGTTGAAACCCGCTGCAAAATTCAACAGATACTCTCTGTGGGGTTTTTTAATATATATATCATATTTATTCCATATACTTACCACAGAATTTTTTCTGAGATAGTGAACGGAAGGTAGTCTTTGAATTAATACTCAGGCATGTTCTGAAATTATTAATTAAACAGAATGACATGACAATATGTTGTACACTGAAGTGACAGTCAATTCTAGCTGAACGTAACTGAGAGACAGAGTTCAGGCAAGTGGCTTTCTCAAGCTGACATTTCCCTGAATCTTAGAATCATAGAGTAGTTTAGATTGCACTGGACCTTTAAAGGCCATCTAGTCCAACCCCTCCTTCACCCCTGCAATAAGATCAACTAGATCAGATTGCTCAGAGTCCTGTTCAGCCTGACCTTGAATGCTGGACTGGCTCTGTAATCATATAGTTATTCCCTTTCCAGCTTTGATTTCTTCTGTGGTCCAGTTTTTCAGTAGGAGAAAGCTGTTATCACAGATATAGCTATGTTTTATCATTGTTGCATGATGTCTGTTTCATTATGAGTAGATCTCATGTGTAGAAAAAAGGTCACTTCTGACATCTGACTGGGGAATGTTATGAAGGGTATAATCCAAAATTCCTTCCCTTATATCTGAAAAGTTATACCTAAAGGAGTTATCATTGCCTTTTACTATTTAACTCACACGGATCGCTGAATAATGCTATTTCTTCTTCCATAAAGAAGTATCCTGAGTGTCCTCAGACCTCTGTAAGGAACTGGGTTGCATTTGCTCTCATGCAAACTTGTGAAATACTCTCATTTCAATTTTGTAGACTTAGACCTATTTTTGATGGGAAAATGAACTTTGTTAAAACAACTATCAAATGTGAGATATTTTTCACTTCTTATGCATTTTATTCTCATTTGCATCCTTCATTGTCCTTCATCTACTTAGAATGACCTGTTCACTACAGGTTATTTTCTCAGGTAAACATTCCTGTGGAGTTATTTTTAATCTGGTTTTCATTTGTTTTGGTTTGTTTTTTAATTTTTATTTAGTTTTTCTTTTGGTGTGATCAGATGACTTTATCAAGCAGATATTCTCATGTGTGTGGCACTTCCTTCATCCTATCTTCCGCATCCACTTTACTGAACCTTTCCTTGAAGTTGTGGTGACAATCTAAAGGAGAAAATGCATTCACACTACTGGTGCTCATTTTCATCTGAGTTGAATGGTGATGAGGCTGAAAAAATAATATCTCTCATATTTTCTATTTCTGTCACAAACAAATGCCCTGCTAAATTGCACTAATATATTTTCTAGCACTGGTCTGAGTTCATATGATCTATTCAGTCATAATAAACAGTTTATTCTCCACTTGTCCTGTGCAAATCACTGTTGTCTAGACAATTCCTTATTTCTATTAAAAAGATTTCAATGGAGAAGCATGTATGTTCTTCAAAGGTTGATGATCATCAGCTCTGCTAATTAAATTTACTTTGTAGTACTTTAGATCAGTGTTACTTCAAACATACAAATTATACATAAAAAAAGAACAAAATCTTAAGAGGCAAACTGTTTTGGGTTAGGGTTAGTTTAAGAAGTTAAAGTCATCGTATCGTGTAAAATTAGGAAAATCTTAACCTTGTTACTTTTATTTAGAAATTTCTTGACATTTCTACAGAAAGCAATTACTTAGGTGCCGTTCAAAGTACTTTCAGTCTTTCCCTGTTTATTTGGATATATTTATTTGATCTGGCTTTACTTGGGGAATCACCATCTATGTTGCATTTTGGAAATGCTGCTTCATGAGGACACACCTTTGCTATTAGATTTTTTCATCATAGCTACTTCCAGTACAATTTACTTTCATCTTCTGATAGGAAGTAAGTGATAGAAATTAGGGATAGAAAAGCCCATTAGGTCATTCCCTTCTTTCCATTTTGCCAGAATGGGATTTTTTTCTGCAGTCTAAACGAGAGTCTACTTTGCTTTATACTGGAAAAACCATCAGCTCATGGTGCATCTTGCTGGTACACGAAGGGCAGTTTGTATAACAAGCCTGTGAAACTGCAGGCCAGAATTGTAGGTAAGCAGCAAGGTCTGCACTGTAAGAGCAGCCAGAAAACTGCCATATACTAATAGAGAGGAAACTCGTTGTAAGATGTCAGCCCTAATACTTTTCAGCTAAAACTACCTTTACTGAAGAATGTAGATTCAAGTTCACAGAAACATTAAACACGTGTTAGTTTTGTCAAGATATGTCATCAACAGAAGAAAGCCGAAAAAAATCCTCTGTGCTTCGTTCCCATCTTTACAAAACAAAACAGTATTACCTCACTTGAAAAACAAAGCTTCTTTTTACAATTCATATCTTTTAAGTAAATTTGAAATACTAGTTTAAAAAATGCATATTTGCAACATAGTGAAGTCTTCATTTTAACATTTTTCAACTTCTGTTTTTGAAACCGTGGTAAAGCAGCTGGTCACATAAGTCTGGCAAAGGCATGCTTTTGTATCAGATTGCAGGGACAGTGATTGCAGATCAGATTGCAGGGACAGTGATGCGAGGTCTCTCTTCTCCCCACAATACCCCCAACATGGCTGATCTACTCCAGTCTCAATCAACTTATAAACTCTATATGCTACCCCCAATAGATTCGTAACCATGTTTATCTGTCCTCTAGTAGATCTGTGGATGATACTGACAAAAACATATAAAACTATAGAGCTTTAATGAAAAAAATCTCCAAATCTCTACTGTTTCTCTGCATCTAATAATATTCAAATATTGGTACCTGGGTATTGTGGGCCATTCTGGTTAATCATTAAACAAGGTAGTCATTTTAATTTTCTTAACTTTTCCTCACAGGATAATTCTTCTGTTTTGATAATTTTTTGTTTGTTTGTTTTTCCACTTTCTTCTTTGTTTTAATCAGTCATATGAATACACTAACTGATTTTAAGCTCATCTGTTCCTAACAGGCTTATGGAAGCTTACCATGGCAGTGATGATAATGTACAATCATCATTATAGTGGACATCTCACTGATTGACCTTAGACCCAGGCATAAAAATGGCAGATGAGCAGTGTTACTTTTTGCCTCCATCTGCTGAAGGGAGAAGGGTGCTGACAGTCTTTCTGTGGCTCCAAATTCAAACCTCTTGTTACCTTACGTTTTTAAGACTGGTCCAGTGAGCTGAGCTTTTAGATACTTTCCATTTCCCAATTATCTGCTCTCCTTTGAAGAGGATCTGGAAACTTCCTATCCTGTTCTAGCACAATACAATATTTCTCTTTGAGGGAAACTGGGCATGTCTATCTCAGTGTTTGTTTGGAACCATACTACATTCTCTGTTGTTTGGGAGCTTAGTAGTTCCCCCTGCAGTATGTATTTATAAACATCTCTGGGGATGTATATCTAAAGGAAGAAACAGAAGGTCAAACCAAAATCTGTCAAATCAGCAATTTTGAAGGAAGTAAAATCTAAGTGGACTTTTAAAGCTTTGGTTTTGGTGCAATTCATTTGGAATACTTTTCTTCCTATCTTGACTCTAATATTTTTCCTTTTTTCTTGAAAAAGCTTAAAAAATCTTGTAATAATTGCTATTGACTCTAAAAAAGTAGTGAAAAAATGTTATGATGTGGTGCTTTTAACCTTGGTTTAAGTCATAATAGTTCTCTACTTTAAAAAAAGAAAGAGAGGGAGAGAGACAGAGAGAGTGGCAAAGGGAGATTTTGAAAGGATTTCAGTCATGACTGAGCACAGGGCACTTACATGGAGCTTATCACACCTTCACTGTATATTTTATATACAGTTGTTTGTTATTTTTAAATTTATATATATATTTTGGTACAGCTAAATTGATAGAAAGATGGGTAATGGCTTTCATATGAAAAAAGGCAAGTTTACATTAGTTATTAGGAGGAATTTCTTTACTGTCAGGGTGGTGAAACATGGTAACTGACCACCCAGAGAAGCTGTGGATTCCCCCATTCCTAAAGGTGTTCAAGGCCCGGTTGGATGGGGCTTTGAGCAACCTGCTCTAATGCAATATGGTTCTGCCCATGGCAGGGGGCTTAAAACCAGGTGATCTTTAAGGTCCCTTTCAACACTAACCATTCTATGATGAAAACCAAAGCAGTTCATTTTTTGCTTCAATTTTTGGAGAACAGAAGATGTTTTCTTCCTGATGCCAGTTGATGACCCAAACACAAGGGTGTGATTGTTATTTTTCCACTCTGCAAATCCTTTGCTCAAACACGTGCAGAGGCCCATTCTTCATACACTGCCAAACAGTAGATATTGCATAATGAAAAATGTCTCTATTTTGAGAAGCAAAACCTACAAAGCAAAATTAAGCTGGAAAGACTAGCAGACTTGAGGCCTTTGATGAAGAAATCAGTAAATGTTTAAATTAGGTAGATTAGTATCTCTCTATGGTATTAGGCACTTACTGCTTTGGCATGTGCAGTGGCTCCATGAGGAAGCACTTGGTGTTTAAAAAGACTGTGCTAACATGGATTATACCATACACCAGATTGTCTGGCTGTGACCTATTTAATTTGAAACTGTTGTGTGTGTTATGCCAATCTTTTGACTTTAAAAAAAAAAAAATTCTCATGATGAATTGTTGGCTATTATCTTGAAGCTCTGTCCAAGTTTAATTGATTTGTGACCATGACATATATTGACAGCTGACTAAAATTCACAATAACCCACTTATTGAGGCTTGTCATCTTCCCTCTGGTTGTCCAGTATCATGACACACTGTAGCTGATCCATCACAGGGCTGTGCTCCTCTACCATGGGGGACAGGGAAAAAAAAATTCAACACAAAACAAAACAAAAAAAAAAAAACCTAAAGAAATATATCTTCAGCAGTTGGCAGAAACCTCACAGCAGTGAGACTGGGGTCCCAGTCACTTTTCAGCTCTTTCCAGTGACAGCCTCATCTCTGTAAGGTCATACTCACTACCCAGTTCATGCTTAGCAACTTAGCCAGAGAAAAAGGACTGACAGACCAGGCTGGCTAGGAATTTCAGGGAAAAGATTTTGAAACCATCCCAGTTGAAGAGACAACCAGATTTAGATCTTCTGATTAAATGTTCTGTACAGGAATGGGGCTTGTATGGGATGATAGGTAAAACTAACAGAAATACTGGCTTCAGGAAAAGGATCAGAGGGGCAGCTTCACATCTGTCTACATAGGTGCCTCTGAGAAATACCCTTTGGGTTTTAAAAGGAAAATAAAGTATTCAAAAAAGAGAAGGAACTATAGCTCATGAGTATAGGAACTTTTCCTTTGCCTTTCAGATTAAGGCACAAAACCACCAGAAGAAGCAACATTTTAGGACTAGCCGTCCTCATGGCAATTCCTAGCGCCAAGTGGCAGACTCTCTTCTTGGAAGTATAACACTACCTACATATTGTAAAAGAATCATAGCCATCAGAATACACAGCTCATGCTTTGGAATGGGTGTAAAATGCCTACAAACTG
Source organism: Sclerurus mexicanus (assembly GCA_013396755.1). NCBI lineage: Eukaryota > Metazoa > Chordata > Aves > Passeriformes > Furnariidae > Sclerurus > Sclerurus mexicanus. The sequence goes on along the minus strand of VWZF01005768.1, from coordinate 469,807 downwards.
AACACTCCTACATTCTAAGACAAGACCCTTTTGTCTTAGATCTTCTTTGTCTTAACTTCTTAGACACTTGAATATGAGAAAGAAAAATAAATTCAGGAAACTACTATTATTTTATTAATATTTAATAAACTATTTACAATACATGGAACAATGAATTGGTGCCACCCTGGGAACTTCCTGTTGCAGGACTTTGCGCTTTTAGCTGTCATTCTGCTTTGACTAGAGGCACATTTGTCACTTAGCACAGTCATGGTGAGGTTCATGGCAGGGCCAGGTTGCAACTGCTTTGTCAGTACTAAATAGACGGCCAGTCCATGAAACTAATTGAGTTATTGCACATGCATGAGTTTCATCAGCCCTCAGGTACCCTGAATTTGTCAACTAAGCACATGTTACCTCACTACTTCTCTGAAAAACTTGAATATTGCCACTTTGCTTCTGAAAGGCTTCAAAATCTCTAAGTGTCCTTCACAAATGCACAGCACCAAGAAGAGGACTATGGAATGACAAGAGAAGTTTCATCATTGTCTTCTTTATCAAAATACAGTGGGTTTATGAGATTAAAATATTGCATTTGTAGCATTTTGTAACATATTTATTTAGGCTGAGGACTGTATTTGCAATCTCATTGAGTCATTGTGTAGGTTGTGTTTTTTTTTTTCATATGGAACACAGATGATGTATTCTCAGCTATGAAAAATGTTTCTAAGATGAATAGTTTCCAGAGACAGGCCATTCCAATATTACATATTTTTGTGACTGGTACATCAGAAACATCTTCAGTAGTCAACCAGACACAGATCTAATTGCCATAGCTGAAAATAAATGTAATTTAAAATGTGACATAGATGTATCCAGATCATAGACACTAGAACATATTTCCATAATCTTCTGGTAATTTAGCAGTCATGAACTAACATCACTGTTGGAATTAGTGAGATAAGGTCTTCATTGGAGCAAGACACATGTAGGTTTTCTGAATTTCAGTCACAATTTCTGCAAACTAGAGGGCAGAAAAGGAAAACACTTCAATTCATTCCCTGCTATCCAGAAAGATAGATCCAAGGAAAAACAAGGGTACACAAAGTATTGCAAAAAACAATCCCCTGTTGGCCCGTGAATGTTTCTTGTTTTTCAGCAACTGCAAGACGCAGAAATGTAAGACAGAAGAGAACTTTGAGAGGTCACAGAGCTCACATCTGTTCTCTGAGATAGGATTAGATACACATGTGCAGGTTCTTGCCTAATCTGTTTTTGAAAACACTAAATGTGTATTTTTACGCAGCTGTCTTAGATAGTTATTTGCGGCAATAATTACCCTTATGGTTACAAAGCTTTCAGTAATATCTAGATTCAATCTTTTTTGCTATCAATTAAGCTGATTAGTAGTTGTCCTACCCTTTAATAATACCACTCTAAATATAGCATTAAACATAACCCACTTTAAAATTTCACATGATGCAAGTATCAGAGACAGAACTATTTTTCTAATGTACTTCCCAAGTTAATCAGTGACTGAGATAAAAATTATTCAGATGTAGTTTGTCATGTGGCAGGAAGTTCATTCAAGAAATAAGGCAATATATTATTGCAATTTATTATGTGTCCCTTTTTCTTGAGGAAATATAATAAACTACCTTGAATATGAATGTTTTTTGTCTTCTTGTATTTAATTTTTTTAATAAAATAATGTAAAGAAACTGAAGTATATTCTCATAAAACCTTCAGAAGTTATGGAGAAATGGCATTAAAAGTTACCTAGGGAAAAAGCTAAAAAGGAAAAGTCAGTGTCCTCAACATGGAAGTCAAATATGGCACAGGTATTAATGTAGCTTACGTTCACCAAAAGACAGTCTTAAAACAATTTGACAATAAACAACACTGGAATACTGGAGTGTCTGGTGACCAAGCAGAACCTATTAACGCTGACAAGCAAGTTCACCTGCTTACAGTATTCTGTGATGTTTGAAGAGGAATCCTTCCATATAAGATTTGTTCTCGTGAACATCAATGTGTATAAGGATTTGACCCTTCCAAATGAGAAAGGTAAGTATGCTTTAACACAGTACCCTATCTTATAAAAATTTGAGGAGACATGGCAGCTGTTTTGCAGGACATGAAGTTTTTATGCATGTAACTATGCCTTTTGGAGTAATGTGCTAGTAAGGTCTTCTTGGGATTTACTGGTGACATGATGGATTTATAGGTGGGAACAGATGTTCCTTGTTCCTTAATAGTTGTAGAAGAGTTAGATTTACTGGTGACTTTTCAAAATTATATACATATGGTGTGAAATTAGATCCATTATTATTAGAAAGGTACATTGGTTGTGTGGTGTTTGTGCTTTCTAAATACTGGGGCAATTGAAAATCAGTATCAGTTTGGAAAATTCCCCTTGAAAATGGTCTCATTGAAAAAGAAAAAAAAAACTAAACTACAAATAAAGTTCAAGTTAATTTCCTTTTTTTTTTTTCCTTATTGTCCATCTGAAAGTTATTAACATTTCATCCATCCTGAAAAAAAGACCAAGGTGAAGTAGTTCCTGCACCAAAACACTAATTATTAGTTTCTCTATTTCATCATGAAAATATAATGGCATATAAACTACACAATACTTTTATTTAAAGTAGGTAAGCAATATTTTTCTCAGGATACATTTTTCATAAAACAGAGAGATACTCAGAACATGGGTTTAAGAGAAAACTTGACAGTAAAACACAGTGAATATAGTAAGCCTTGATGTCTTTGTAATAGGGTGCCCTTACAGGTTGTATTAGGTTGACATAGCCACTCCAGTATTCCAGTGCTGTTTAATATCACATTGTTTTAATAACAAGTTTTAGTCTAACATGGATTACATTAATATCTATATTCTTCCAAGTTGCAGACAGTCAGTTTTCCTTTTTAGGTTGTACTCTGGGTGATATTTAATACAATCTATCCAAAAATTTTCAAGGTTGTATAAAAATCCACTCTGGTTTCTTTTTATTAATTTCTTCCAAAAATTAAATACAAGGTTTAATATTTTCTTTCCACAAGGAGAAACTGGTAGCAGAGGGGAAAGAGATTATTTTCTTATGATTACTTTTTTCAAGGTGGCTCCTCCATCTTTTGTTTGGTCTAAGTGCTGTCTTTGTTACAGAGAAGAGAAAGGGAAGAAAATAAAAGAGGAAATATTTTCTGTAACTTTAATTTCTCCTCTGCTGTGTTTTGTGGCAATAAATTCTGCATTGTAAGACAAAGCATTCATCGAAGAAAAAACACACAACCAAAACCCAAACTCTTTAAACATCACAGTTATAATTTTGTCTAAAGAAAAAAATCTGTTTCACTTTCCTGGAAAGAGCAATTTTGCCATTTCCAAGCAGTCATTCAACAAGATAGTCCTGAAAGTAGATTAAAGTTCACCTGAAAAAGGGACTTAAAATCTGAGTGATAAAAAATGGGAACTTCACAAGACTACATAGAGAAGACTGTTCCAATTGTCATGTTTGAGGTCTGCTGTTAATGTGGTCAGCAGCATATGTTCCTTATGGAGAGCAATAGATGATTCAAAGAAAGTGAAGGCAACAAAATATTCTGTGCACATGAAAGGGAGCAGGAGGGGGAGAATGGCCATCCCCGACAGTTCAGCCTGTATGTATCAAAGCAGAATGGTTGGACATCCTTTTTTTAAAAGCATGACCATCAGCTAATTATCAAACCTAACTCCCATGCACCCTTTTTCACTGAAATGACCATAAAATATTGGAAATGTAGCTGCACGGTACTCACTGGCCAACTTCCCGGTTGCTTCTGCCATCTGTCTGGAATTCAACCCAATGGACACAGAAGGCTAGCTAGAAAAGAGATTAGTGTCCTCTATTTTAAATTGTTATATTATTAACCAACAGTTCTACTATTCTGTAAACAATAGAAACAGTTCAAAGTCAAAAAACTTACAGCCCAACCATGTTTAGATCTAAAGTTTTCCAAATTTACTGAGGTTCTAATCCGTGGGTTTAATTTGGAGCCAGATGAAATTAATATACATTTAATAATAACCACAAAGGCTGACTAAAGATCTGTTTGTGCTAGTAGCAATGATCCTTTTAGAAGACCTGTTCAAGCAGCAAAATTCATTAATTACTATATACAAAATAGTATGATTAGTGACATTCAGTGACATTGCATCATTCATTATTTATGAAGCCCCTAACAACAATCAGGTGTCTACAGATTTTCTGGGTTTTGTACTTAGCTTAGCATTAAGTAGTTACTGATTGAAAAAAATTCAAACCAGAATATATTGCTTTTTAGAAGATGTCAAGTTTGAGAGGATAAACAGCAGCATGTAATTTATTTATGTTCAAAAATAGAGCATTATGAAAAGTTATTTTCTAAGAAAATTTACTGTATGTTTCTAAAGGACTAAAATTGTAAGATCATAATGGTTGCCTATGATGTGGGTCACTAACTGTAAAGTGGGCATCATATCTAGTAAACATAAATTCTAACAAAGATGGTAATTCATCACTTTTCTATATTGCTGCCAGACTAGACTACAACTATTCAGTTTAAATTGTTTTTCACTTTCAATTGTTATTCTTTTCTAAGATGCTGCAAAGCAAATTTTATGAGACAAGTTAGAAATTAAGGATAATCTGTCCATAGAACAAGTCAAAAAGGCAATATGGTAACAGTAAACAGTAAACAATGAAAGTTGTATGACACTAAAATGTTTTAAAGAGCTACAATACTTTAAGTCTTACTGCAAAGAGTTGTATGACATGGTCTTTCAGGTTAACGAGACTAATCTTTATCTTTATGTGTTCATATGTATCACTTAAACATCCCTATAGTATTTGTTCTCATGGTCTCTAATTGTCATATTTTAGCTACAAAACTACCATACATATTCTGAAAAACTTTCATGCACATCTGGTTTTGCTGCTTTAATATATGCTGCTCCTATGTACTGCTTAAGTCTGATGAATTTCTCTTTTTTCTCTTTGAAAATGGTGTTCCAGTGGTATAACTCCGACAATAATTTTGACTATATGGATTCCCTTTCTCAAAATGTTCAATTTGCTTGACCTTATATTTCTTAAAATTGCAGGGACTTTTTTAACAGTGCAGTACATGTTACCACATATTGGACACTGTTTTAACTGTGAACACTCATACCTGCAGATATAAACATAATGCAGTCACCTTTTTCCAAGGTACTTTTCAAAGAGTAGATAAATTGCGTCTTGTGAAGAAGGCCGTGTGAAGAATTTTTTTCATTTTTTTTGTTCATATTGTCCTTGTTTTTCATCAATCTGGCAGATGCAAAAATCAGCCTGATATGTAGGTTAGTGCTGCACATGAGAAGCATTATCTGTCATCACCTAGCTGGTTCTGAGAAAAGTTAATTAGAAAAATACTGCTTTCTCTAAGTATTTTAATTGAGTGTATTGGTATTTCCCATCTTCTGGAAGCCTTGATAGCCACAAAAAGATCACTTGAGTTTTAACAGACAAGCAGAACATGAGAACATGCTCAAACAGTACTTTATGAAATTGATGGTGATGGTGTAAAAACTAAAGGATCTGGTTTTAGTTGAAACATCTATAATACATTTACATGTGCTATTATTTGGTGGATCGCAAGGGAAATCCATGCCAACTGTACCTTGACAACACACTTAGAAATTACAGTTGCCTGTGGATTCAGTGTGTGAATACCAAAATTTTACTTTGAAACTGTTTTCTAATAGCAAATGAGAGAGGAGATTACTGTCGGAACATAAATTGCTAGAGAAAGATATTGTGTATGGATAAAATCACAGACTGAGCTGGTATCTCAAAAGCCTAATTCTAATCAAAAGAAAGCATTTTTGAATTTTCAGTTTTGAAAGGTTGATCTTCAGCAGAAAGGCTTGAGAACTGATTTGCATCAAAAGATACATGCCCATTACAGTGTCAATATGGTGTCATTCCATGATTCTGTAAGAAAGAAACAAATACAGCAACAATGCCAGGATGTTATAATAAAAGACAGAGGGAAACTTCAGTTCATCTTAAGAATTAGCACTATATGTCTTATTGGGCCATTTTGTTCAAAGTGTTGATTATTGTAGCTCAATATGCCTCTTAAACAGTCTCTCCAGCATCAGCTTCAGTGTCTGACATACAATTTACCTTAAATTCACTGATGTACTGGAAACAGTTTCTGCCTGGTTTTATTTATAATGTGTTCTCTTAGGTAAGTCTCCTTTCATTTAATTTAAGTTATATATTACCCTTTATCAAAATTAATTCAACACTTCCAGAAAGAGAATTTTTTATTGAAATTCAACTGGCGTCACTTAATATTTTATAAACTATACAGGGCAATGTCAGAATTTGGTAAAACAGTGTCTACTGTTAACCATCATATTGCCTTTTGATCCTCATTGAGTGAAGTCAAAACATTTACTGCATTTCATTTAGGTGAGGAGTGGATGACCACAATTGTTTGCCTTCTATTCAGCCTAAAATTGAATGTGGTGGTGTTGGCCAGCAAGTGGATAAAGTTACACAGGTATTGATCTTCATTTTCTATGAGGGCATATTTATTTCTCTGTGGAATAGGAGAGCAATCTCAAAGCATTCAGGATTTCTTTTGACTCCTTTGGGTAATTCTATTCTGCTGGGTAATTCTAAGTTTTTATTATTTCTTCCAGATCTAACTAGTGAGAATTCTGATTTAATACCTTCCAGGGCAGACAGTTAAAAACCCCTCCATCTATTACTGTCATAGAGTTGCCTAGAAACTCTTAAGGCTTCAAAGCTAGGGCAGACCAAAGAGAATTTTTTCGTATGTCCAACTCTCTAGTTGCTGCTAAGTCAGCTTGGGATTTAATTCAAGTTTCTGATCCACATCCCTACAGCTCTTTCTGGTAATAACTCTCTCTTTCCAGTGAAATAGGATTTGTCTTTCAGTTTAGTGGGCAGAATTAGCAGAGACAAGATGCATTCTGTTGAGAGAGCCCTTGAACATTGGATTCACTGCAGCTGGAGATCCATCTGAGCCAGTCTTGACTCCTGCAGGGTAGGATAAAAGGCTCATCTTTTTGTTCTGCCTTTCCCCATCTTGGATTGCAGACTGCTCTTAGCAACTATTTTGGATGCTGCCTTGTTTTGTTCCATTTTTAAAATGAGCTGCTACACTGGAGGGACACACACTGAACTTTACTTCTGTGTAGTATGAAAATGGTGACAGCCATTCCTAAAAGGAATGGGAAAAGAAATATACTTTACTAAACTTTGTTTAGTTTTGCTGTATTTGGAGACCTATTTTTAACATTGATCAAGGCATGATACATTCGTATACCAGCAAACATGAAGTATTGTCATATATTGGTTTTGAACAGTTAATACTTAAAACCAGACTAAATTCTTCAGGTGCAAATAAAAATCAGAGCCCTCTTTTTGACAGTTTTTCTATGGTTTGCAGTTGCTAAATGTGTGTTTGTAATACTGTCAAGTACAGAGGTTGCAAGGAGATTCAGCTGATCTTTGCAAGACAGTTATGGCAATGTTTTTCTACTTTATCTCCGTATCAGAGAATGATCAAGGTTAGAGTGGAAGCATGATGGAAAGAGAAGGATGTGTAAAGGGGAGATTGAAACAATCAGTCAAAGAGAGGATGCAATCAAGGCAAGAAGCACTTAGAAACAAAGTTACAGAGTATTAAAGAAAGTCATAGATGGAAATTAGGGAAAGGGAAAAGTTACTAGATGAAGAGGGAAGATGACGTCAATTATGCAAAAGGCCCTGGCTTTTTTGTGTGTTCATGAGCCCAAATTACTCATGCCAGCTTTGATTGTCATCAATAAAACTGCTTCCTCACAATTACCATATGTATCTGGAAGCTAGCCACACTCCTTGTTTAACCACAGTACATGCTTTGGAAATTTCATTTAAATGTCAAAACTGTCTGTTTGAATTGAATTGGATTCTATTTAACTGTTTGCTTTTATCTAAGTCAACTTCCAGAACCCAAATAGCTGCTGAATTTTCTAACTTTTAACCTTTTCCTCTCTGTTTCTTACTTTTTGCATTTTGGTTTTGTAATACAACTGTCTCACAAGCACACTAATAAAAAAGGGGTGAAGGGAGTCTGGAATTTTGACCGGATCTTGTATTTAAAGTTTACTAATGGCTCTGAACTACCACATGTAGCAGGACAATGGCCCGTAAAATGTTCTTTTCAGTGGTGCCTCTGAATCTGGTTTTCAGGATTACCAAGAGGTCCCAATGCATGGTTAGAACTACCTCTTTCATCCTTTTGTCTTACACCCTTTTGGGGTTTTCTCAGAGTCTAATGGAGGGCAGATCAAGTGGGTGTTTACATTTTTGCAGCTCTTCACAGCAGTATTCATCTGTTTTGAAAAAAAAAAAAACACCTCATTTTAGAGCTCTCTCAAATTTTGACTGCGTTTGTTAGCCCTTGTTCAGCAGACATTAAATCATCTGTATGTATCTTTCTGGAAGACTTTTCAGTTCGTTATCTATTAATAACTGAAAAAAAACAGCTGGTGCCAAAGCTACACCATATGGCAGATCTTCCCTGACACAAGTGCTTATGGTGATATAATAATGAATGAAAAATGGAAGAATTAGTTGATGATACACAGCACAGAAGAGAGACTTCGAAGGATCACCATTTGTATGGATCACACAAACTGTTCTGACCTCGCTGCTCAATACAAGAGCAAGGTCTTTCATTTATACTTATCATAATGGATGACTGTAGTTTAGAGCAGTACTAGTTGGAGCAGAAAACTCCGACTAATCTCTTGTATACAGAATAATCTGAATCACATTGCTCCTCTCTGGTTTTGCATAACTTAGGAATGCAGAGCAATATACATTTATCTCTTATTATACTTCATTTTATTACCACATTTCTGTTAAAGTTTTCTTGCTGCAAGTATATTTTAGGATCTAACCTTTTCTGCTGGTTTCATTATCTTGCATCAGCTATGCTTTCACTGTTTCATCTCTCCCTTGGTGTCCTCTTCAGCTTTTTACTCTCTTTCTTTCAACTCACCATTTAAAACGAACTACAGATGCTTCAATATTAAGCATTTTTAAAACATACTGACAACATGAATGCTTTGTCTGATTTTCCTTGTCTCCTTGCCTCTGAACTTCTACCGTCTGTAGTTTTTCCCTTATCTGTACTCTTTTTCACTATTTTTCTCAACTTAAATCTTACAGGCAATATTTTTGTTTACCTCTTACTGCCCTTACTGTATTTGTGTACCTCTGTAGTATGAATCCAATTAGCCCTTTACTGGTCTTCATCATTACTTTGTTCTTCTTCTTCCACAAAAGTCTTCACTGCCACTCCTCATTTCTTCTTTATCTTACCTGATGCACAAATAGAGCCACCCATCTCTGTACTAGCTGTCCTCTCTTCCCCATTCACCACCTTTGGTTTGCCTTCAAACCAAAAGTTCAAACATCTTTCTGATGTCTCCAAAACAGGAAGTTTTGCTCACCTCAGGCTCAGCATGATGTAAACAGATCTCAGATTCATTTCTATTGTCTAGTTTTTCTTTCCTGTTGATTATGTAAAGCAGTTTATCACTCAGGCACATTATTCCAAATAATTATTTCACTCTTAGAAATATCACTGAATTCTCACTTCCATGGTGTATATGAATGCAAAAATGTTGGACTCTTTGCAGCCCTTGATCAATTATTCCATCTTCCTTTTCATTACTCTTGGCAAACACTGTCTGTACCCAAAAGTGCCCATTTTGAATGCAGGCTGCAGGGAATGTTATCCTGCCCATTATTTCCCGCTTTCCTCTTTACCCAATATGGCGAGTTTGTTCTTGGTTTCAAAGCTTTTCATGGGAAATCACTAGTTATCCTTCAATCATTCCATTCCATACTTTCACTAGCAGTGAGTAGTTACACAGAAACAAGCACCTTTGTGCTTTTTTTCCTGTGATAGTTTTCTTAATTTTTCTCTAGTAAAACTATCTTTTGATGTATTGCTTGGACACCACTAGATAACTGTTGTCTGTGCCAGTCATTTCTGCACACTGAAACACATTATCATGGCACCTACTCTTGTTCCTAACTTGTCTCATATTATTTGTATGTTATGCACCATTTTTAGTTTATTTTAAAGCAGGGGTTTTTTTTTTAACTTCTTCCATGGCGATTTTTGGTGTTTTGTTGTTTGTTGGTTTTTTGGTGTTTTGTTTTGTGGTTTTTTTTTCAAGTAGAATGATCTATATCTGTTTGTGCTCAGTTCTGCATCTTGAATAAAAACTATTAGCACTGTTTGATAGTACAACCTTAGGGATTTTCTTCTGAATTCTCTTTTCTGCCATTTTTAAACATTCCTTTCATTTTGTAGCTTAAGTATCTTTACTAACAGTTCTGGTGGGTTTTGTTTTTTGGTTTTGTTTTTGATTGGTTGGTAGTTGTTTTGGGGTTTGGGGTATTTTTGGTACTTCTCATAACTTATTTATTTTTTTTTTTAGTTCTCTTCATTCAAATTAGCATGTCCTATGCTATGACTTTCTGTAATTCTATCATCTTGTTATTTAGTACACTTAAGGATAAAATATTTCCCATGTGATGAGTTTATCTTCTGAATAATCCACTACCTATTTTAACATTTTTGTCTAGGTGTTTACAGTCACATANGCAGGGAATGTTATCCTGCCCATTATTTCCCGCTTTCCTCTTTACCCAATATGGCGAGTTTGTTCTTGGTTTCAAAGCTTTTCATGGGAAATCACTAGTTATCCTTCAATCATTCCATTCCATACTTTCACTAGCAGTGAGTAGTTACACAGAAACAAGCACCTTTGTGCTTTTTTTCCTGTGATAGTTTTCTTAATTTTTCTCTAGTAAAACTATCTTTTGATGTATTGCTTGGACACCACTAGATAACTGTTGTCTGTGCCAGTCATTTCTGCACACTGAAACACATTATCATGGCACCTACTCTTGTTCCTAACTTGTCTCATATTATTTGTATGTTATGCACCATTTTTAGTTTATTTTAAAGCAGGGGTTTTTTTTTTAACTTCTTCCATGGCGATTTTTGGTGTTTTGTTGTTTGTTGGTTTTTTGGTGTTTTGTTTTGTGGTTTTTTTTTCAAGTAGAATGATCTATATCTGTTTGTGCTCAGTTCTGCATCTTGAATAAAAACTATTAGCACTGTTTGATAGTACAACCTTAGGGATTTTCTTCTGAATTCTCTTTTCTGCCATTTTTAAACATTCCTTTCATTTTGTAGCTTAAGTATCTTTACTAACAGTTCTGGTGGGTTTTGTTTTTTGGTTTTGTTTTTGATTGGTTGGTAGTTGTTTTGGGGTTTGGGGTATTTTTGGTACTTCTCATAACTTATTTATTTTTTTTTTTAGTTCTCTTCATTCAAATTAGCATGTCCTATGCTATGACTTTCTGTAATTCTATCATCTTGTTATTTAGTACACTTAAGGATAAAATATTTCCCATGTGATGAGTTTATCTTCTGAATAATCCACTACCTATTTTAACATTTTTGTCTAGGTGTTTACAGTCACATAACTCTTTATCTAAATGTTTTGTCTTACAGGCACATTCTTCCATAAAGACTGTAGCAGTAACTTTTGTGTTGTTCTCTAAAAGGAACTGTCCTTTGAAATCATCAATATATATGGCTTCTCCATTTTTAAGTGTCAGAAAAGTGTTCTTATGCTAAAAATACATCCACTGAACCCTATACCTTTATGATGGGATTGCATGTTTAAATATTTTGTATCAAGTCTTCTTTGAATTAAATCCCAGGTCTTTTCTTATCCACAAACCAGTCTCTCAGTAACCTCTTCTTTAGGAGGCAGAGTTAACTCCATCTGCATAATTTTTTTCCATTGACCTTATTTCTTCACGTTCGTGCTTTTTATTCTTTTAATATAACAGCATTGAACAGACCTCACTGAGGAGAGTTGTAATGGTGGTAGATTCTCTCAGATATATGCAGCAGTACCCCAGGATGCAGTAGAGCATCTTCACATCCTTCCTTTTTCCTTCAACATCCCTTTTACAGATCCACATATGTGAGAACAAAGGCTTAACTAGTAGCTTCCTGATGTTAAAAATTATGTAGAAGATTTATGCTCCATTTAATTCCCTGAATTACCATGAGACACAACTGTCTAGACTTTCTTCTTACCCCAAGTGCTGGTTTGAAGCTAATAGCCCTGGTGTTTGTTCAGTCCTGTTTTTTACCTCTGTGTTCTCATGAGAGCACCTAGCACCATATTTTGTTGCTTTTACTCATTTTCAGCTGTTCAGTAAAAAGCATCGGAGCCTCAGAGAGATATTTTAATGCAGGACATCACCTTATTCAGTTCCACGATCCAAGATGGTACAGCAACTCTATCCTTTTTGTAGAGCTCCACTAAGCTCTCACTAACAGCACTTAAAGCAGGACAGTTCCTGTTTTCTTGCACTATATTTGTATATAGTTTTGCATCTTTATTTTGTTTTAGCAAAGCTTCCTCCTTGCTGTTTTACTTAGGGTTTTTTTTTTCCATTTTCAAAGAATTTACAATTCACGAGGGAAAGAGGTGAAGTTATAAGGGAATGAGGCTGCATCTTTTCTTTATTAGCGTCACTGTGTTTTCAAATGGAGAAAGCTCTTTGAAAAAAATCTTTCCAGTATCTTACACATGCCATAACAAAATCTTGACAGTAATGTGAATTTAAATGCCTTCAGTAAGACATCAGTAGGGTCATATGGTATGATACAGGACTACCTGAAGTCTCCCATCCATCTGCAGGAGTAGCACACGTCCAAATGGAGTACACTGGCAATACTGAAATGGTACTAGAAACTACATGTAGGCAGCTGAACTGTTCCCTTAGGATAGACACTGGCGCTTTCTGTGTCCACCTTACAGAGTTTCACAGTTAGCAAGAATACATATTTTAATGGCAATGCTGACAACAGAAGCATTGTGTTTCCTATAGATCAGACTGAAGCTGCATGCAGAGCACCATGTAAGGACATTTCCTGTTCTTGTAGGTCAGTTTCCTCAACTGTTAAATGTGCAAGTATTCATTTATTCAACCACAATCTTTTTTCACCACTGTTTTTTTCTGTAATGCTGTGAATGTACTTTTCATACTTTATATTTCACTGTGTCATGGTTTAAACACAGATGGCAACTCAGCACCACATAGCTGCTCACTCACGCCCAATGGGATGAGGCAGAGCACTGGAAGGGTAAAAGTATGAGAAAACTCATGGCTCGAGATACAGACAGTTTAACAGGTAGAGCAAAAACCATGCACGCAAGCTAAGCAAAGCAAGGAGTTAATTCACCACTTCCCATGAACAGACATGTTCAGCCATCTCCAGGAAAGCCAAGCTCCATCACTCATAACAGTAGCTTGGGAAGACAAACATCATTCCCAATATGCCCTCCTTCCTCCTTCTTCTTCCATCTTTATATGCTGAGCATGATGACATATGGTATGGAATATTCCTGTGGTCAGTTGCAGTCAGCTGTCCCTGCTGTGCCTCCTCCCAGTCTCCCATGCACTCCCAGCCCACTCACTGGTGCAAGGAGCAAAAAAGACCTTGGTTCTATGTAAGCAATGCTCAGCAGTAAGGAAAACATCCCTGAATTACCAACACTGTTTTGAGCACAAGCCTAAAAACTAGCCCCAGAATAGTGAAGAGAATTATTTCTATCTCAGAAAAAATGGCACACAGGGTCATGAATCTTTACAATCCACTAAACTCTGTGATCTTCCATAACATGTAGAATAAAATAGACAATTGTTTATGGTTTGATTTGCTACTGTGAAACAAATTAATTGTGACAAGTTCACAAATATATATGGTGTGCAAAATTACTACAGAGTAAGTAACAGTGCATGCTTTATGAGTTGGTACAGGATCACTAGTGATCACTAAATGAGATTCACAAGAATCACAAGACTATTTACACCTAGCATTTATTTGGAGAGTGTTGATAGGATGCCTGATTTATCTCTGATGAAAACTTGGTGATATACAGAATACTTTGTTGGCTGCTGCTATTATCAAACCAGTCTACTATTTCAGAAAAGCACCCAAAAGTATTACCATTTTTAGTGGAGATTTACAAGAATATAAATCATGCTCCTATTTTGAGCTAGGACACATACCATGTAGTCAAAAACAGTTGTCCGCATTTCCTAATTTTTTGGAAGGAGTACTTTTTGCTCTATACCTGCACAATCAGTTGTCGCTGAACACTATTTCATATGCCCTTTCATTTCACACTAAACTTCTCCACTCACATTAAAACTACAGTTAAAATAATAAAAAAAAACTCAGCCCTCTTACTCCTTGCAATTATTTTTATAAGACCCTAATACTAGATGGAGGACAATAGTCATACTAATTTTCCATGGCAAGGTGTAGCACAATAGGAAGCTTTTATTCCAACATTTTGTCAGGGTAGAACTCAGTGCCTTTCAGTGCTGCATGCAGGTGTAAGTACAGGATTAGGATACTAAAACTAGAAGCAAATATAAACTGAATTAATGCAGAGACAAAGCAAGGTCGAAAAATAAACTTTTCCACAAGATTAAATGACTTGAAAGCTCTTCTGTGGTAATAACACTTTAGGTTTCTCTAACTGTATACATCAACCTCCCTCTTTTCCCTACTACCTTCTCTTCTCAGATGCAAGTGATAGGAATTTTTTTCATCTCATAAGGAAATAGAATGATGTTAAGATAAATACCAAAACATTTTATATTTCTTGTATTAGAAAATGCCAGTTCACACTTTCTTAAGACCTCTGACCCAGTCCCAACTCTTATACCAAATACTTTAGTTATCAAAACATGGTATCACTTACTATTCCACCTTAGCATTCACTCTGATTTTCTTCAACTTAGATAGATTTGAGAAATATGTAGTTAGGAATATACAGCCTGCAGACTTCTTATGGTAAAACAGAATTAATAAATAGAAAAAGTTCTGAGCACACCTATATACATATTTGTGAAATATAGGGAGCTGTTCTTCAATTTTCTGTGCAGGGATAATTGGTCTTGGTTCAGAGAGTAAGAAACTAAAGTTAGCAGAATGAGCACTAAAAAACTAGTTATTAGTTATTGGTGGGGTATTTCCCACTTTGTTTCAAAATCTAGAGTTCTTGAAAGGCACTTTCAGTCATTCAAGACTTATTGCAGTATTCTTGCATGGTGGTTATGCAAGCATCCAGGTAGAGTAAAATCCTGTTCTGCAAGTAGATCGTGTATAAATGTAACATCCTACTGTTCACAAATTCATGTCTTAACCTTCATAAGTAGCTTATCATTATAAAAAATAATATATGGTGTATGGATAACAACCCTGGTCAATCCCCCCCTGCTCCCAGTTCTTGGATATCTACCAAGCTGTCATACTGAACTTGTATGTCTTTGTCCTTCCTGGAGTTCAGAGGCAGCCTGCACATTGCCCATGCCCTGCCTTTCCAGGATTCCTTTGGCTACATGGATTTCTCTTTTTAGCATTTAAAGAACAGTTGTCAACTCCTGCAACTGGCCACAGTTTTTCATAGACTGTTCTGTTACTCAAGCACACGTTTTTCCACGCCACTGGTCTTCAAAATAATTTAGTTCAAATTTCATCCCTTTAAAGAATATGGCAGTTGATCACATGAAGCCAAGTTTTATGAAGCTCATGCCTATGCAAGAATACCACCCAGTTTTGGAATTCACTTCTATTTTTCAGCTGGATTACATTGGTGTTTTTAATGTACAGTTAATCATGGAGTTGCTTTTTTATTATTCCAGCTACATCAATAATTCTGTGTCATTCAGGTTAACATGCAGTGTGCTGCGTGTGATAAGTCTGAACGATAGCTTCCTTTACTATGCAGAAATAAAAAAAAACACATTTATCTTCTACTCCATCAATATTACAAACCATTTTAAGTTGTTCATCTGCAAAATATATGGAAGAATAATCTTTTTCTTTCAGCCATGTGTTCATCCTGTATTCTCAAAGTGTGTGTGGGACATAGAGGTATTGAAGAGTTTCTCTTTGCTTCCATGCACAGATACAGTGGACATTCTGGTTTTTACAGCCATACTCATTAGACTTCTCTGCTGGGGCAATAATCTGCTCTTCATCATCTGAACTCCTGCTGTTGTTTCAAAAAAGTTTGAAAGCAGATGAAGTCTGCATCTTTTGTTCATCCTTTTTGAATATGTGAAAGAAGTAATCCTGAGCAAGTGAAATGAAAGGTGCAAAAAAGAGTTGAAAAAAGGATGGAGAAAATCTGAAACTGAAGTTGGAAGTTTGGTTTGGGCAAGTTATGGTTGAAAAGCAGAGCATCAGGGAGAGAAACAAATATGATTCATTTTGAGGGCATGTAACTTCCCAGAGAAGTTACATGAAGAGAGATCAGAAAGCATATTCAGCTCACAATGTAAGTACTGTCTATGTTGTGTGAGTTTCCTGGGGGGGGAAAGTACTTTTTTTTATATTTGCAGAAGTTGCATAGAATTTTCATCTGTATCACCAAAAAATATCAAATATATTTTCAAAAAATTTGTAAGAATTTTCATAACTTGGAGAGTTGGTTAAAAATGTCATGTTAATCATGTTGACTGATTTCAAAAAGTAATCTGCTTTCAAAGTAATTTTATATCTTGTCTGGCCTTTTTTTTCATATAATATATAATTTAAAACCAACTCATCTGAAGATGAAAAATTTGTCTTTTGTAAACTTGACAAGGGTCTAGTCTGAGCTAGAGCAATGGGTGAGTAGCAGAAAGAAATTTTTTAGAATTATGATGCATTTTAAAAATGGTGACTTAATCAGTTTTCTCAATTCATGCCATCTAGTTTTGGAAGAGAAACTATTCCCAAGGTTCAGTCAACAGTCCATGTAAAATCAATATAAACATTTTCACATATATATTTGCTAAGTAATCAAAACAGGGAAAACACTAGTGTAATTTTCATGTGACAGAGACTTCTTACAGCTCAGCTTCTTGAGATTAAAATGCATTAAAAATTATAAATATGGAATATAGAAAAATATGAATTCAAAATCATGTTTTGTAATTCTCCCTGTCGGTGTGGCCCGCATTATATACTGTACCAATGGCCAACAATGGACTTCCTTTCTTGTGCATTTCTTCTCTGTCAATGTGAAGTCAAAACACACTTTAAATGCACAGTTGGAAGCAATAGATGCAAAGCACTTTCAATTATTGAATCTCATGTCCTGGGAGATAGAAAGATTACAAACTGTACAACAATTAATCTATAATGAATTCTGGCAGATAATGTTTTTACCATTTTTCTTTCAATTCTTTAAAAAAAAAACCAACCAAATGGTTATCTTATAGCCAAATAACTAATGTACATTAGCTATCTCAATTTAATATCATAACAGAGAAAAGGTATGAGTAATTTTATTTTTTTTTTGTTACTACTGCGTAGGGTGACTTTAACACTAACATCTGACCTCATCTACCTGACTCATGGTCAAAAAATTTCATTTCCATTATTATTTGACAGAAATCTTGCTAATGCATCTAGTTATCTCATGGTAAAAAAAAAAAAAAAAAAA
>VWZF01005768.1:403901-447215 GCA_013396755.1 Sclerurus mexicanus | reverse complement strand
ACTAGAGCCTGCAAACTTGGCATGCTGAGTAATGGACATTAGGGAGGTGTGTTTAAGAGGTACTGGACTAAATGCAGTTATTGTCGACTGAAATACACTCTCTTACAGTGCCTTAGGATGTTTTCCACTTACTACTTAACAAAGTTCTGTGAGAGTATTTCTATTATGAATGAAATGTATGCAGGCACATGCACCAACCCACCTATTCAGCAACTGGCAGCTTAGAGTGAGGAGCATTTGTTTTAGTGCAATTTGCATTAACCTGCAGTGGTATTAACTCAGAGAGGCAATATAAGCAAAGATGCTTTGCTTGCTATCACTTTTCCTCAAATAATAATGAAGAATTTTAAACATCTATTTAAATATCCCCAGAAAAGAGAAGATACAATATCTTGCCCAAAGGATATACTTCAAATGTCTGACACCATCTTTAGATAAAGTGCAAGAAGTATACAGAACTTCAGTCCGTAATAATGAAATTCTTGATCTACTGAATTTCCACTTCGTTTAAGCTAAGCTTTTAAGTTTTCTGCTGTTCCCAAGCACACATCCACAAAGCTTCTCAGGGACCAATTATTTCTCCAGGTTGTTCTTGTTGTTGTTGTTTATCAGACTAATGCATTTTAATTATATTTCTTCAGACATTTTGAGACTAGCTCTTTATTTAATAATTTCCAAAATGGAATGCAGGGAAAAGTTCAAACTGTGCAGATCACAGTACTAATTTGGGACAAAGAATTCAACGTATGGTTTTAGGTTTCTGATTTTCCTTAAGACCTGGAATACCACCTATCAAAGGGTCATTACATTCTAGCACTAAACCAGATATGCATAATTCAGCTTAGTTCATTTTAAAAATGAGTTTTATAGTGAAAAAATATGATCACTGAGAGCAAAACAGTGGTCAACAGGAACAGCAAGTGACTATAGGAATTATTATATGTTACAGATCTTTTTTTTTTATATCAAGCCTTACTTCACACAAATTTTAACTTTGTTTTCCTTTTACTATGCTATATAGAATATGGTGGGGCACAAAAATAATCTTAGTGCTGTAGCTCCCTTCACAACCCAATCAAAGGTTTCTGGGGAAGATTTTGGTCACCTGAGGCCACAGAATCTTTTAGGACCCAATTTTAAATCCACAGAAAGGAAAGTTCCTTGACTTGAGTTAGTCAAAGAATGGAACTGCAAGCAGTGCAATGTGGAATCTATACTGATCCTGTCTGTACTCAAGCCTTGTTTTTCAATTGCTCATGAATGTAAGTGAGAGAGCAGTATGCAGAGTGAAGAAGAGTGAAAACATCAGCATGCTGGGAAGTCAGTCATGCCTCTGGCATTTGTATCACTCGGTACTGCAAACCAAGAGATCCTAACAGTTTCCTCCTGCCTGTTCCTTGCCATACTTGTGTCAGAATACGTTTAGCCCAAACACACAGAAAGACCAGAAGGAGAATAACATGAAGAGAAAGAGTTCCTACTTTGTCATTTCCACTGAAATAATAAGAAAATTTTGCTAAGCAGGCCTTCAGCATCTTTTATTGAAGAAAGCTATGAAGAGAACAGTACACTGCTGACAAGAAAAAATGTTCTATTCAGTATTTAGGAAAGATAATAAAAAGTGTAGAAGACAATAGCTGAAATGCCTGGTTTGGCACTGTGAAATGTAAATGGCATTTGTTACTGATTTTATGGAAAAAAAAAATGCTGGGGATCACATCTTGTTCAAATTTATTCTAGGAAAATTCCATCTACTTTTGGAGGAATAAAACCACTTCTTTTCCAGGGAAATGTTCCATGATTTTATAACAAGTGAGGATTTCAGCAAGTATGGTTTCACTTCAGTAGATTTTAAAATTATCCTTTAGATTTTGCAGAGCAGATACATGATTTTTTAAAGAATCTTATTTTTTTCTCAGTTTCTATAAAATGATTAAAAACCAGTTACATACAGAAACAGAGACAGGATCTGGCCGTGTGTTTTCTAGACATTTCCAGGATGTATAGTTTCAAAGCATTACACCCGTGAGATGAAAATTTGCCAACTCAGTTCTTGTAAGGCTCCCTCAACTCCCATTGAAATCAAAGGGGCATGTGTTTAAACACTTTCCAGGAGAGAGACATTTTCTGGAATTTGTCATAATGAAAATGAATTAATTTTGGTCTATTTCCCAGTATTTCCCTAGAGTCACAGTTCTTATATTTTCTCCCAGCTATAGTCTGGTTGAGATTTGGTGCCTGGAGTTTTTGAACTACAAGGTTTTGTAGTCAGTAAAGCCTATTTCTGCTTGGCACAACCTTCTGCTTTGCCAGTTTGATTCTAAAGAAGGAAAAGAAAACTATGTCACAGCACTAGAAATAATGTTTTCAAGAGACTGTGTGCATATTTACGCTAGTAAATCACACTGAAAGAGAACAGCTGATGTCTCAAAGTGAACTTTTTAACCTCTGTGTACCAGCTATAAGGCAGTAAATCTAATTCATAACAAAAATGCAGCAAAAATGAATGATACAGGAACAGTACTGCCACCGTGCTGGAGGAACAAAATACTGTGATTTCTATTTCTCAGCATTGTTTGGATAGCCTACAATTATCAGAATTAGGTATGGTAATAACCAGGTAATTAACCGTAATTTCTTTTATCACTGTGGACATGGCACTACAGAAGCAACAATGTCCTAAAAATTGTTTCATGAGTTCTAAAGTTATTGGCACTGTATTTCTAATTACCCTTGCAGTCACCCAAAGCATTTCAGAGCAGTTACTGAAATTATGTCAAAGCACCTCAGATCAACTTATTTTGCTGATGAACTGATAAGAAGTTTGAAAAAAAATCCCAACAAACAAACGTGATATGACAAGCATGGAGTACTTAAGAGGTAACTGGAACTATTGTCTGCCACTAGTAAACTTGTGGTAATATCAATGTGTGTAAATGGATTTTTTTTCCTAATTAGCACAGTTGTTATTGCCCCAGAATGCTCATTTCTAATGAAAATTGTAATTTAAAAAAAAAAAGTGGCAAAACTTAAAGATGTTGATGGAAATCCAAAGCAACTATATCTGTTGCTTGACTTGTCTATTAATTGCTATTACTATCAGCCTCCTCAACAGCAAAGGGGAGAATGAGGTCTTAGAGGTTCAGGGAGTTGCTAGTGACAATTTTACTTTGATCCTGTATTTCTTGTTCCTCTTCCATCCCTGCTTAAACATTTCACATAGCTGCTTGCAGAGCAGTGACCTGAGACCATCTTTGCTGTATCAGGTGTCAGAGTCTGGGCCCAAACCTGGGTGACAAGGCTGTCCTGGCTTCTTCCTGCTGGAGCTGAAGGACCACACACCCCCACTCTAAATCCAGAAAAAAGAAAATGGTGAGATTGGCTGCAACTGCCTTTTCTTCTCCAGTGCCCAGCTTTTGTCCTAATGACAGATAAACAAGAACAGGTGTCCTGATTACCATAACAATTCAAGACTGAAGAAACAAATTCTGCTGAGGATGGTTCATGGCTGGAGTTTCAAGGCCACATGGCTTTTGCCACCTAGACAGACTACCCTTTTGAAAATTTTATTCAGTGGTTCAGTGAAGATTACCTTCCACAGGACTCTTTTGATACTTCAGTAAATGGTACACAAACAAAAGCTCTGAGACATCCTGCTTTTGTCTTTAAAAATGTTCTAGTTTCTTCATTTTTTCGGTTCCTTGCCTTTGCACTTATCCACCCCATTCCTTCCCTGTCTCTACTTGGTTACTCTGTTCCCCCTCTCCACTCCTTTTGCTGTGCTTTTTAATATGGAAAGTCATAGGATGCTTAGTACTTTCCTGTGAATCCATGGGTAAATCGATGTGAATCCAGCTGTCTCCAGGCCTTCAGCCTGAAGGCCTGTGGTTTAAACATGCTCAAGAGGCAGCTTTGGAGATTACATGGCACCGAGAGGCTCCCATGGTTCTAGTGCCTGTGAATATTAACATCTAATCTGGCCAGTATGTCATTTATATAGCTTATGCTTATAAAAACTATAGCAGTATGTTTGCTGTTTCAACTACCATGCTTTAGTTAATAAGATGGAGGATGTGGTTCTTGTAAAGTATTTAAGTATTTGTGCATTAGCTAGACTTAGTGGTGCTAAGATTGTGAATAACTGTGTGCACTGATTGACTTCATGCAGCTTCTATCAAGTACTTCTCCTGCAATCCATCCATCTTCATCAAACTCTTTCAAGGTTGCTATGGACACCTTAAACACTAGAAGTTGTTAAAAAACTGTAGGACATGCCTAGCTTCATAGTTGCTGGTTCCTGATGCAGTTCCATTCTCTGAAACGGAGGTCTGTAGTGATTATATTTGGACTTTCCAGATTCTTTTAAGATATAGACCATCTCTTACTACAAGTTGTCAACACTTGGCCTCCCCTACATGACACATAGATCAGATCATCCATTTAAAAATGGCAAAACATTTTTAAGAGTTGTTTTTTAAGAAAAGAAAATTCTTATTTATACATATACTTATAAAAAAAACTGCTGGATTTCATTAAAATGAGAAAGAGATGAAAATATGTAATCTCCCAGATTTCAACAAGCCCTAGATGCTGCTCTTTAAGCCATGTGAAGCATCTCTCACTTCATTTTATCAACAATGAGAATTGACTTTCTAGAAGAAATTCCTTCCAAGAAAAAAAAAAAGGTGGTTTGGTCTCAGTTATTATCTACAGCAATGAAGCTGTGCATTGCCCTCTCTCTCTGAAGCTGCAGCTGTTAGGAGTTAACCATGAGTGGGAGGTATTCACCAGGGAACTCTAAATCACCAAAGTAGTAGCTTCTGACTCCTGTGTCCTGAACCATTTCTGGAAAAAAATCTGTTCCTGGCAATCCCACCGTGCTACATGGGCTTAGCAAGGCTGATTGCTGACGTTGTACATTAGAACACCCATTGTACTTCCCTAATTCATGCTAGTTTCGTGGCAGACCCTGAATCAAGAGGACACAGCAGTAAGTGAACTGTGAATCCCTCTTTTTCCTTTGACTGTCTCTTCATATTTGCTGAACAGACTACCCTGAATGCGTGCTTTACCTTATCCCAGACAGTCAAACTTACAGAGAAGCCAAAATATTACACCAGTGAGACATGAACAAGGATATTTGCATTATGTGTGTGAAGTCATTTTACTTGCTTCACAGTGATTAAGATCATATGACAAACATGCCTGAGGATGACTCTTTGCTACAGTTTCAAAATCTTTCATGGAATTTTTCTCTCCCTTACCAACACAGAGGTTTGGAAGCTAATGTCTAACCCTCCCATTACCACCTAACAAAAGGATGGCTGATAGCTTTGCACTCAAATTTAATGGCTGGGCGGGGTAGGCTGATGGGGGGAGAGAAGTTTTTTCCATTTTTTGTGCCACACTTCTTCTGGACTCTGACTGTGCTGTGGGGCGAGTCACCATTTGCTGAGCAAGTGGAAGCGCTTGGAAGGAGCTGCCCTGGTTTGGCCCCCCAACTCTGCACCTTCTGTGCTGCCCATTGGACAGAGAGATAGCAGCCTCCAATACCTGAATTTACGGCAGACTTCTGGAGGGCCAACACCATCTAGGAGTCACTAACCTGTCACCTCCCTCCTCCCAACACCTCCAGACAAGAGGAGTATCTCTACACTGCCCATGGGAAAGGTTCCATCCCATTCCTTGTGACCATCATTACTCCACGAGTGCTCTTTTCAGAATCACTGCCTCTTCCTGGTCGCATCTGTGCCTTGCCAGAGCCCATGATTGACTCCATGATGCTGCTGCCTCCTGAGGCGTGGCATTGCCCGCCACTGTCCATAAATATAACTCCATCATTTGAAGNTACCAACACAGAGGTTTGGAAGCTAATGTCTAACCCTCCCATTACCACCTAACAAAAGGATGGCTGATAGCTTTGCACTCAAATTTAATGGCTGGGCGGGGTAGGCTGATGGGGGGAGAGAAGTTTTTTCCATTTTTTGTGCCACACTTCTTCTGGACTCTGACTGTGCTGTGGGGCGAGTCACCATTTGCTGAGCAAGTGGAAGCGCTTGGAAGGAGCTGCCCTGGTTTGGCCCCCCAACTCTGCACCTTCTGTGCTGCCCATTGGACAGAGAGATAGCAGCCTCCAATACCTGAATTTACGGCAGACTTCTGGAGGGCCAACACCATCTAGGAGTCACTAACCTGTCACCTCCCTCCTCCCAACACCTCCAGACAAGAGGAGTATCTCTACACTGCCCATGGGAAAGGTTCCATCCCATTCCTTGTGACCATCATTACTCCACGAGTGCTCTTTTCAGAATCACTGCCTCTTCCTGGTCGCATCTGTGCCTTGCCAGAGCCCATGATTGACTCCATGATGCTGCTGCCTCCTGAGGCGTGGCATTGCCCGCCACTGTCCATAAATATAACTCCATCATTTGAAGGTTTTTGTTATGGTGTTGCTGTTTGTTCTGTTCTGGTGTTGGTTATAAATATATATGTATGTACATATAGTTACGAACTGTTATCCTTTTCTATACATTTTCTGATTAAAGTCTCTTAATTTCAAAGATTGTGATGGTTTTTGGGAAGAGGCCCACTTCCTAGCCCAGGCAGACATCTTAGCTTTCTTTTAAACTGAGACACTCCTTTATTTATTTTTCCTTATAGCAGTTCTAGGATTTTAAATTATTACAGCAAAAGCTATATGAAGTATGTTACAGAGTTAGTTACTGTCTCTCTACATGGAGAATTTATGTATCTACCTGTTGTGGAGGAGCTTTTGGGTTTGTTTTTTTTTTTGGTTTTTTGGGTTTTTTTTTAATATACTAGATATTTTACAGCTTAGTCACACAAGCATAATGTAAGAACACATGAGAATCACTCTCTAAGAATACAAATACACATTTTTACATAACAAATGAGTTTAGGAAGCCGAAATTACTACAGGGGTTCTTGTTGAACTTCACAGACAGAGTTACCTGAGGTTTTTTATCTATAACATTATACCTAGATTCCTTCCATAGATTTCCTTGCTTCCCTTCCCTGATTTTCCTTTGTGGAATTGAAAATATGAATCTACGAAAAAAAAAAAATCTGCTAGTTGGGCAGGGTGATAATGAATCTCCACATTGCAGTATCCCATTGAGTGTATTGATTACTACTACTGCCCATTCACTCTAGAGTGTCACACAATGGCTATTACAGTTTTTGCAGCTCTCAGTCTAATTATATGGTCTTTGATTTTTCAAATACAACAGAATTTTAGTGGCAGTTGCCCTATTATAATAACCCTTTTTATTTGCTTCAGGATTTAAATTCTCTACTTCTTGGTCAAAGGAT
This sequence comes from Sclerurus mexicanus, assembly GCA_013396755.1. NCBI lineage: Eukaryota > Metazoa > Chordata > Aves > Passeriformes > Furnariidae > Sclerurus > Sclerurus mexicanus. The sequence goes on along the minus strand of VWZF01005768.1, from coordinate 439,883 downwards.
ATTTTCTATTGTATTTAAGAAAACTCTGAGTTATCTAAGAGGTAGCTCTTATTCCTGAAAACAAACTTTATTTGCAGAAATGCAAACCTCTTAGGAAGTCTCTGATGTCACAGACTTGCCATGTACTTTTCTCCATTTAAACTATGAACTTCAGAGAAGTTAAAGAAGAATAATCAAATAGTTACAATTTTAAACTTAGTTTACAACTCCTGCATTATATTGGAGAGCCCATGTCTGTGGTCTGTAAATGAGCTGGGGCATGTAAGTTTCTTGATCTGTAAAGAAAAACTCAAAAATGAGAATTACTATATGCATTATGAGAATGTTGAAGGGCCTACATTTACAGAAGCTCTAAGCAGTAACCCAAAAATCAGCCTAATCTTGTATTTTGTTCAGTGTGGGCTCAAAGTTGGGGGAGAGGGGAGAGCTGATTCTGTACCTATAGTACACTGAAATGAGTTTCAATTTCATTAAAAACTAATTCAAGGCTTCACAAAGCATTCATGAGGCAGAAGAGTAGATGCAAGTGGAACAAAAGGTTAAAACCTAAGCATTTTATCTACTTTATGTTTATCGTGAAAACACTAGAAACATTCATAAGCAAAATGTAAAGTTGTTCTTTAATTTCTGGGTCAACTTCTGTGCTGTTTCAGCATATGTCATGTCTTGGGTCTCAGGAAGTAAAAATCAAAAGTGTCTGGTTAATCTCAGAAATCAACAGTTTCATATGATTATTTTGATTGGACTATGATGAATGCATTTTACTAGCACTGCCTAATATATAATGGTAAGTTACATATTGCAACAAAACACTGACTGGAGAGAAATCCTTGCCTAATTCAAATCCCCATAGATCCAAGCATGGCTATGCTTCAACTTTAGCTCTTTCAAGGCTCTTTTCTTAGATGTCATTGGAAAAAGAAAGCACAAGGCATGCTCTCAACTCTTCTGGGTAAAATGATTTGTTATACATTATGTAGAATGTCATCCATTTACTTACATGCAAGGCTATATACTTACATTAACCTCACAGAGGGTTGAATTTCTCCAGCTTGGCAAACTGAAGACAGAGTTAAACTCATGTTATCCTTGGCCAGAACATCTGCAGGTGCTACCTGAAATTCCACATTTCCGTTTAATAGTTATTGGGAGAATCTTTCTGGATAAAGGCTCACCTAATTGATTCCAGGTGCCTGACTCCCTGGAGGGCAGGTAAAATAAGGAGAGTGGCAGGTGGAAGGGAAACAGCATGAGTTTCTTATAGATACACTTGAAGTTATCAAAGATCTGTTGACTGTACGTTGCCAGAAATTCACTGATTTTTGACGCTACCTGGTAACAGGAAATTCTCATTTTCTTCTAGAGAGTTGGTTCTAGATGCATATGCAAAGTGGCACCTAGATAACACCTAGAAGGCCACAGGCTTGACCATAAAAGTTTCTGCATCAGAGGAGTTATTGCAGGAAGTCAGNCTTTGGCTCTTGGCATTTGGCCAATTTTCAAACGGTCACAAGGGCCCTGCAGAAACCAAAGCCTGGTTAGAATGTCCTCCATGCAGATTTTACGAGGAGCATCAGAATTGCTGTTCACAGAATCATTGATTCTAGGTTGGAAAAGGTCTCTTTGCACTTTCTGGAGTCCAACCTACAACCATCATGTCAACTAGACCATGGTCCCAAGTCCCATATTCAGTGTTTCCTTAAACACCTCTAGGAATGGTGACTCCACCAGCTCCCTGGGCAGCCCATTCCAAAGTCTAATCACTCTTTATGTGAAGACATTGTTACTAATGTCCAGCCTAAACCTCCCCTGCAGCTTAAGACTATGTCCTCTCATCCTATTTTTGAGGGGCTATTCCTTTTATGTGTATTGCTGAAGTGAAGCAACATAATTTTAAGAAACACAGGGACTTTCGTTTGGCTCCTGGTAGCATTCCAGCAAGCACACATTCATAGTCTGTGTACTGGTATAGATTAGGCATTAAAAACTAGATTAGGCATTAAGAACCATAACAAGGGAGCACATTCCATCAGAATGTGTTGACTTTTACAGGCTTCAGCTTTACTTTGTAGTGTGCGAAAAGAAGATGAAACTAGAATTTCAACTGTTAGAGTTAACCAGAAATTTGAGAGCATGTTCAAAAGAAAGAGATGGAATAGGGATGACATCAACAGAAACAGCTGGGTGTAAGTTTTATGCAATTCTAAGTGAGGGTTTTATGAACAGTTTTTACTTGGTTTGAACTTCCATTAAAAGTCTAGGCAGTGTAGATTTATAAGAGGCTCTTTTTTATTGGAGAAAAGACGAATAATCAGAAGTGTATGATAAATTCTTACTTCCCCTTTCCTAGATCCAGAACCCCTCACACTTCAATACATATGCTGGATATGTTTCAACCTTAATAAAATTTAGACATGCTTCGAAGAAGTCCTGAAATAATTCCATGTCCTAACTAGCCTGCAAACAAGGGCAACTCCTTTGAATTTTCAGAGATTCATGTGCATTTCTGTGCTCTGAGCTTTCCTGAGAATTACCTGAAGTCATTGAAAAGGTAGAGAACTACACTTTTAATAAAGGAAGTCCCAGGTAGCCAATTCAGTATAGGGATCTGACCCCTAAGTGAAGACATTCCATATGTAAACATGTGAATTCACTTTCATAAAGGTCTTAAAACTGTGTGCTTTTTGCACTGATGGCTCTGATGTGTATCAATCTTTAGAGACAACAGGCATCATAGAGAAACAGAAACATATCTTCAGTGCAGTCAAAGCCATCCTCAAGAATTTACATGTTTGCAATGCCAGAGATTTATTTGGCTGAATATAGACTTAAGAATCAATTTCAAATATGAAAAAAAGATTTCTCCAGCTGTTGCTGCATCTGTTATCAGGACCTGCTGCCATACCAGTGAATGCATTTAAGCAATCATTACAAGTAGTCTTTGTCTCTTTGTGCCTACAGGAAAATGGATCCGTTGGAATCTATGAGACATGAATCTCTCAAGGCAGGGTATCAAAAGTGGATTTAAATCATAACAGAAGATAGGATACTAGGATATTAAAAAACAGACATCAAGAAATAGTACTAGAGTATTAAAAAAATGTGCAAGTGAATGTCTTCAGGAACTGAAACACAGTATTAGGAAAGTTTATGTAAAGTCCTTACACGAAACAGAATGACAGACCTTCAGCTGAGAACAAAAAGACTCATAGGTATAAACTGGCACATGTTACTGATTTAAGTTTATGCTAGCTGGAAGAATTATAAAAGGTTTTTCTAAAATTTTAATGTTTCTTTACCTATATTCTATTCTCACAGATTTTGTTTTGGAGCAGCATGTGAACTGAAAAGCAAGGAAGTTCTCCGAAAACAGAAATAACTTGATCAGTGCCTATGGATGTATGAAGTTCACCTTATAAAAGTGTAAAATCTTGTCAAAGAAACAACTGGTTTACATATATATATATATACACATATATATATATATACACATAATACTTTTAAAATAGGTAAGACTTCAAAAAAATTCCTTTTTTTGTTACAGTTTTGTAAGAAACTTGGAGGTGCAGAGATACACAGTACATGACAAACCTACACAAGACTTTAACAGGCCGGACAGCTTTCATTCCTGTGGTTCTTACATAGTTTTAAACTGCTCAATTAATGAAATATACCAATACAAATAACTCTCTTCGATGATTTTCTTTTCAGGTCAGTTCTTTCACCATAAATTTGCCTTTTGGAATCTTTCTTACTGCATGTTCAGAGCATTAGTCAAACAAATATACTGTCACAACCATCATAAAAATTCTAGCATTCCAAGCTGAACAAATTGGATTGTACCTGCCAAATACTTCACAATTGTTGTTTTGATACATTGTGCATTAAAGCAAAATCCATCAACAGAATAGTTGGTGAGGAAATAAAAAGTCTTATCATCTGGGGAGGCCTAAAAGACCATCTATAGTGGTAGTGAAATTTCTGCGCCATAGAATAATATTGAAAGACCATTGTCTTATACTTTCAGTACTAGATTTTCATTCAGATAGTCCTCTGAAGAGAGAGAGGTAGTAGTCCAGATAATAAAACTGCTCTTATAGCTGTTCTTCCTGTGCAGCTATTTCTGCACCTTAGTGTTTCATCTGGGGACTGAGGCACTCCCATGGTGTGCACTGTCCATATATTCAATAAAGTGATAGTCCTAGTTCCAAGAAGATGGCTGCTGTCTGTGAAGAGCAGGAAGCATAGGAGTACAAAGAAATCTTATCAAAAGGTTTATATTCAACAGACCTTTCCCTTTCCTCTTTCCTGGACTGTGTCTTCTTCACTGAGGTACTGCTTTCTTACCTGTTTTCACTCACTCTGCTCTCAGAGTTCCAAATTCTAATCAGCATCTTTTCCTTTGAAAAGGAAAGTGGAATGCAATTTCCACTGGAGACTGTAAATCCATTTTTACTGCTAAAGTGATACAACACACTTCTATCTTCCAGAAATTGTTTTAGACTTCTCAGTATGACATTCTAAAGGGTTATGTCCTAAGGTTTCCTTAAACAAATACATGTATGTGCAGAATATCTGTATACTTATCTGGACACTTATTTGGTGTGCATGCAATGTGAACTTAATTACTAATTAATTAACCTTTTACTTAATTAATTAACCTTTGGTAGCTGTTTGTGGATTTAGAGCAGCTTTGGTATATAACAGAAGGAGGAGATTTAATAATAAGAATTTTCCATTCATTTTCAGTGAAATGAGAATTCTCACTTTTCAGAAAGTGAAGGATTTGTGTTTCACTACTTATTATTGTGCTGGTGCTTCAAATGGCAGTCGTCTTCAGGAATACTAAGCCAATAAACCAGAAAACGATACGGCACATGAAATTACAAATGGCATACTCTCCTGCTACAGATGCAAAACATTGAGTCCAGTCCACAGAAGTTCCTGCTGAACACCGAGCTTTTTGGAGGACTGCCTAAGGTAAGTGTAATTCTGGCTTTCCTCAGTAGGATTCCAATCTGGAATAGGGCTTCTAGGTACTATAGTCATACAGGGTATGAGACATAATTTAGTGCATTTTGCCTTCCTTTATGATGAAAAGGAGATCCTCAATGTAGTAGCAAATGGAGGATGCCTGCTTTACTGTACATTAGCCTGCCTCCATTTATCAGTGGAGTTAAAGAACATAACAATGGAATCAGGGTGAATATTAGACCTTGTTCGGAAATCTGTTGTCCCAAGCTGTTTGTAACCAGTGCAGTTGAAGCCCAAAAAGGCCTAATAAAACTGTTTAGAGACAGAGTTTTAAGCCTTTAAACAGCAAAGGTATTTATTGCAACGTTGGGAAGCCCCGGTTTGCACCGGACAAAGAGCTTCGAATCAACAGTGCAAAATGAGCCATTTTATACATTTCACTGCATGATTACAACATACAATTTTGCATAGTAATAAGATTGCAACATCTGATTATGCATATTAATGATTAGGTGGAGACTAGGCGGAGTCTGGGCGGAGCCTTCCCGAATCTTCTTTTGGCACCAGGATTAGGTGGTCGTTTCCAGTCTTCGGCCTCACTCTAGGGGTCTTTAACTCCTCTTCTTCACCTTGACCTCTTCGGCCTTCATTGTTCATGACCTAGTCACTGAAGCTTACAAAAACTACTGGCTTAAGGCCATTTTGCTTAATTCAAATGTCTACATTATCATGATTTACAACACTAGGTTATTTGTATATAGTTTTCTAAGATCACGTCCAGTGATTTTGAACAGAACGCAACTCTATGTTCTCTGATAAACTCAAGGCAGGTGCTGAACAGCTTCTAGTGATGCTGTTAACTATTTCTGGGGTTTATCCTTGTTTCACTTCTACACTGTGGATTGCAAACAAAGGATATGTTTACCTAATGTGCTGAGGCATTATGAAGGGGTAGCCTTTTCGGGCCTTGAAGAGACAGAGCGAGATCGACTTTAATTAGGAGTTTTAACCTTTTCGGGGTTTTGCTCTGTTTCACAGTGAAACTGCAAAGTACATACTGTGTGACCATAGCAGTTTTCAGTTACCTTTCAGAAACATCAAAGGTAACACGTCTTATATTTCTCCTTTGGACCTGGAAATTGAAATAATAACAGTGAGATGTATTTCTTTTAGCTTTCTGCATGCCTGAGCTCACCCATTATGGAAGCTTAGTGTTGATGAATAGGTTAATCTCAGTCGAAAATCAGTTTTTGCTCCCCAAGAACTTATTTGATTCAAGACATTTCTCATATTTTTAAGTGTAAACTGATTTTCTTCAGCACTTAAGCAATCACAGGTACTTAGGAATAGTCAGTGCAAACACAAAATACTGCCATTTCATTTTGCTCTTTTGCTTTTCTCTCTTGCATCTTGGCAAAATGTACCAGCCTGGTTTTCTCTAACAGTAGACTCAAAAATGTTCCTCCTTATCATGCCAAATTCTTCATGGTTTGTATATCTTTAAAAGACAGGAACGTAGCATAATAATTCTGAGTTTAAATAGAACACATCTTTGCAATGACACAAATTCTACTACAGCACAAGTTCTGTGCTTCATTGTGTCAACTATATGAACATTTCTAAAAGGTGATTTTTACCTAAATATATATATACGCCTGTGTCTTCTTTAAACACTCTTTACTGTCTTTTTCTTGTCTTGCTCCTGATTACTACAGAAGACCTTTCTCTAGGACTCACATTCAGAACTTTAGCTGGCCAGAGAAGCAGTCCCACCATGATGAAGCTGACTGTGAACCAGAGAATAACAGTTTTGTCTTTGGAGTAGATTTGTCTTTCACTCACCAATCCTAAAAGTATCCTTATCAGTCTGTTATAAGTGCTCCTTTAAACAACTAGCTTTTATGTGCAATCATTCCCCTAGCAACCCAGTAGAAACAGCGTCATCCGTAGGTAGCTCCGGCCTTCTGTATTTGTGGTGCAAGGGGAAGTTGCATTGTTTTATAAAACTCCAAGGCGCACATTGTAAGAAGCAACCTCAGCCTTTGAGCCCTATCCAAGACCACTGTTTCTTCTGAAACAGTTTCCTTTTGCGTGTTATTGCCAGACCTAGACATGGGAATTGCATGGAAAACACCATAGTTAAGGCAGCAATATTCTCTGCTGAGGAAGAAGAGGGAGAATCAAGAAATGTAGGGGCTGGTGTGAAGGAACAAGACTTCTTTGTGCCCAGAGACTAAGGTGTATCCTGTAATCATAGGTTCATGGTCCTAGATGAAGCAAATTCACTATTTCCAGTGCAAACTGAGGGTGACCATCTCTCTGTTACTCATGGTGCAATCAAAGGGGTCCATTTCTCTGGGAGTCTGACTTTTAGAGGAAAATGTCTTTTTTATTATGAGTGGAATCCATTTCTGTATTCAAAATATGAACACCCAATAGAGTGATATATTTTGATTGCAAGCAGCTGTTGTCATCTGATAAAAGGATGTACAACAAATATTTTAGCAAATGTTTCTCCTTCTCCTCTTTTTCCCCTAAGACTCTGACAAAGCTGATGCGTGACTGGGAAAAGTATTCATATGTGAATAAACTGCCTGTGTTGAAATCCCAGGCAGCAGGCAGTACCATTTCACATGGACACACATCAAATGGCATCTATAAGAGTTTAAACTCTGTTCTCTAAAACTTTAATTAGATGGAGTGGAAAGAGAGGTGTGTGTTTTATACTGAAGTTTGGAGATGATGAGGGAGTTCAATGCCCGTTGACTGAACATGAAACTTTAAATCTTGTAAGCAAAAAGCTAGACTTTCATTGTGTCTTTCCCTCAGTGCTCCATGGAGAACAGCAGTGTTAAAATCAGAGATGTGACACTACCACAGAAATAGGCTCTCTAGAAGTGTTATTGTGACTGCCAGAAAATATTTTCTGATGTAGACTGAGAAGAGGAAAAGAACCTTAATCTCACTGGGGGAGAAGAAAGAGTTGTTTAAACAAAGTCCCTGACTCAGATCCAGAGGGGAGAGAGCAATCTACAGTGACAGAGCTCCTAATCCCTGGTTTTAATGTGATTCACTATTTCTTAACTTTGCCTGTGAAACCACTGAGGCAAAAACTGCTTGTCCCATTTCATGATGTTAGTCTTCAACATGAATAAGGTGAGGAGGATGTTAACAGTGCTGTTATTCTGTGGAATAGATGTCATTTGCACGCACTATATTTAAATCCGGACCCAATTCTGCCTTAGTATACACTCAGGTTCTCACTCAGAAGTAGAAATCTACTCCACAACTGCTTAGTTACTACAGAAAGAAAACCAGAAAACTTTGATGCACAGAGTTCATTTTCTTAATTTGGTATGTACAAAAGAATTAGTAAGGTGCTGCATATCTCCAAACCAGGTTTGCAGTCCTTCAGCTCCCAGCAAGTCCAGCAGAGATGGTTGGTGCTGACCTCTTCCTAGAAAATACTCTGCGTTATTCAGAATACTCATTATACAGAAAAGGCAAGCATCCAGAATTTCACCTGATATCCCTGTGCAGTTTGCTGCAAGATTAATTTCAAGTTTTAGTGAAAATAAGCAGTCATGATCTAATGGGGTTTTTAATCATAAAAGGTGGTCTTTCAGCACATTCCATTTGAGCTCTGGGTGACTGAAAAGCAAATCAGAACAATCACTGTTGAATACAGATACACTCATTCTGAATATTCTAGGAAATTCTAGTTTCATACTGCATACTGTATACACTCTATCACAGTTTTTCTAGACATTTCTGGTCAAATGCTGTAAATACACATGAGATATGTAAAGTAATACTATACTCATCTGCACCTACAGTGGATTACACCTGTCACTAATATCAGTAAATAGCCCATTGGAAAAAAAAAAAAAAAAAAAAAAAAAAGATGGATACTTGTGCATCTGCTAATATGACTGATAAGGGTACAGGTTGGATCCTGATTGCTTGATGTCTGCATGTAATTTCTGCTTATGTCAGCACTTGGGAGGTGATTTCTGTGGTAGATTCCTCCAAGCATAAGGTGTTACAGCTGCTTACTGTAGAAGTGAAAGCTAATCATGCTCTCGTGTTTTTATTTAGGCTGCCCTCCCTTTCTCAGCTTGAATGATTCACATTAGAAACTTTGCCCTTATGGTTTCTTATTTGTGCTCTTCATTTCTTTTGCTGTTAGATTGTTCAGAGGATGTAAAGAGGTTAAGAGTGTTTGTTCTTTAATTAGATTTGACCATATAGAGAAATATTGCTAATAAGGATCCCAGACAGTGTCGTGTAAGATTATTCCTCAAATTTGCTGCTAAAAATCCTAATTCCTTTCTTCTTGATAGCTCTGTGTAAACCTAAAGTTCCACAATGAGTATTTGCAAGTTTTTAAAATTACTGCCTGGGAAAGTCTCCATTATATTCTTTATCACCTTGGGTGAACGAGGAAGCTTGTTTTTATGAGATGAAAAGTTACTCAGTGTGTTTGCTGAAGTTTCACAAAACAAACACAAAATAATTTAGTAATAAAATACAAAACAAAAGAGAGAAGAAGCAATATGAAAAGTAAAACAGGCTTTTAGGGCATAATTTTCACATTTTTAGGAGAAAATATTTCTAATTTATTCTTTCTAAATGCAACATTTTTATTATAAACTAGAAAATAAATATACAGTCAAATGACAGATGATGAAAGTGATTTTTCATGGCTGTGCAGACAACAGAGACCAATGCATGGAGCATAGACAGCTCTGGTGTCTGAATAACCTCCTCAGAAACAAAGTTCAAAGCAGTATGAAAGAGACAGATCACCCTCATGAAGGATGAGGAGAAAGTGTCATATGATTTTGCATGGCTTAAAATATGCTTAGCTGTAAATACAATCATTAACCAGGAAGCCTTCATGCAAGAAAATCTCCAGAGTTACAAACTATATAGTCTCAGCTCTCACTTTCCCTTTTACCAGGATTTGTCTGTTATTTTATATAAACATCAGAATTGCTGATTAATATTTATTAGAGCAGGAACCCTTTAATGCTGGCAGACTTTACCTTATGCACTTAGATCCTAGTATTGCAGGGGATTCCCTTTGGTTTTCTCTACATGTCAGGGTTCTGAAAAATAAGTGAGAATCTCCACTTTTCTAGCTGACTGTCCAGTCAAAACAGGCCTTGAAAGTGCAAACCCATACACAGTAGGCTATTTCTGTTACTGCGTTTTTCTTACAGGTGACTGGAGAGCAGGGGAACAGGCCAATAAATGACTTCTATGCAAATATGTACAAAGGAATGCACATAAGCTCGTTAGTCAGAAACCAGTTACATTTGCAGTTAACTTTGTGTAATCTTCCCGGTTACTTCTCCAAATCTGTAGGCAAGATCTTTGCTTTGTGGACAAGAATAGGTTGCATTTTTGTGGGGGAGGATGGACATGTTTTGCAGGCACAGACAAGCTCTGAATACTAAGTCATGGGTGAAACCTATATATACATTTTGCAAGACTTTCTCTATCCATTTTTGGTCCAAATTGCCTTCTTTTCTTACTCATCCGGACATAACCTGCTGTGTTTCTGATAGTTTGGGTTTGATATTTTGTTTCTCCAGGGGCAGGGTTGTTATGGAGAACCAATGAATTTTTGGGAAATGGAAAGTTGTATCAGAATATTTCTCTTTAGGCCCATGATGAGGGATGTATCTTAATCCTGGTAGAACATCATGTGATTGAAGCTACCTAAGCAGTGCTTTTTAAATTTCTGAAATGGAAAAATTATCATCTTTATATTGTTCAAATTGAAGTTACTCATGATCTTAATTTTTTTTCTGTGGTACTTTATGGATATTGTGAAAAAATTATCTTTCTATTTTAAATAGTGTGTATATTTATTATATGTGTATATATATATACATATTTCTCTTAAGGAAAGAAGCAACAGAAGTAAATTCCATGCTGACAACATCAATGTAAAGTCATCAAAACAAAATGATGTTCTCTAAAAAACCACTTCAGTTCTCTCCACTTAGGAATGTTATGAGGGCTTCCCTGGGCTAGAGCTTCTCAGTGAATTATTTCTCTCTTCTTCATTCTGCTATTTTTCTCAGCTTCATGGTTTTCTCCACAAGCTTTCTCAAGGCTTGATGGTCCTTGCCATTTTACATCTCTGCATCACCACGGTCTGTCAGATATTGTAACATTTCCTCTGCTACTGCCTACAACCCCAAAACATGCCTGGGCATGAAGCTTATTTTTCATGTTTAATGAGGTGCTCTGATTATACTGGAATTTCTGGTGTTTGCCATGATGTTAAAGAGTCACCTTGTCTGACATTGTAAATGAACTGTATTTGCAAAGTAAATATTTTCTCAGAGGTTTCAGTTCCCCAAAGAGCAAATTTGAAGCTGCCTAATGTCCAGATGTACTGGTATATGATTGCTCACTGGACCATATGCTCTATTTTCAACATTCTTCAAACCAAGAGGCAAAATTTTAGCTTCTGCCATGTGTCTTGACTAAACCACTGCTTTGATAGTTATAGTCATCTAGGTGAGATCTGATAACTATGACATTTATCTTATTACTTGATAAGGGTGACTATACTATAATATACCCTGTATTCTGTGCATGTACCAATCAGCCCACATTCAATAGGTCTCTGGGAGTCCTAATTTTTCCACCTGGTTAAAAAAGCATGATGGAGATGAAAGCATTTGACTGGGTTATGTCAGCACTACATCAAAAAAAAAAAAAAAAAAAGGCTGATTAGCCTTGGGGCAGGAGGGTGCAGCTGGCTCCTTTTCAGGGATCTCAGACAAAGAGTGCAAGTGGAGGGTGGTGGCCCGTGTAAAAGAATGAGCTTTATCCAAGTCATCTCATTTCTCCACCTTTCAAATGAGGAAAAGTAATAGCTTTTCTTCACAGTGACACTGTGAAATGAAGACATCAGTTGCTTCTAAGGTGCTTGAAAGTCCTCTGATTGAAGATACTGTCCAAGTGCAAACTGTTTATTGTGTCTACAGATTATACCTAGTTGTGGGTTTGGCTTGCACAGAATAAATGATGTGTTACCAGCACAGGCCAATTAGCTGATTTTAGCAGTAGAAAATAGACAAAGCACTCTGTCTTTAATATATGCTAAAATAATATAGTTTCACCCTGATTTTCCTCTTTGCTTTTAAACAGGTGAGTGATGTGAACCTGTAATCTTTTATCCCTCTAAGGTACATGCCTTGTTAATCTATTTTCTTAAAGCATTTATGGCTGGAAACTATGTTTATTGGAAGGAAGATCTATTCTCTCATTCTATTATTTTCTCTATGAAAAAGACTTGATTTGAACAATAGTAAGAGTTTTATTGTTTTAGTAAGTGCTACATTACTCTTTCCATATTAAAAATCTCATTTAAACTAATTTTTACACATTTTTATAACTTTGTCCCTTGCCCAGAAAAATCTCTTGACTTACCATGAAAACTATTCTGTAATGACCAGGCTTGTTTAAAAAAAATAATTTTCTGCAGAAAAAAAAATTAAATAAAACTTTGAAAACTGTGGGAATTAATAATAACCACTGTTTTCATTCTCAGTATCTCCCTGAAAGTATGGAATGCTCTTAATATTCTTTTGGCTAAATGTCAACAGGTGCATCTTCCAGCTTTCAAATTTGCAGTAAATGGTACAGATTGCTTTGATGTTATGAAAAACTAATCACCCCTGGAAAATAGACTTTCTGGTAACCCTGTTCCACTTGATTAAAAACACTTTTTCATGTAAGGTCTTTTAAAGAAAACTTCCCCTGTGTGTGGGTAGAAGGAAGTACTGTTACTGGGTAAGCTTAGTTGTAAGAAGAGACAGCAGTTCCTGTTCACCAAATCAGTTTCTTTCCATTGCACAGTAAAGATTTTCCCTTAGAAACATGATGTCATTAATTAATTACATTAATTACTTTAATTAGTGCCACTTCTCATGTAATACATAATAACATTTACCTACCTCATTTAGGACTTAGTGATGACTGGAGCACAACTTCTTCCAGGGTCTTGCTACAAATCAGGGATCAAGCAAGTTGTCAAACATAAAATAAGCAGCCACAGAGCCATAATAGAGGAAATGTAGACCTCGCAGCGAATAGTGAAAACAAGCACTCAGTTGACAAGAGCTCAAAGGTGGTAAACATCTTTGAATAGTACCAGTCATGCCACTGACTCTGTAAATTGCTCTCTTAATAGACAACTTGGGAGTGGTTGGTTTTATTTTTGAAAAGATGGAGTTCTCCACTACTTATGTAATTAACTGCAAATCAAAGAAAACAAACAGCATACTATGTTTAAGCAGAAGACTTTTCTTAAGCAGCCCTTTCACTTATCATCATCGGTAGAGAGTCTCACTATGTATTTTGTATGATGACCCATAACATGAAATACTGACAAAAATGGAGATTCTGTTTGAAGATAGTTTCAGCATTCCTTGTGTGGGCTCTAAATCTTAAAAAGCAACTCAGTATGTTGTTTACTGAAATATGCTCTCTGCTCATGTGTTTCAAAACAGAACAGACCTTGAAAAAACAAACTTTATTTGCAAGGTGTTTTAGGCATTTACATATTTCACAGGAAGAGTAAACTTGACAAAATATACTCTTTCATATGTTTGAATTGTAACAGTATAAAATTACTTTTGAAGGGAATAGAGAAGAAACAGAGAACCCAGAACACTCTGGATTTTTAAGCCTCCTATAATCCTTTACTAAGTACTACCTGTGCAGCAGCCATTTTTCCATGCTTATATCTAGATATCTCTTGAAATTAGAATTAAGAACAAAGTGAAGAGGATGATGTCTGAGTTCTGAAACACTATTTCTGTCTCCTTCCTTCCTTCCCTCTGTTCCTTCCGCTATTGTGTCCAAGAGCACTGTTAGGGAAACTATGGTTCAGCTTTTGGCATGCAAAAGAAGGCAGTGGACAGAGAGCCACTGCAAGAGCGCCAGGATGTCTAAGCCCACATTGCCATGGTTGCAGGTGTTGTCTGCCACCATGCTTCTGGCAGATGTGCAACTCCATCTCTCTGCCCACGTTTGGTTGTCAGCTTGAGGACAGTTCCCAGGCATTTCAGTTGTAATAAAGTTATGTGGGCTGACTATGACAGACTCATCTTCACCTATTGATCTCTAAACATGCAGTAAGGATTGAGGCTATCACAGTTTGTATTTCAATTTCTTGATATGAAAGTGCTCAGTGACTCCACTTGATACTGTTACACAGTCAATCTTTTTCCTGTTGTTTCCCAGCAGAATACAGCCTTTTGTCCTTCTTTTGGGAAATCTGTCTTAGTGCTTTTTCTGGCTCCAGTATCAGGGCACATGGGATTTCTTCTCACAAAGTGATTTGTTCAAGTTAAGAGCTAGCCCTGGCACCAACATGTCTAAACACTCTTTAGTTTCCCTGACTTCTCTCATCATTTAGATTATGCAAATTCGGGTTCCACAGACATTCTTTAGAGCCACAAGTTTATGCAAAATTTTTTTTTTTCTGGGACTTAGTAGTTCAGTTTTCATGTCCATCTTTCTCAGATTTTCCATTCATCTTTTGCAATTCATCATGAGAACTACTTGGGGCTGCCTTGTTATCTTCAAATGTATTGCTATAGCCACTAGACAAATACCACTACAAGCAAAAACAAATCCAAATCTAAATCCAGTGTGAAATCTTATGATCTTAGTACTGGTTTCTAGAAGTACCTCAGCACTTCAGAGATGTAGCGAAACTTATAGTGGATTCTGGGTTTGTTTGTTTAGGTGGGTTTTTTTAGGAAGGGCTCCCACATATTCTCTCTGTGGGACAAGAGTGAAGTGTTTGAGCATTTGACAGTTTAAACAAAGCTCCTGCCTCATTGTGAAGAAGGCAGACAGGAGTCCTTAACAAGTACGGACAATAGTGACATTTTCTCCATAGCTCTTCTTTTGCTGTAGAAAAACTGACTTAGTGATTTCCCTGTTTAAAATGCCAGTGTGGTGTGATGGTTTTGGCCGGGGTAGAGTTAACTTTCTTCACAGTGCCTACTATGGGGTTTTGCTTTGGATTTGTGCTGGAAATAGTGTTGATAATTCAGGGATGTTTACCTTACTGCTAAGCAGTGCTTACACACCATCTTCTCTGCTACTTACCCCACACCAAGAGGACTGGGGGTTCACAAGGAGTTGGGAGGAGACAGAGGAGGGTTCCAACTAACCACAGGGATATTCTGTACCATAAGGTGCCATGATCAGCATATAAAGCTGGGGCAAGAAGAAGGAAGCAGGGGGATGTTTGGAGCTATAGCATTTGTCTTTCCAAGTCACTACTATGGATGATGAAGCCCACCTTTCCTGGAGATTGCTGCCCATGGGAAGGGGTGAATGATTTCCATATTCCACTTTGATTATGTGCATGACTTTTGCCTCCCCTATTAAACTGTTTTTATCTCAGCCAGTAAGATTTCTCACAGTTCTATCCTTTCAGCTGTCTCCCTCCAAACTGGATGAATGTGAGCAAGCTACTGAGTAGGGTTTAGATGCCAGATGGGATTAAACCACAGCACATGTGAAAGCCTAAGAGTCTAAATACTTTTCCCTGTTTGTGCTTTATGGTCCACCAGGACTGCATTAGCCTCAGGAAGATGTTGTCCATTCAAAGACAATATAAGAATATATAATATACCTGCAGGGGAAGAGAACCTCAAGTGAAGGCTTTAACAAGCCTCAGTCTTATTTTACTGGAGACAAGAAAATCCATGCAGAACTTTCTGGAGTTGGGTGCTTTCTGATTTATATATGTCCCTGCAGTAGCGAATAGTAGAAGTGTCTCTTAATTAGAGAATTTTGCTGCTTTTCATGTTCTTCCTGTGGTATTAGACTAGGAAATTTTCAAATTTTCATTTCCACTTTTAGAAATTTTGTACTGAAATTTCCATTAACATTTCTTAAGTAAATATGATCAGCAGTAACAGAACCCTATTTATCTCATAGTAGACATTTGCCATGAAATGGCTAAATCTCACCTTCTCCAAAGACCATCTAGAGAAATTCAGCCACAGCCTAGTGACCACCCGTCATTAACTATAGGATAATTTGCAGAGATGGTGAGTACTTAAAGAGTTTTTTTGCCACCAGGAGCTAAGGAAATGCTGAGCATTCTCCACTGCTAGGAAAATCAATGAAATGTGTTGTTCACCTTGTAACATGCTCTAGTAAAGCTAATCCTTTTGAGAAAGTCAGTTCCTCCCTCATTTAAAATGGACACCTACAATTAATGCACTCTTCTGAACACTTTGATTTCACCATGACCTGTCTCTCCCCATCTAAGACCAGGAAAATAAAAACACTTCATCTGATGGAGACTATAAGGATAAAGGCAGTCCTTACAAAGCTCTCGCATAATGTAGTGAGAATTATAGAGAAATCTATGAGGAAAATAATGATTCTGCAGTGAGCACAAGGATTGACCGACATATAATAAAAAGCATGGGTGGTGACTTTGAATTCAGAGATTGCAGTACAGACTGAATTGAGGAATACAGAACGCTACAGGGAGGCAGACTGTATTGGATTGTATTGGCAAAAATCATGTAAAGGCAGAGGAATTGACCTTTTAGCCTCTTAAACCATATTGTGGTCAGCAAGAAAGAGTTTCTTCAGATCTCAAGACGCTCTGACTTCATACTAGGGAGTCAAGATGGGGATCTCATATCAAAGTAAAATGACAGTATGTGTCATTTTACGGCAGTGTCACTAGTGGACCCATGCACTGCTGTTTCACTGTACATGGCAAGTAGTGCAGAAACCTTCACCTCACAAAGAAATTTCAAAACTTTGTCATTAACTTTCAGTGGAAATACCAGGACAGGGTGTGCATATAAATAGGCTGACTGCAAATTCACCATAAACTCAGAAGTCATTTGGGAAATTCAGCAAGTTTTTGGAATTGATTCAACCACTTGGTGCTTCCTCAGTAAAAAAGAGAGAAAGATTATGTCAAAAGACTGAAGAATGAAAAATATCCCTTGCTCCTTATTAAGATTCATCCTTAAATGTCAGCAATCATTTAGAAATGAAAGCTCATATAAATTGTTTGTTGATATCTAACTTACAACAAAAAAAGCTTTTGAAATAGCACTAAGGGGAGTGTCCTGCCTGTACCAGCTTTTCCTCCTGACTTCAGCAGAAGTTAAGAGAGTTGCCTTTCTGAGTATCAGCAGCAAAAATCATCAAGCCACAATTTTGTTAGGGTAGATGGAAAAAGTAATTTACAGCCTTTAGTGATGCATATTTATTGCATGCTGAGAAGAAGCTGCAGTGGCCTTATACCACTCTAACATATAAAAAGATTCATTTAATAAGAGCAAAAATTAAAATAGAGCTAATTAAAAGTCTGGTAAAAATGTTGCGCTGCAAATTGTCGTCAGAATGAAGGATCAAGCAGAAGTTTTAAATAGAAGTAAAATATTCCAAAAATATACTTGATGGTATTGAGGATTCAGGTGTCCTTCATACATAGCAAAAATTGTATGTGTGATGGGTTGACCCTAGCCAGATGCCAGGTACCCTGAAAGCCACTGTATCACTCCACCTCAGCTAGGCAAAGGATAGAAAAATAAAACTAAAAGCTCATGGGTTGAGGTATGGATAGCGAGGGATCACTCCCCAATTACTGCCACAGGTAAAACAGACTCAACTTGGGGAAAAAAATTAATTTATTACCAATCAAATCAGAGTAGAATATGAGAAAATATAACCTACATTTTAGAACAACTTCCCACAGACACTTCTTCTCGGGCTTTACTTTACTCACAAATTGTGTACCCTGGCAGCAGCACAGGGAATGGTAGCTGTGGCCAGTTCATCACACGTTGTCACTGTTCTTCTTCCTCTTCCTTCTTCACTGACCTTTGTGTCTGCAGGGCTGTTTTGCTCACATATTCTCACTCCTTTCTCTGGCTGCTATTGTCGCTGCACAGTAACTTCTTCCCTCCTGAAATCTGTTACTGAGTGATGTTGCCACCCTTGCTGATGGCCTTGACCAGTGGTGGATCTGTCCCAGAGCCACCTGGCATTGGCTCTGTCAGACACACAGGAAGCTTCTGGCAGCTTCTCACAGGAGCCACTCCTATAGCCCTTCCCACTACCAAAACCTTGCCCTGCAAACCAAACATATCATAGTATTTAGAAAGGGGATAGATTTATTGAGCTCAGGGCAGAAGAGGAGGTTGTGTTTCATGTTCAGGGTACTGACCTTGTATTACAGTAGGGTTTCCCAATCATCATCTTCCACAGGACATTCACAAAAAGTTATTCTCATCCCTTCTGTAGTTCACACGTTTCTCTTCTGGTCTTCTTTCACAGGGACATATGCAGTTCCAGGGAGCAGCTTCCCTAAAATTCTTTTCTTGTATTCTAGACTGTGGTACCTCCCACACAGGAGGAGATGCCACTTTCCCTGGGAAGGAAGTAGGGGCAGAAGGGCAGCAGTGATGCAGGAGATAGAGTGTAATTCATTTTTCAAGGGTCATGATACCAACACTGCCATTTACCTCATGTCATGATGCCACTAGCCTTTCAGCTTTCTGAATCTATGATTTTGAAGACTCAAACTGCTCATGTTTTTCTGAGGGTGAGAGTTCTTCTTTGAAGAAAGTGCTTTAAAGTGCAATTCCTTTGATACAGACAAATATAAATGTCTACATGAAGTAAAAGGAGGGGGGGAAGAAAAACAAAAAAACAGGAAAGATCAAAGTGTGGTGGAAATCCACATTCCCTTTCTAAATGTGCAAAACTGTCCACGTGAAGCAAACCAACATATTTTCAGATGGAAATTATAAATAAAACTAATGAGAATTGGAAAAAGGGAAAGAAGAAGAAGGGAGGGGAGTGGAGGGGAAGACACATCGTATTAGAGGTGTGGAACCTCTGTTGCAGCTTTAGTAAATTTTCAGACAGATTTCAAGAAAGGTCATATGATTCATCAGGTACATCCAAGGAATGCTGTTGAGAACATCACAATAGACCCCAAGGTCTTAGTATATGGACCAAATATTCTTTCATTAAATGAATTTCACTCAGTCTGTCCTATTTTTGAACCATTTAAAGTAAATTGTATGGTTTCAAGTACTGTTTCACTCTAGAGAACTCAAAACTAGCTGTATTTTTTTTAATAATACTTGCAGTCAACTCTTATCATATGGAAATTAATTGATTTTTTCCCATTTGAAAAGTATACAAAACTAGATCATATTCTTTCCTTTATAGAAGGAGATATCATTCATGCTGGAAATGGAAATATTGAGGGTTCCTTGGACCGAGTCACGGCCTTTTAACAGGTCAATTCTAACACAGTCAATACTAATGAGTTAATAAAAACCAGTGCAGTTTACTGTTATTAATGCTTTAAAATGATCCTGGCAATCTTCTTCCTCCTAAATGCTTTTTTAATATTGTTGTATCTTCCTGTGCCAGTGGTCATCAAAAATTATCCCTGAGCCTTGAGACATAAGGAATGCTAAGTGAGAATTCAAAGCTTGTAATAAGATATCTCAGATAAATTTAAGATATTAGTTAGTGAAATCCATCCTTCTCACTTAATGTTGCATGTTTATTTTTTTTCACCTGGACTCTTTGGTTATCACTTTTCTGCCATGACATAAATGATCAAAATGTCTATATCCATTTGGAACCTACTTTCAAAAATACTAATTTCCATATGGAAGATCAAAACATTGTTGATGGAATATGCCAAAAGGGTTTCTTTCATGAGTTTCCTCTAGATTACTCCTCCAGAGATCGCAACCTTCATCAGAACTAAAGGCAGAGAAAATTGATTCATTTGCATAATATTTGCATAGAAGTCTTGTGTTCATTCTTGACTACAATAGGTGCCATTACCAACCCTCTCATAAAGGGATTTTGTCTGGATCCATACAAAGGTGAAAAAAACCTCCTTCAGAGAGACAAGTTGCACAGGAAAAGAGGGACCATAACTGGCATGTTCCCTCCCATAAATGACTGAGAGTATGTGCCCTGCCCAGCACAGACATTCAGGTCAACTTCACTGTTCAGAGAGAGAAAACAGGGCCAGGAAGATGCTGGAAAGAAAAAGATCTCCATGCCTGTTCATAATAGCATCCTGTCTAACATTTTATTTGGCTAGAACGTGTTGTACAGAATTTACAGAGTATGAAGAACACAATGTCTTAAGTCCAAGTGTTTTTCCTAGGGTACCCTCTTTGAAATTAAATATAAATAAATTAAAGATGTAGAAGGTCTATTTGATATTGTACTAGTTTATAATATAAGCAATGAAAATATTTTCAACTTCGTAAACTTTTTAGGAACTATCTGTCAAGTGCAAGATGACCAATTTTTTGGCTCAGCATATGAGGGTAATGAGTTTATCTCAGCATTGATGATTGTATTGATGGTTTGGGACTGATTAGTCTGAGCAACCCGTTTGCAATTTGAATTAAATAAGTGATTTATGAGTTAGGAAGAGGGAGTAATACCAATAACACAATTCTCTATAGCAAAAACTAACACAGAGGCAATGCACTTATCCTAGACTCACTTTACCAGCTTATACAATGGTAGGAAAGAAACACTAATAAAATCTAGATGACTGCTGGATTTTAAGATAAACTTCCAACTATTAAGACATGTGACATCACATTAACGAGAAGTTTCTTGTTCAAACAGAATAACACACAAGTCCTATTTAGATTTCAGTCAACAAGTGTTGTGTTTTCAAGTGTGACAAAACTCAATTGCCCAAGTTATTAATGAATGAGAACATCCTTGACAATAGGATTAAAATGTGAAAAAGGCAGTGATAAGGAAGAAGGTGTTAATTAATAGTATGTCTTCCTTGGAACATATTGCTTTTCTGCATCAGCATTATAAATAATTGAGGAAACTCCTGAGGCAATCATCCCAAGACTGTTTGTAAAAGCCATAAATTTAAANGAATTTTTAAAAAAAAAAAAAATAAAAAAAAAAAAAAAAAAAAAAAACAACACCACAAATAAATGGCTACAGTAAGTGGAATGGGAATGTGCTGTTGCAAGCCAAAGGTCAAGAAAGCAGGGTTCAGACCTTCTGTTGTATTTTCTCTAAGTTCATGTTATTATTCTGTAGTGATTGGTTTTGCTGGGAGATTAAAGTACATTTGACCTCCTCCTCCTTCTAGCACTTAATTTTAGATTTAAAATGCCAAAATACTGTTGTCCACTAGATAAAATTACACTGTAAATGGAATTAGTTGAGTCAAAGCTCACTGCCATGACTTGAACTTCAGTTTTTTCTTTTATATTAACATAATGTATGGAACATTTTTCTTCCAGATATCAAACAGTAAAATTAAGTTTACACATAAAAATGTAATCTCTGATACTCAGCCAGTATGGACTGTAACTTTGATTTACAGAAGAGGGTTCAACGCAGCAAGTCCAAACCCCACCCCAGATTATATGATTTTTCAGTTTAGGGAAGTGTCTCTATGTATTTGTTTGTTCTGAGAAAGAAGGCCCATGTGACTGCTTTGCTCCTCATCATCCCCACTACTCATAATAACATTTAATTTTAGTCAGCTTTCACTCTGTTTGACAGACAGAAGAGATCTAAAGGAAATGAAGCTCCCATACATTTAACCCTTTAACAGCTAAGCAAATAACTGTAACCCTAATACTGGCACCACAAGTTCTAGGGAAAAAAGCAGGGAAAACAGCCTACTGCAGTTTGCATTTGGCAGCTGCTTCTTGAAGACAATGAATTTACTGCAATCAGTGCTCTCTCTGGTCAGATGACCTGTCAAGGAGGAGAAAAGGCCATGTGAAGGGAGGTTCATGTGCTACAATTGGCATTAAGGGTGCCCAGATTACTGCAATGATCCTCTCAGGTGAGCCATGAAAAAGATGAGATGGGAGTAAGTATAAAGGGTACAGAGATATGTGCTCTCTCTCCTGCAAAAAATTCTTTATTTCTTCTTTTTTAACACAATAGCCATTTTGCTCTGCCATATTTTTCTGTTATAAACTAACCATGGAGAAAGAGAGGACATTTTCATACATGTAAAAGTCTATTGAATTCATGGGTTAGGAAGATGGGAAACAGGAAAAGACTGGAGGGTATGAGAAATGGCTTTTCAGGGGTTGCAGGGAGGAATTTGTGTGTTGCCACAGACCTGTGGGAGGAAAGGAGGAAGGGTGGAGAATCTTGACGCAGCAGTCCAGAAGATCAGGCAGCTCCCATGCCAGTGCCAGAATAACGAAAATGAGGCACATGAGGGCAGAGTAGGTTAGAAGACAAAGACAGCATCTAGTGCAGCACAGTAGGAAAAATATCTGGAGTGTTGTTGAACAGAAGCTGCAGAGGGACTTCCTTCTCTTGAGCAAGTCTCAGATCTCTTCCACTGGAGCACAGTGGAGCAATCCACCTCCAAGAACTATCATAAGAAATCTGATAGTCCTATTGCAGAAGAACTGCTATTAATGTTATTTCCACTCACACTTGAGAAGTGTCCAGCAAGACGACACATGCTAAAAAAAGCAGCAGTTTTTTAGCAGCAAGAAATCAGAGACTAGACTCTTGAGCATTACAAAGGGATTATTTTGCTTTCTTTGTCATCTTGTGGAATATCTATGATTTGAGTAGACCAAAAGTTGTTTCAGTATCCTGAAGAGCTGAGGTGCTGTTGGTGATGGTGGCAGCTACATATTTCACCACAAGGTTGGTGTACAAACAGCACATGTGATTTAAACAGGAGACTCACAGCGGAGAAAAGAGGGAAAAATTCATAGTGGCAACTTCGTCCATCCAAGTGAAAAAGCACGAGCTTCACTTCAGACACTCAGTTTCAATATTGCTCAGTTTACTGGAATAATTCACCTTCTAAAAGATATGCATATGTCTGTATGCTTTGCTGCATGAGGTACATTTAAGCAAGGCAGTGCACTGCGAGTTACCACGTTTACCTAAAATGTAACAAATGGAACAACCCAAGGAAAACTAGGACCAAACCAAAATCATTGTGGGATATCTGGTTGTTGAAGTATTTTATCTGTCAAATATATCTGCAATACAGCACTCCATGACTCAGGTGTTGCTTTTTTGGGGGCTCATTTTGAAGAGGAACTAATGAAAAAATACATCTTCTATTTTCTTTGTTTTCTTTCTTTACAGTGTTTCTAGGGAGGCATTTGGGATTTTGTTTGGTTGGTTGATTGATTGGATGATTTCTTTGGAGGCTGTGTGTGTGTATTTGGGTTTTTTTCTTTTGTTATTGGCTCCTGCGGTAGGAGTCCTGAATGCTAGTCACTGTTATCCACTTGGTTCACTCAAGGAAGTCATGCTGAGCAAACTACTGTAACGTGAAAATGGTGTGACAAGTAGACTTCACACTCTGCTTGAATCAGATGGGTGAGTGCAAATTTAATTTTGCACTAACTTTGTAGCACACAATTGCTATCTGAACATTTAGGTTAATGGCAATGCAAAAAAAAAAAAAAAACAAAACCTGAAAATTAGCCTATTTTGAGTAATGCACAGATATAGCAAAATATCTTTCACCACTATCAAAATTCAGGGACTTTCAGCCACTCTGATAGAATGATATAAAGCTGAACCTTTGAAGAATGCTGCATAATACATATCACACTATACAGGTTTCAAAACTAGTCAGGGCCTATTACCAGATGGGCAGGAAGCAGAGATCTCTAAGGTGTTTATTACCTGAGGATGCAAGGCACCCTGATCTAACAGTCTCAACATAAGGAATGAAGAATTTAGTTCTATCCCTGATGAGCTATCTGCACTGAAATAACTTTTATTAGTTTTTACCTTTGCCTCAGTTTCCTCTAAGATGTTGACCTCCTGACAATGTCAGTCTTTCCTCCACATGCATTGAGGGGTGACATGAATGAAGAATATGAACACCCCTGACTAGTCACACCAGCACCTGGGGCTTCTGGATTTCTGTGGAGCAGGCATTACAGGCTGTGGGAATCTGCAGTATCAGAAAGTTTCTCTTCAGGACAAACCTGTTTGGCAGCATTTGTTTTTTATCAGCATGCAACTGGGAATAGCTTCCAGGCTGAGACACTGGGATATTGTAGAGGGGTACTTTAACTAGTACTGTGGCATTATATGGGAGGAGGGAACAACGTTTGGTAAAATTCCCCTCTCAAAAATGCAGAAATACTCAAGCTAAACAGTGCATCTTCTAAATCTCACGATTTTCCATGAAACAGCAATAGCGAACAAGCAGCTGTGAAAAACAGTGCATTGCAGCAGCAACTTCTAAGTTTACTCTTGCACCTTTATATTGCAGGGGATAACAGCAGCACACTACATGTCAATGCACCCTCAATTTCAAATGTCATGTTTGAATGCCTCAGGACTAATTGTTGGTTCAGTTGTCCTAAACCAAGGGAAATGTTGACTGACGGTCTCATGGCAAAGGAGGATAGGGGCATTGTGTTTTCAGTTGCCTAGGGCTTACAGGACAAAGGCTTCCTTGTGTCAAGCAGAGTAAACTCATCAAATCCACATTGTTTCAAGATGGGTTTTACCCTGGGATCAGAAATAGTTAGAATGACCAAAACCACAAAAAGACAAGTGATTTACAAGCCTGTGGGGAAAAATTACATTAAATGCAATAATAATCCAGGAAACAAAACATCTTTATTTTCCTTTCATACCTATCTATATGTGGTCATTGTCATCTCTGCGTTGTAAAGAGAGACTGAATTTTATCACTATGTAGTTAGGTTTTATGTTTTGGGCTTTTTGGGTGGAATAGTTTGTTGTTTAGTTTTCTGTTTTGTGGTTTGTTTTTTATTTGGTGAAAAGAAGAAAAAACTTTAGCAAAACATGAATACTGCATGTATTTTTTTTTAATCAAGGAATAAAAAGGCTCAAACACACTCTGAATCCTGCAATTGAAAATAAAAGTGTTTCACATTGTTCATTGACTCTGCTTTCTGCTGAAATTAAGCAGCTATTGTTCCAGATAGTTTAATTTTCAAAATTAATAAATTACAGCTCTGCTGAAAGCTTTATTTCAAGTAATGCAAAATACTAGCCAGAAATTTTTAAAACCTTCAGTTTCAAATGTCCCAGAACACTGGAGACTTTATGACATTTGCCATGAGGAGCAGAGATATAATGTCCCAAACTCTGTGCTCTGCATTTGGCTCATGCAGTTCCCAGGATCCAGTTCACATCCAGCAGCCTCTCTGGTGCAGATTCAGCATTTCTCTCAGTTAGGCATTCCTTGTCCTCTTTGCATCAGTTTTGAGGAGTGGACTGAGCCTTTGGCAAGGAGTATTTGAAGGGAGACATCTGGCCCTAACACACCAGTCAAAATGAGAGTCTTGCTGGTTGCTTGGGACAAATATGTGCAGTACCACCAGCATCAGCATTAAAGCGATTTGCCACAGTTGCTTGTGGAGGTCAACTGAACCGAGTTTCCATTTGTTCGCCGTCTGTGGCAGCCATCTGCTTGCTTTGGGAGGTAGTCTGCAGATACATGTCATATGCTTGTCCTGCACACTCAGACCTGAGCCTATGCTGGGACTTACCAGAGGGTTTGTGCCCTTGCATGCTCCTCTAGACCAAGTCAAATACAGTCTTTAAATTTAAATTCCTTTAGTAGCAACTTAATGTGTCTCTGGGAAGGAAAATATTGCTCTGAATCCTTTGTGCAGCCTTTTATTACAATGGCATGCACATGTGAAAGTGCTGTCATGATGATATGTTATTTCATGTTTTCTTCCTGTTTGGTCCTGAGATGAACTACTTTTACAAATAAACACTTTATTGAACTTAAAAGACTTCAGGCACTAGGAATGCTTTTTTTCATCCCACACTATTTTTGCTGGATCATTTGTGGCAAACTTAAAGCTTCAAACTTAAAACATCTCAAGCCTGAGCCCACTGAAACGCACATTGCCTATGTTTTCCAATGTCTTTGCTAAAGGCAGGGCACTTAGTACTTAGATTAGAAAGCAAGTGTTAGCCCATAGTATGGTTTTCAGATAGTTTTTGAATAAGATTAGTTTTTAAGGCTATAAAAAATGTGAGTGAAGTCTGTAGCAATCTGACTTAACCGGCATTTCAGATCAATATCCAGCACTGACTGGCGTGTGCTCCTTTTTCTGTGTCACAGAAGACACAGAGCATTATCGTTGTTACTAGTTTCCTAGGGGTGATGCTCCCATAGTTCTGAAACACAGCTGGTTGTTTGTATTCTCACATTCCTGAGTTGATAGTACTGATGATTCCAAGTACCTTGTTCCAAAGGAAAAAATCACTTTGTGGAATTGATTCTGGTCAGAATCCAGCATGTGCTCACTCTCTCTTGGCAGTTACCCCTGCCTGGGTGCTCATTCATGCCAGAAGCAGAACAGAGAAGACGCACAGCATCTTTGCTTTGTGTCTGTGTCCAGAGAACTACAAAGGCCACTGAAGCAATCCAAATTTGTCTTTTCCTTGGCTCTCCCAGTAGCCGAAAAATGTTGTGTGAGATGCTGCGTAAGGCCAACACCACTTCAGGATTCGATTTTGCAGACAGAGCTCACCAGGTTTGGATTTATGGTTGCCTCATACTGGTCAATCAGCGTGAAGCTGCTGCAACACAGTCGATATTCTGGGTCACCGTTTGTGACTTTTTGCACTCTTGCAAAATGAAGACTACTTTCTGTCAGACCTGATTACAAGCTGATTACAAGCAGCTTGGACTCTGCCTTCTGGTTTTGTCTCATATTTTCATGTGCAGGTCAGTCACATATCTTTTACCATATTTCCTCTGAAGCTGCATTCATAAAAGAGCTTTGAATTTTATCCACCACCACTCCAAACACCTGTTTCCACCTCTAAAAACAGCTTATTGTAACTGACTCAAACCACAAATGAGAGCACAGAGAAAGGAATTGTTTGATTTACTGTAAGGCCACCATAAGATTTCTTTCAAGCTCAGATAAACAGGCTTCTCAAAGATCCTGAAAAGCATCTCCAGGGCCAGGACTTCTGTTTACTTATTAGACTCTTAACCTACTTATGAAAGGCTGTACTTAAATGAAAACAATTCCTTTCTAAGACCTTCGTGGTGGGCTTGCATACTGCACAAGGAGTGATTTGTGTGCTCAAAACTGTGGGGCATTAGGCAGTCATAGAATCTACAAGACTATGGGAGTAGTGTAGGAGTAACTTGCAGGTTTAGGGAGGAAATAACGAATTTTAGGATGTTAGAAATGCTGAGAGTGGGAGCAGAGAATGAAAAAGGCAGTTCTTTAAAAGATTCCCTTATAAAGATGTCATCAACAAGGACGGCCAGAAGAGTATCAGGGGTGTACAGACTACATCAGTAACAGCAGCAAGCGGTAACAAGAAGCCCTGATAGTAAACTGGGAGTTTCAGCTGGGTAGCTCCTTCCAGTTGCTGCATGAGATGTAGGAACTGAAACACAGAAGGGACACTGTGTCCTCATACTGGCAAGCCTGTACCACAGCACCAAGGCAGCTCAGGAGGTTTGGCTCCCAGACTCACACCTTACTCACTGTTTTTTGCTGTGTCTTATCATATTTATACTGCTGCTTCTGAGACCAGGAGCAGAATCTACCAGCTGAAGCAGCTGGTGGGAGAGGAAGTCTGGGAGCCCTTCTGCACCCAGCCATGCTCTGGGTGTGTGTTGTGCTGTGGTACTGTATACTCCATGAACACTATGATCAGCTTCACACACTGCACTCTCTCTGTTTCACAACATTTTAATCTTCACTTGCCCTTGAGTAGAGTAGAACAGCTTCTAAAATTCTATACCTCCTGAGTGGCTTAAAAGTTCCTGTTTGTGGCTATTAAAAAAAATTTCCTCCTTCAAGACAAATTAGGAACAGTCAGAGTCATTCCCAGATACTCCTAGTGAACTGTTAAAATGCTGTGATATAATGTAAAACATTCTAGCTAGAAACATCCATTTAATTATTCCACTGGAGAGCTCAGTCTCAGGTTAGGGAGATGAGTTTCTAGTTCAGGTCAAGCATACAATAGTTGTTTTTAAAGTACATCACTTTATTGTTAACTTTTTTTATTCAAGAATATTTCTAGATTTATCTTCTAAGACTTTTGCTTTCTCCTACAGTTCTCTTATACACTAAATTACCAATTAAGGACCAAAATCTCATTTATTTCCTGAAATTTAATGAAAAATAACTGAAGTGTGGTAACATATAGCAGAAGTAAGAAGTAATAGATAGGATTCACATTTATGGCCCTCTCACAGCATTTACTTTTGTGAACAAAGCCATAACATTGAATTCAACCTATTGAATGCCCTGTTGCCTATCTTGCAGTCAATAAAGCTGCTCAGAAAGCATGTTAACCCTTGCAAATCTCTTTTGAGTCACTCAGATCTCTGAATCTATCACAGTTCACCCATCACCAATTAAAAGAT
Organism: Sclerurus mexicanus; assembly: GCA_013396755.1. Lineage (NCBI taxonomy): Eukaryota > Metazoa > Chordata > Aves > Passeriformes > Furnariidae > Sclerurus > Sclerurus mexicanus. Next base: position 411,457 of record VWZF01005768.1, on the reverse strand, counting down.
AATCTAATGAACCCCAAGATAGCTCAACAATCTTCAATACAGCAAAGATTAGCAAAGTATCTTCCAACATTTCAGTACACCTCGACTTAGACAAATCTGGAAATCTGCTGCCAGGAGTGAAGAATAAGTGTTTGTTTCAGGAAAATGACTGAGAAATTCAGTGATTTGTGTCTAATTCTCTAGTTTGGTAGTTCTCAACACAGTAAGTACTTTCTTTAAAAAATCATACCACAATCCTGTGTGTGAACACCCACTTCTTTCTCAGCCTTAATCTAGTGTGTTCAAAAAATATTCTCGTTTCTGATTTATAAGAATGAACACAACACAGGTGCTGTGCTGAGTTATTTGTATTACTTTTTTTAAAATGTATTTTGCATTTCCAGGAGATTTTACCTTACTTAAGGCTGCAATCTATCATGCAATTATTTTAACATTATATGCTGATCATAAGATCAGTTAATATTGGGGTTAATATGGGGCTAAGAATAGTTAATATGCACAATAATGACAGCTTTGAGACAAGTTATTCAGGCAAGATGAGTTAATTTTTGAGCGTTCCACTTTCATAGGCAATGTATAGCCTATGCAGGAACAGCGATCACCTGGATCATCTCAGGTTAGCCTTAGGAAAGACCATGCCTGAAGGAGAAGCAGAATTCTCCTCTATCTTGTGAGCAGTGAGGAAGCTGCCCCCACACCCAGCTCTAGTCCAGGAATGGAGCAGTGCCCTCTCTTTGTGCTCCAGTGTGTTCAGCTGAGTGTTTGATTCCTCAGCCCCACTTTAAGATCAGCTAAGACCAGAAGGAGTATGACTAAGCCCTACTGCTGGGTGCTTTTTCAGTTTCTATCTGGATAGATGATGAGTGGCAGGGTACAATCCAGGTGTGTTTGCGAAATGCAACAGAGTATGTGTTTAAGACCAGGAACTGAATCACACAGAAAAAAGTGTTAGAAAATTAATTTTCACCTAACTTCCTTTTTTTTTTTTTTCTTCCTGTCCATTTGTCATTCTTAATACAGAGTGAGAAGGAAGAGTTGACATTCAGAAATTATCCATGAGGTCCATTCAGGAGGGAAAGCTGTTTTAGCAAAAAAGCTGTGGTCATGTTCCAAACCACATAATATTTTTGTAGACATTGTAATATTTTAACACTACTGAAAACCTTTCCAAAGTAAAAATAAATAAAATGGTGCAATATGCCATTTTGATATTTTTAAAACAATTCTGTTTCTAAAACAAATTTTAAGATGTCTGAAATGCTTTTCAAAAGATGTCAGCTGTACTGAAATGTCTTTTTCTGGGGCAACTCTGTTTGGTTTACACTTTCTGAACAGATTTTTCTCAGCAGAATTTTCATGCTATTACCCTCTATTGCACTCTGCAGTCACAACCTCTTCAGTACCTATTAATCTCTTACTCTTTCTAAAGTGCTTTTTAGTAAGTCAAAGTAAATGGGTAGGGAGAAATGGCTTTTAATATTTTACTGAGCAAACGTGGTTATTACCAGCCTTCTGTCACGCAGCCTTGGTTCTTAAAGTATGTTTCATTAATTCTTCACTATGTCCTGTGATATCCTTTCTGATCATCACAGGATAAAGTTCATTTCCTTCACACTTTTTTTGGAGCTCTTTGAGGTGGCTTTCATTTTTGTTTCCAGATGTACCAATAATTTTGTGCTTCTAAGCCAAATATGGTTTAAATTTCCCTTCTATTCAGGAAATGAACAAAATAATCCATGTCTTTGCTCATGTAAAGCACATCATTTGTCTCCCAAGTGCTTGCAGTAGAGTCAGGAAAGGCAACTGGGCAGTGGCTACCCTCAACAATGAAACTTTCTAATTGCCACCCTAAGGCCATTACAGAGCTGGAGTCCATTCTCCAAACAACTTCAAAACATTTTGTCGTTGTGTCAGACAGGTCAGTTTATTAAGTCAAAAGACAGCACGGATATTTGAGGGAGGTGGAAACTGCTTTAGTGCTTCCTGCCTCTCGCACACATTTGGTCCTGAAGCAGAAAACTGAGCATGATTTCATCTCAAAGTTTAAAGACCTGTCTGGTCTCAAATCATATAAGCCTATTTCTGTCCTCTCCAGACCGCTGGTGGGAAACCCAGCTCCTGCTGAGTCTGTGGCAAAGAAATGTCAGAACAAACATCCTTCAGCTGGTATGTGAGGGAATACTCTGGGGAGGTTCAGGATGTAGAGACCAGCTGCCCTCAGCCCCCAGCTTGAATCATCCTGCAGATGCTGCAGTCTCTCTAGCAGCAGACATTTGATGAGTTGTTTTCTAACCCAGTAACCTGGCAAACACTATATAACCTTTGTGAAATCCAGACAGTCTGGATCAGACTTGAACATTAGGCTAAACCCTTTTTTCCCTCTTTCGCACATGCATATAAGCACCTCATTCATAACTGGTTATTGTTTAGCTGAGCAGGGGGAACTTTAATGTTTCTAAAGTATGAGCAAGCCAAAATCCTAGAGGAATATGTTCTAAGCTGGATGTAAAATTACTCACTCTGGGAGTCAATAAGCACTGTTGAAAATGAAGATGCTGATATATGTTGTCAAGTAAATGTAATTGTTTTCCCTATGATTCCTTGCATGCACACTCACTGTTCTGCAGAATAATCTGTTGCTCTTTTTGGCTTGTATGCTAGAAAAAGAGGTAGAAGATTTTTGTTTAAACAAAGAGACAAACAATAAATCCTTGGCTCTTGGTCTAGTGGTCTGAAGCCAAAATCACTCTAAATATATTACTGCACATGTTTCAGATTAACACGGGAGCCCACACATAGGGAAGAAAAAGCCCCTTCAAAGTTGCCTACTTTTTGACGCATTAATGCCTAAACTACTGTGATTGGCAGGGCCAGTGCTGGCAATTTTTATTCTCATGGTTTGTACCATGATTCAGTCTATCACATTGTCTTCGGACTTCTGGGTGTCCTGAACAAGTGACTCCAGACCTGGCAGGCATCTTTTCCAGCATGCATGCGTCACACCTGATAAAGACATTTGGCACATTATTAATATGAGAGTCTTACTTGGGAAGCTGGGCAGCACTCCACCTATTGACAAAGAACATCAGGACCTTAAAAAGCAGTACAAGAAGAGGACAGTAACAAATATAAAACATTGCAAAATCTGGTATCTGGGGTGGAAGATGCTGCTTGCTGTGTTTCAAAAGCACATCTCTTCATGGCTGCCTGCAATGGGATGGTTTGAGAAGTGCTTGGAAGCTGCTAAGGTCTCCACCATTAAAAATATCTCAAAATATTTCTGTTCCTAATTTAATTTTTTGGGGAAAAAAGGAAATAAATAATGGGTAGGAGTTTGGAACATAATCTCTAACAGTCAAAACTATTCTGAAAACTATTCTGAAAATCATTCAAACATATGGGATGTTCTTGTCTGGACTTTAATATGCATTAGACAGACAGACAAAATTGAACTTCTTGTAAAAACAAAACTTTATGATCCAAGAAATAGAGACAATGAGCTAATAAAAATTTCTAGATTCATATGATATACAAATTACTGTGTTGTAGGTGGTTAGAGGAGTTTTCATGTGAATCACTCTATGGCTTGTTTGCAATACCCCATTCCTCTAGCCTACCAGTTGTGCCTGGTCCTCACTTTGTTTGAATAGAGTGGGGAAGGGCTTGGCCTCAGACACTGATCAGGCATCAGCAAGCACCCAGTGCCTCTTTCACATGCAAGAGCTTTTTTCTCATCCTCTTTGCTACATCTTTTTGGGAGGCAGGTCTCATTCTCCTCCATGCTTATGGAGCAAGCCATGTAATCTGCTTGTCTTGAAATGAACAGGCACCTTTTATTTAAATCATTATAGCTCTCAAACACAAGTAATGGACAGAAATTCACAATGCAATAAGTATACCTTGCTATGGCATATTTTCAGTGTGTGGTTCTGGTCTATAAATGGTAAATTCAGATTATTCTTTATTATTATTAAAATTTCCTGTGTCCTAGTGAGTGACTTAGCCAACTGAGTCAGAGAAAACAGTTCTGAACTTCTCTCTGAAAATTTTCAGCAGTGTAAAAATATACAAAGCAACAAAACTATGACTATTTCCTCCTAAGTGATCACAAAAATGTTTTGTGATTAGAGTATTTTAGCTTTGGACCTAATTTTACAATGTGTGAAAGAGGAACTGGCATTAAACATCTACCATATAAAAAAATGCTTCATGTAGTTGCAAGATTTATACATCACTAAAATAAAGTACTATATTCAAGCTGATAGGTAAATATAAACTATAATATTTGGCTGCTTCTTAAATGAGATATATTTTAAAACACCACTGTTTCTAAAACTTGAAAAAAACAAGTAATTTAAAAACATACAGGCTTGCATAGCATATGGATTACAATAAAAGCAATCATAATCCAACATATTCAAAGGTACTGGTCTGATTCATTTTCAATCTCACAAAACTCCCTTTAAAAATCAACAAAATGGCTTTGAACTTTAGAAACACAGGGAATTGGCTCTGTTCAAGTATCTTCAAATTGGCAGTTTCATTCTGCAGGCCTTAATTCTATAAAATAGGTAAAGTTTCTTATTTTTAATGTTGCATATTTGAATTCACCCTTTAACCAGTCACCCTTTTAAAGACAGCTTATTAGAAGGACAAATTGATTGATTGATCATTTCAATCTTTTTTCACATGATAAGTTTTGGGTCAGATTGTTTTCTTTCAATCAAGTGGTAGGTATACTAGAGAGACTTTGCCTGAATGTTAAAGCAGGTCAATTGTACTCTGTATCAGGCCTCATTCTCTCAATGAAGTGAATAATATTCATTTGCCGGCCTCCAATCTGCATAGAGACATGTAATTTTCCTGCGCAGTTGCAAATACATTGCATCTTTATCATTTTTCTCCACAGAAAACATCTGTCTGTGAGGAATACTCTGCAATGAGATGCCTGTGTGCACCTTGTAATTTCTGGGTTTTGTTGATACAGAGCATTTTGTTCTCTATAACTTGTATAATGAAGTCTATTCTCTTGGACCAAAGAAATTAATCTGTGAAAGCCAATAGTTTTTATTTTCATAAGTAATTACTTCCCTTCCCACACATATTCCCAAAACAACACAGAGGCAGGACATGTCTGTAGCTGCACTACTTTCTGATTTATATATCATTCCTTCAGGTATGAGCAAGCATGAAGACTTGATATGAGTTTTGAGTACACAAGATATGTAGAAGTTGTACATATCTGCAGGTCAAACCATGTCTAGCATCCCCTTACTCCTTAGTGTTATCTGTACTGGACAAGCTAAACACAGGATCCAACAACACTGTTTTTCTACTGTAATCTGCCAAACCTAGCCCTTTCCCAAAGACTATAAGATGCACAGAGTTTTAGTAGCCATCTCTAACCAAATGTATGATTTTTTCAATGTCCCATAGAACACAAGTCATTTGAAACTGCATCCGATATGGTGCAAAAGCAACTCCCAATTACTCTGCCTATCAGTGATGGTGTTCTCAGCAACCCCAATGTTCAGTAACACAAGATTTGCAGGTAGACATGAATGAATTATTCCTTTCTGCTTTCCCCCTCCATAGATGCTTTAAACCAACACAGAGAAACAGAAATATAGAGCCCATTTTGAAATTTCTTTTTTTCAATAAATATGTTTAGGAACCAGAAAGTTACTCAAGTTTTGTTAAACATTATGAGGTTTGCACTTAGATAAAGACATGTCTGTGCTAAGTGGTCCTGATCTTCTATTCTGTATTATGCACAGAGGAATGAACTCCATATAACTGTAAGTGCAAATAGACATTCTTTAAACCATGGTTGACATTTATATGTCATAGCTTGTGGAGAAGTAAATAGAAAGTTTAATTAAAACTAAGCTCAGTCATGTTGAACTTGCAACCTTTGAAATAAGAAGGAGGGTTGTTATGCACTTGGCTACCTGGTCTTCATGGGATTGTATATATTTATGTATTATATATATTTTTATATAATACATGGGAGTTTATTTCTTGCACTTATGTACCCCGAGAATAGTAGAAACCTGGAGAGAATACAACATTAGAAATCATTTTCAAAATCAAATATAAGTAGTATTCAATTCAAACAAAACCTATTCCACAATTCATACAAAGATCTAAGTGCATAAAAAATTTAATGAAGGTTAGATTTTTAGTAATAGTCTGTTATTTTAATTGAACCAAAGATGTTTGAATAGGTTTAAGGGCAAAACACTAGCACTATTCAGTACATTAGCTACTGATTTCATTGGGATCAAGATTTGCCCCCTCATGGCCCATTTTGGAATTCTAATGAATTTATTGTTTGACTGCTTTGAAAAGTCTCTTGGTAGTGAGCTGTTGCAAATATAATGGTTTGATAATGAAGGGCCATTTTTTCCCCTCTGTGTTGTACTGGCTGTACTTTCAGTTATTGTGGAATAGAAATATTATTCAGCAAAAGAACTGTATTAACATTATGGGAGAAAGTTAATTAAAAGTCAGCTGTAAATGCTGACTGCAAACACAACTGAATTCTCACTTCATAACTCCATATGTAAATAAAATTAAACAAAAAGTGAAGCTCATCTACTGTTTTATCAGAAAGAATTGATCTGAAAATGAGTTACATAGTTCTTTAATTCTTAATCCATAAATATATGAAGAAAGATGACACAAATAAAGTCACTTTGGGAGAGGGAAGTGTCTGTGCAAGCCCATCAAGGGACTAATATTTAAAGAGCTTGGTATTAAAATTTCCATCTGAATATAAATTTTCCTTGGTACATCAGGCAATATTTAAGACCTAGAATAGAGCATACATCCATGTATATCCTAGCTTTTAATTTTTTTTTTTTTGCAGTGACACTGCACTACATCACCTTTTATAGGCAAGAGTGGATTATCACAGATGAGAAAAAAAATCAACACATCCCATCTCTAAAGTGAATTAAAGGAGACATCATCTCACTAGGATGCTGAATTTAAAATAACACTAAATGCCTGACAGTAGTCTTACACATTGTCATAAGCTATGTCAAGGGAAAAAGTATTGTAAATTATGCTAAAGGGAAAAACAGAGTACANGACATATTACCTCAGTCGGAGGGAACTAATGAAGAGGACCATCAACTGATCACATTTGCACTTAACACAGTCCAAACTAATGTTTCTTCAGCTCTTAGTTGTACACAAGCTCAACTGTGGNTTAAACATGAGTGCTGCCATGCCTTAAAAATATCCCTTCCAACGCTTGTGATGTACCTTTGGACAGACCCCAACTCTCAATTGAGCTTGGGTCTTCAAAATTGGTATAGAGGAGCCATATTTAACAACTCAACCTCCAACAACTCGGCCTCCTATCAAACTGTCTTTTCACATCTGAAACATTAGTCTCTAATTTATCAAAAATACAAATTGACAGCAAATGCTGTTTAACCCAACATGGTCTCTCAAACAAGTAGAGCCGTTGATGTGGAATAATGTTTCCACAATTCAGCCAGCTTGCTCACCATTCCTGAATACCTTTTATGTAGGATGGACATCAT
>VWZF01005768.1:377084-403725 GCA_013396755.1 Sclerurus mexicanus | reverse complement strand
CAGACATATTACCTCAGTCGGAGGGAACTAATGAAGAGGACCATCAACTGATCACATTTGCACTTAACACAGTCCAAACTAATGTTTCTTCAGCTCTTAGTTGTACACAAGCTCAACTGTGGATGCAGTCAGCTACAGCCTCAGTAATACAGGAAGGCAAAGAAAGTACCATATCTATTGAAATTTGAAAGGTAATTTGGAATAATATGATTGAATTTAAAAAGAAAGTCCAATCCTAGGGGTAACCCAGTCAATTTTACCTATGATCCCATTAGCAGCACAGACAGTTTCTGTGTCACCTAGACACAATGCTTCAATATATGAAATACACCAAATTATTGCATTAGGATTAAATCACAACAGAACTATGAACTGTGCTCTGTTCTCTGGAGCATAGAGTATGGACCCCAAAAAGACGGAAATAAATGGCAGATTATTGAAGTCAATGTGTACATTGTACGAGAACAACAAATATTCACATCTGAAAGTAACACCATTAAAGGTCAAGACATTTGCCTTGACACTGAGTAAAAGGTTTGTCATTTCAAGAATCATCTTAATGAAAACCTGAAAGCTGTAGTTGTGTATATTGGTAAAGCATGAACTTGTACAAGAAGCCATTGCAATTTTCTATTTGTGGATAATGCTACTGTAGATACAAGTAATCCCTCTAATATTTGTGCTTATAAATTCTTCGATATTATGAAGCGCAATTTTAGTCGGGCTCTAAAAATTCATAGGATATATAGTCTAACTATATTCTGATTCAAGACTTGCAGTGTACTCCCACTGGTATGAACCTCACACTGACAAACTCACTGAACTCACAAAGAAAATGTTACAGCACGAAGACCTGAGGCACTTGCTGAAACAAGCCCAAAAAAATGGACAAAATACTTCCACTACTGTCCATCACAGCATGAAACAAATATGTCACACAGTGGAGTGGGTGAGGAAAAACAGAGAACACCCATGGTGGGACACCCTCTTTTGAAGGTCACCAACAACTACCGGAATTCTCAACAGAGTCCTTCAGCCTGTTGTTTTGTTGATGCTAACTCCTTTGCTTTCCATTCTAACAATCGTATTGTATGTTAAAATTTGGCTACCCCCACTAGATAACCTGCACACCACACATGCACAAGATAACCTGTGTGCTACAAAAGCAGGAAACACCCTCCAGCTCTACTTTGACACTGTGAAACTTGAGTGACAATAGTCACATGGTGAATGTAGAAAGATGTCTGGGGGTAAAATTAGAAGAAATTGAGAAGTTATATTCACATTCTAACAGAAGTTATAACCATATGGAAATTTTGGGGTAAAATGCAGCTGCTACTACTTGGACAGAACACAGTTGGCAGCTCCATAATGATTCCCTATACAACTGTAAGCACCTGCTGAGAGGTCTCCCTTATGCTGTTGGCATATTTCCCTGAACGAGTCAGTTGAACCACTCCCTGATCCAGCAGGACTGTTCAGCCAGGTGTCCCCAAAATGGGACACTGACAGACTGGTTGGGCACAAGGGTCTTAGCTTTCCTGGGTTGCTGACAGACAAATAAAACACTAAGCGTTGAGGAAATCTCCCCTTTTCACATGACTTCTGTAAGATCAATACATTCCTCCTCTGTGAGTGATTTTGTCACAGAGATTTCGGGGTTTTTTGTTTCCATGTGGATAATGTGCTGTTTCATTCTCCTAGATTTTCTCTTGAAGATATAAGGATTTCTGCTCCTGACAAACTGTATCTTGGTGTGTTTCAGCTCTGGGTCATTTCCCCACATCCTGGTGCTAGGTACATCTTCTGTATGGGTGTTTGGGAATCTGAATTACTTACCTCAGTTATTCTACTCTCTATATGTGAGATTCCAAGCACAGGTAACTGAAGTCATCTAGTGGTTCAAGATGAATTTATAGTAACGAAAAATTGCCCTTTTGTTTTGTTTTGTTTTGCTTTGTTTGGTTTTGTTTTTTTAATATCCAGCTTTTAATGGTTTTCTGTGATGTCCCTTACAAACACACAAGAAATCCCTCTTTTCTTACCAAATTAAGTCTGCCTGGGAAATATGAAAGTGTTATGGATGACTGCAGCAATGCTGATTTTGACTACAAAACCATGCTCTCTATGCAAAAAATACCAGACACTGTATCAAGTATAATCTTGCCTACATCATATTCATGAAACTTCCTATTTAGCTGAGATCAATCAAAACTATGCTGAGACAGGTATGTGTTAAAGTTTAGTGTATGCTGATGACTACCAATTTCAATCAGCCTCTCTGACATTGCACCGTATAGCGCAGGTTTAACCAGAAAATTTGGCTTTCACAGCAAAATTCTCTACAGAAGTAATTTGAGAAAGGTAAAAGAGTTCATTTTGTCCAACTGGGAGCCACAGAATGAAACACACTCCCTGTCTCACTCTCATAACTCCTCAAAGGAAAGAGTGACAGAATGCTATCATTGCTATGAAAATTTGTTCCAGCATATTTCAGGAGAATATCTGTTTGTGTTTGCTGGCTGACTGAGCCAAATTAATGAAATTCTTTGTGTGTATGATAGCCCCTCTGCAATGATATGTGAAAAAAGACAAGAGAAGCTCAGTAGAATTGTCAAATAAAGCCAAAATAGTTGCTGTGCTTTACAGTGCATCAGAGATAGCTGCAGGTGTTTATCATTTATATATACCATGAAGAAATTATGCCATGGTGGACAGGTCTTGAAAAAAGGGAAGGAGCTACAGAACTTAGAGTAATGTGGTTTCAGGGTTTTAGTAGCCCATGCCTTTGCAAGAGCTCCATTGCAGCAGCTGGCCTATTTTTGCTGTCCTTTTCAAAGGCATGGATTTTTTGTACCTCAGTCTTCTCCTTTTAATTGTTCTCAGCTCACTTGTTGGGACACTGATGAAATATGATTTAGGCAGGCTGACAATGTCACTACTTGCAGCTTGAATAGTGGTCTTATTTTAACGTATGTTTTGGTAGTAGTAGTAGTGTTCTTGTTGATGGCACTAGGACAGTTGCAAACAGAATTCTCACCCTCTCTGCAACTCTTCTGCGGTGCACTCAGCAGGAGTGGGTGACAGAGCACAGACATAGATTACTGGCATACTTTAACTACAGAGACTAGTAAATATGTTCTTGATACACAACCTTGCCATCATTATAGTTCTACCAAGGGTCTTAAATTGCAGAAGAAGAGCTCTTCTTTAATAATTCCTGAATGACAGCACTTAGAGAATGAAAACATAAAGCTGCATATTTAAACCTGTCTGTCTGCAAGTGTACTGCAAAAAAAGTATTGGGTTGTTTTTGGAAGTAAATATTCCACAGTTCTTGGACCGCAAAAGCAGGCCTGTGATCAGTTGGACCATTTATACTTCCTTTCTCCATTTTCTGCTATTGGTCGTCTGTGTCTCTGTCTGCCACTAAAATGTTCTTGGAGAAATTGTGAGAGCTCACAGCTTTTACACAAAGAAAAGCATATCAAGGGATAAATATTATTTGACTAAATCTTACCATATGAGCCACCTACAAACATATAACTTCTAAGGGAGAGAAAAAGGGGAGGGGAGGGGAGGGGGAGGGATATGATTTTAGGCAGAAGTTAGAATTGTGTGACTTGCTACAAGATGCTCTAAGAACTTTTCAAGGAATGTTTCTCCAATGAACGAGCATTGTACTGCAGATTCCCGGTAGCATTCAGTGAGAAAGTATCTCAGTAAAAATACACTCTAATGATGCTTCCAAAGACTCCCTAACCAACTGTGCTATGTTCCCCCATAATTTTTAATACAGACAAAATATCTGAGGTGGGAAATAAGAAGCAGCAGAGTGCAGAAGCCTCCTGATTAATCCTTAGTTAAATTACACATGTTTATGCAGGAGGTCAGTCACTTCTGTAGTGAAGAGAAGCTAAATATCTGGTTAGTCAAGCATGACAGTTGTACTCTGAACACTTGGCAATAGATGGAATTCACCATTTGATAAAACTGTTTACTCAAATTCACTTAGTAGGAATAGCCAATGTTTAACTGAGGCTATATCTCACAAGAGTATAATCTATGGAAATGTATGTAGTATACCATGAATACTAAACAGATTCATTATCATCAACAGTATTTCCAAAGAATCTGTAGTGATAGAACCTTTAAATTAAATTGTATCTCTTGATTTTTCCGTGTCATCAAGTTCATAAGCCCATAAGCCCATTCTGTTGGAGTTTTTTCCCCCCTTATTTAAGTCATCAAACCCATGAGCTCATCAATATACGAAAGCACATTTGAGCAGCTCAGCTCAAGAACAAAACAGAGGGAAAGAGACAAAGGAGTCATTCTTCACATCATAGAGCACCAAATTCTTTATTGTAAAAAGCTCAGTGAAAAGAAGACAGGAATTAAGAAATACAGAACAAAATACCCATGCTAGAGAAATAGAAAGCACTCAGTTTCCTAATCTGTATTCTGCAAAGGTATTGTAAATGCCTAAGAGGGATAAGATACCTTCTGACACTTGGAACAGTCAGCTGGATTTCTGAAAGAGAATTGTTATGAAGCTTAAACCAGTTTTTTCCTAATGAGGCAAGCTCCCAAATCATATGGTAACAAAAAACCCTGCATTTTTCTATCTGTCTTTCAAACTTTTACCAGGAGCACCTCAGTAATGCCATCAATAGACTGCTTACACTTACACTGGTCAGAGAAGCATTTTCCTTTATCTGACAGCAAAGTGTTCTTTTAATTTTGCTGAATTACCTGCCAGAACCCTTTTCCAAGTGGGACTTGACTTCTTTCATTTCTTCAACATTGCCATTGAGTCATTAGGGAAACAACAAATTCTTCTTTTAACTACTGTCCTGGTATTATAAAAAACCTTACCCTTCTTCATCTATTAGTGACAGTCTCTCCATGACTTCGCCTTCCAAACAGTGTGGTCCACCAGCTGCATTATTTGCTCTTTACTCTCAAAATCTACAAACAGTCACCAAAAGGCAAAGAGTACTGATTCTGCATGTCTGACCGTTCTGTGTTTATATCTTCATATTTCTGTGTTGCTCTCAGTAGACTAATAGAACAAGTCAATATCAACACTCTTGCTTTTATCTGAGACAGGGCATATGCCTATGAACACCTTGAGCTTTAGTGTTTGACATTTTTTAAAGAGTGTAGCCCTCTTGAATGTATATTTTCAAGCAAAAAGTTCTTCTGTATCTAGTAAAACTGTTGAAAAGAGCCTTTACTGACAGTAAATGGCAGCATTTATCAGTTTAATTGTATCAGTAAATCTCTATATAAATGTCAATTTTTACCTAAAGGAATACCTCCTTACCTTGTTTATTTCTCTGTCAGAAATTAGAGTGATGTATAAAAAGTGTGATTTTATTCTCTCCATTCAGTGCAGGAGCATATTTTAAAACAGAGCATCTCACTTCAGTATATGTAAATTAGAATTAATCAAGGAATCAGAGAAACTTGGTGTCATTGTTGATGACATGTGGTATTGATAATTTTGTACTGGTCACAGCTGAATAGCAGCATTCTTATTTAACCAGCAGGTCAAAGTGCATGCAGTTTGCTTTGTCACCATTTGAAACAACTCTGTAAGTAGCTTTCCTGCATCCCATTTTTCATGTACACAAAGGTAGAGATGATACTTTTTTTTAGTAAAAAGTACTTACATTTCTCACATGTTCTTCAGTATGTGCATTAAGATGCACAAAACCATAAACATGGTTGAGTTAAATTCCTTTGGAAATTAAAAGAAATCTTTAAAAAGCCTCTTCTTTTTTGGTATACATTTAGCTCACTTGCAGACATAGAAGTATCTTCCCTTTTCTCACCTCCCTAGTTTCCTATTCAATACAGATACAAAGAAGGACACTATTTGTCATATCAAATCAGCCCTGAGGTCTGTCTAACAGTGCATGTCTTCATTTGGTGATGATAAATGCTAGATGCACCAAAGAAAGTTTAGGCCAAAACTTAATAAATTGTCCCTTGATGTCTGTCAATAGAGACTGATCAAAATCTTGAGGATCAAGATAACACCCTTTTGAAATTTTGTCACTACTTTAAAGCTCAGTGAGTGGCTCAACTGTTCAAATATTTCATCGTATTTTCTATGTAAAGCAATGCATAATCTTGAAAAAATGTCTTTATTTCATACTATCGGGAGATGTGGAGTACACAATCAAAAAGTTTCTAATGATCTTGGTATAGCCAATACCTGCTCTCTCCTAGGTTGCTAAGCACCCTTCAGACAATCAAGCTCATGTACTTTTGATTTGTTCTACTGTTACATCTTCATAGAAGAACTAATAGGATAAAAAGAGTTCAGTGCATTGTGTGACCTTTCTCTTTCACTGTGTGACTGCAGTAAACACACATTTAGAGGAAGCAGATAATACAACAGCAGATATGTCATTGCAAATATAAGTGGTTTCATGAAATTACTTCTCGCTTTCCATTGTCCTGTGAGATACTGTGCCAACACAGATTCCTATTCATCAGTATTTCACTGCTGTGGGTGTATTCTTTGTTTTTAACATGCTTTCTCAGTTTGGGCAGATGTATGTTTTCAGCAATACTGTAGTCACCTATTGAAGTCCCTACATGTGGCAGCCTAGCAGTACCTAGGCTGCCTGTGCCTAACTCTACACATAAATCCGGATTTCTGTTGTTGACAAAGAAAATCTCCTTTTGATCATATAAAGAAAGCAAAGCAAATCTTAATAGACTTAGCTGCTATACACTTTCCATTAGCATTTATTAAGCCTCTTATCCAATACCCATAGAAATCAATAGCAATTTTAGCTTCTTTGGATATCAATAAGCATTTGGGTAAGTCCCCAACATATCTGTTCATCTCTTCTCAAAACTGTGAGTTACTATATCACAGATAATTGAAAGTGCTTAGAAATACTGTTTACTGTGTTAGGCTGTTAATATCTACAGAAGTGCCATGGTGTACAAACAGAATATATGATATAGATGTTCAGCAAGCCTTAGATTACACCATTTTACACAACAAATATTCATATTAATTAATTTTTTTTAAAAAAAAAGGTGTTTCAATCTGACACAAGGTTCTTTAGCATTTACTATCTAGAGACATTCCACCAGTTGGATTGGCATGATGGTTGCAGAATCAAAAAAAGAAGAATTTTTGAAATAGATTTATGTATATGAATCAGTCACAACAGGAAAAATACTTGGAAAGTTTTGGTTGATGGAAGTTGGAAAAGATTACTATGCTTGATTAATGGCAATCAGTGCCTTTTAAAAGATAAGCATCAAATTTCTGTTAAGATTGTAATGGCAAAAAAAACATAGTATGAACAAAAATATTAGAAGTTAACTGAAAGCCAATTATATCTTTTAAAAAAATGTGTGTGAGACTTCACTTGACTTCAACTCCTTGAAAGATGTGCTGCTAAAATAGATGAACCATCCACAGGCACTTCTTTCAGACTAGAAATAGCCTTTTTTTTTTTTTTAATCAAAAAATCCAGTCAAAACCTAAAGAAGAAATCTTTAAAAAATGAGATTAGTTGTAAAAGCTTCTCAAAGTAGTTAAATTATTTTCAGGATATGATTGATGAACCTTTGACAGCCTGAGTACTTTGAAGGGATGCACAAAAGCTAGACAGTAAGGCAAGTATCCCCAAGTGAGCTGTCTCATAATAAGAGAAAAGGTTTCCTGAATCTTGTCTTTATTCTCCCCTTCTGAAATACCATAAGTATTCCCCCATTTTTAAAGAAATCCTACAAACACCAAGTATTTATGGAGCCACAACTGTGTCCCAAAAGTTCTTGTTGTTTTCTGAATATTTCTGTAGGCAAAATACTTGACTGTTCTTGTAGTTCTTATGACTGTTATCTTCCTTTTCTTCCTTGGCTATCATGTCATCTTGAACTTTACGAGAAATTGACCTAAAGTTTGCCAGGTCGCTAGCCTCTGATATTTTCTTCTCATTTAATAATCACAATTTCAGAAAGCAGGGAACACTTACTTCAAAACTGAGGCGTTCAGCAAGAAGCTTCTTTGTCCATTAGGTAAGAGGAAATATCTGTGACACACTTAGAACTCTTTGACAACTTCTTAACTGAAAACAAGTTGACACTTGATTATATAAAAAGCAAAGTAAAAGAGCCCAGTGTCACTTTCTGTAGTGCTTCCCTGAAGTGAGTAAGAACAGTGAATGGATGCAAAGTCTATTTACACAAAATGACAGTTATCTCACCAGTGTATCAACTAAGTTATCATCATGGCAGCAGTGATAGTATCTTGATGTTTGAACCGAACTCAGAATTCCCTGTCCAGTTCAGTAAAAAAAAAAAAAAAAAAAAAAAGNAAAAAAAAAAAAAAATAGTAGTGTGACATAACAGCTACTGCGGGGATCATCCTGAATCTTCTTTTTTTTATCCTTACATAAATACTTATGTTTGACCTTAGCAATAATAAAGATGACATTTCAACTTAAACTAAACTGAGCACAAGCATTGCTACTGAAACAGTTAAATGGCAAACCTTTATCCAATTTGCACCATAAACTATCATAGCTGGGTAAAACTCCCCAAACAAAATTGCAACTATACATAATGCTGTTTTCAGTTATTTGGCGCATAGTTCTTAACTGTTTTTATTGTCAGCATGCTAAAAAGTCCTACACAGCAATACACATACATGAAATTTCAAAAGGGTCTTAAATGTCTCCATTGAAAATAACAGCTACTCCTGAAAAGACACCAAGTGTTCCTCTTAGGTTAATTGTTGCCCTGTCGAAAATGTCCAGCTGGTTTACACAGGAAGCCACAGAGACTAAGTTACTGAAGTGCAAACACAACTATAGGAACTACATAAAACAGACAATTGGATTCTACAGTATTGAATTCTAAAGAATTTTCAATCAAACAAACACTTGAACAAATATTTGAACAAAGTCTGTACCTTACCTTATGGGATGTTCCAAGGATTTCATGGACACAACAGAAGTACAGCAGACCCTAATGCACCTTTGAAGCTGGTTCTACTTCGAGGAGGGACTGCACCTCCAGAGGCCCCTCCCAACCCAAGCTGACCTATGATATTGAGTTTCTGTTCCTTTGAGCAATGAATGACAGCTGTGAAACCAGATGTCTCATTTCTAAACCCTTGAGGAGTTGCTGTTTGCTATACAGCTCTGTATCTATCCAGGTGACGACTAGAAGAGCTAATGCCTATATATTGAAGTTCTGTTTTCTCAGCCAAATATACTAGGAATCTGAAAAATATATAATATATAATAAAACTACCCTGCCTCTTCTTAGTTTAGAAAATTTCAATGTTTTCAGGAGCTGACATATGCAAAGGATAACTTGAGAAACAAGCTTCTTAATTAAAACTACTTCCCTAGATTAAGTCATTTATGAGTATAGACATTTTATCTGAAGAGCCACACATTTACCTGAATGCTGGACTTCCAGATGTGTGATAAGGTCTATTGGCTGTAAGAGCTTAAGAAACTGAATAAATATTAATAGAACTAAATTATTGCCAAAATGCTAAATACAAATAACTATACATCACTTTCTAATTATAGACATGCAATACCTAAAGATAAAATAAATTATAATAGATATTCTCCTTTACTTTTTTATATTCCTTTACAAAAAATGGGGGGGGGGAGGAATGAATAAAAAAGGAAAAAAAAAAGGGAAGAGAAAACAGAAGTAAGTTCATTTCAATGTATGATTTAGGATGCAATACTGGAAGATTTTTTTTTATAGCCTGGCCTATACAAGAATAGAGCATCCTTTTTCTCTTTTCCAGCATGCACAATCTAGTAATATAGCAAGTTATTAAATGCTGACTGTAAACTGCCTTAGTCTGTGGCCTCTGTAGGTCCTTAGCATTGTAAAAACTTCCACCGCCTTTCTCTGTCTGCTACAGCTTTTTTCAAATCATATTGTGCTGGTCAGTTGTTCTGTAAAATTCTAGGTATTTTGTGGCAGATTTGTGGCAAATTTGTGGCAAATGTATGTCAAATATTATTTTTGTAACTTTTGTGTTGACCAGTAAAACTAAGGAAACACAGCTAATGTGTCTTACCAAATAGATTTTCACTGTCACGTTATAGTTTGTTTTAGCAGCAGTTAATGTAAGCATGCAGGTACTCAAGGTTTTAGCTAATTTCTCATTTGAATGGTCTTAGTCAAATTTCAATGTATGCATCAAATACTACAACATTTCTAAGTATCTTTTATTTAGTGGTCTCTGCTACAGTCCTTTGAGTAAAATTCATGCTTTTTCCTAAGTCTCATGGCTTGTTAGAGAAATGGAAAGAGAGGAACATCCAGAAACAGCGTTTGCTGTGGGATATTTCTCAGGGTAGCAGATTGCTGTGGCAAGAGGGATTTACATCTTCCATCTTTCCCCTAGTTGTCTGGGGACCAGAGGCAGGAGGGCAGACTTAAAAAAGCAAGGTACCTTGCAGTAAGCTGGGCACTTCTGGAATGTCTCCCTGCAAGCCAAAAGAGGGCTTGTTGCTTTGCAGGTGCTGCAGCCTGCAGTTTTCCAGGACTAATGGTGCCAGAGGAGAAAGTCTAACACTAGTAAGGGGCAAGGGATTTACTTTGCCCCTGCAGGACACTAATGGCAGTGAACAGTCTAGGCCAAAGCAGATAAGAGTGAATCAAAGTGACATCTGGACGAGGAGACCTGTTTTGTACTTCCTCCAGGGCAACAGAATATAACTTCTACCTGCACTACTGAGAAGACCTTAAAGTGCACTTCTCCTCTGTACTGATAGAGGTATTCTCTACATAGGATTGAGTCACACCAGAGAACAATAGCTGAAATAAGAATCACATAGGGTTATGCTCTAGAAAAAATTTTTGAGGAGATACTTGCTCTCACGGTTCTTAATATGTGCTCAAAACACTGATCATTATCTCTGTTTTCCATCCCATCCTTAGAAGAAAGGGAGCACCCAAGATACTTAGCTCATTGTTAAAAGGAGCAAAAAACATCAGAGTCTTCAAAAGCTTGCTAAGTTCTATTAGTAAATCATGCACTAATGTAAACCGTTATATGTTAGACTCTGACCTCCTATATAAGCACACAGCAGTAGGTTTTGAATAAAGGGGTGGAGGGAAAGGGCAGAGAGAGAGATGAATTAAAGAGGGGGAGAGAGAAAGAAAGGAAGAGATGGAGAGAGATCCTGACTCTGTCACCGATCCAGCTGCTGGGGTGTCCAGGGTCTGGAGGCATACACATACCTGGACTTTGTGTGGGTACCTTTTTACAGATAAGTTTTCCCCACCTTGGAAATAAATTTCTCTCTTTATATGTAAGTCTGTTACCATGTGCAGTCCATTCCTCTAGGCCTCTATGGAAATAGTTTGGAGGGCTTTGGGTGTCGTTTGTGGTCCCCCCTTACTGGGTCAGCCTGTGGTCAATAGTCCATGCTCACTTCTCAACTTCATTCCTGAACTTCCACTGTACTGTATTTTCTTGTGTCCAGCACCCAGAACAAAAACGTTTGTCCCAGAAAAGGGCTGCCCTACCTCCATATGGCCCCTTCTACAGCCACATCTTGTTCTTTCTCACAATGTGTTATTACCAACAGTCCTTGTTTGCTGCACAGCTATGTGGGTGTTGGCATTTGAGACATACACATTAACTTATCTTCTAATCTTCTACACTGTGTGAGCAAGAATGAGATCAACAACTGTTCACAAAAAAACCCCAAGTTTTCTAACAAAAGGAAAATCTTTCCTTAAATGCCACTTGCAGGGATGGATCTGGGTGGTTGAGGTCAATATTTGGTTGAACTCTATCCTTCTGCATTGGGAATGTGTGTGAAGCAACTATCTAAATGCTGAATGACTCTGGAGTTATGCATATTGTTCATGTTCTCAGGATGGCAAGTGGTCTGTAACATCTCATGTTGCAGAAAAGAGTAATGAGAGGTTTATTAGACAGTTCTGCATGGAAGACATGCTCCCATATGAATTCTTTTATGTTCAAAGATCTGATTTAAGTTAAAATTTAAGCTATGCAGACCCTACTATCACAGGTGGCATCAAGATACATTAAAATGAGCAGCTTAAATTTTTCTACTTTTTCAGCTGCCATATTTGTGAGGCATGAAAAAGATTAGTGGTGGTCTGGTCAAAAAAGGGAAGAGTTTTGAAAAGGCCGGAGAGTATTGTGGAAGACCAAAGAAATTGCAACAGATGAGGCTTGACTTTGTGAAACAATGTCCTTTTGAAAGGCTTTTATTTGTCCAGCTTTTCCTGTTTGCAGGACTCAGTGTAAAATTTTCTGTCCTGGCTGTTCATTAGTAAAGCAGCATATTAGAACTTATAACTTGTAGCACTTTATTAGTATGTCAGATTATTCCATTCAATAGAATGAGAATTTTTTCACACAGAAAAAATGTATAACATCCTACATAAGACTATGGTAATAGATTTTATATTTTAATTCTGTAGGGACATTTAAAATCTATTTTCCTTCTTCCAGCTGTTGGGTGTGTTTGATTCTTTTCATTATTACTCTGTCTCTTATGTTTTTACACTCCCCCTCTTTTTCTTAAAAGCCTGATTGCCTTCAACTGTTTGTTGTTATTTGGTTTTCTGTATTACCCTTCGTCTCTCTTTTTTCTATGAGATAGATTTTATTTTCCTCTCTGCATTTTCCTTTCTCTTAAACCCTCTGCTCTTTTTCCTGCTCTTTTCTTCTATTATATATTCTTCCTCCATCCTTAGGTATGTTTACTATCATGTTATCATATTTTACTAGTTGTGCTAGTTTAAAGGTAAACTGGCAGGAGGAATGAACCTACCTCACAAAGAGATTACAAGTCAGAATTACAATTTAATAAAAAGATTACAATAAAAACAATGAAAAGATTCATTTTGACCCACAAAAACAGATGCACAACCCAGGACCCTGGGACATAAACAGAACAGTTTGGTCAACCCCTGTGCTGAGGACCACGTGACCCACCCTGAGTAAAAAGTAAAAGGAAAGGAAAACCTTTTGATGAGGATGATGGTCACAGTCTGGTCGAGAGTGGCAGTTACGGTCCTGTTGAGGTTCTGGTCCTCCTCTGGATCCAAGGAGTGGTACCAGAAGTCCCCAAACCTCAATCTTATATAAGCTTAGGTTCAGATGGGAATACCCAGTACCTTCCCCAGGACAGGGAGTTTCACAATGGCTGACTTAACTCCGTGAGTCATGGCATATTTTTGGAATCCTTGATGGCCCATTAGCAGGCATGACCCCTCAGGTTGGGTGTGAAGGTGCTAATGACTCCCCAGAGGGGAGTTATCACACCTAAGAAATTGGTGTGAAGACAGAAAACTTTCCTATCTCACAGAGTTCTTAAGCACTCAGCTTGTAGCCTGAGGTGTCAAGTGTGCCCTGGGCAGCTGCTGCAAACAATCCATTATTAACAGGTCATGAGAAATGACACAGAGAGTTTACAATACACAGTCCTGGCCACACCCACACAGTGATAAACTGGTTCTGGCCACTGTAACCAGGACACTAGCAAAGAAGTTATAAGACTCATTTACAGTTGCCATGTCTTATAGAGTTGGGGTGAGAGGGCTGAAGTTACTACTGTCATGTAGGCTGCTGCCCCAGCTCTTTCCTCTACACAACCCAGATGCAAGATGTTTTCACTGTATCCTGGAGTCACCAGGGAATCTCCTCAGGAAGTCCTTGCACAGAGGACAAATGCCAGAGATATAGAGCATTTTGACCATATACAGCTAACAACTTCCCCATTTGAGTCAAGAGTATTTGGAGTAGTATGTGATAAAAATTTTGCATCCTCTATTCATAACATAAAAAGACCTGTGCAATCTGCAAGTATAAAGAGATAAAACAGAAAACAACAGCAGCTTAAATGGTGTCCTGGCTTCAATCAGGCCCTTCCTGCCACTCTTTTAAAGTATCCTGCAGAGAGGACTCAGAGACAAAGGCTATATGACCGCTGCTCGAGGCAGCAGGAGATTAGTTGTTAGCAACTGTGGAGTTTAACAAAATAAGTACTTCTGCTATTCATTTTCTTTTTCCTATCGACAAATAACACATATGACAAACATTTGGCCCCAGTGCTCTGTTTCTCCAATAATTTCTATGCATTTCATTCAATCTTTTTTACAGATCATTGCTAGAATGAAAAGACAGTAGAAGTCTGTGTTTGATCCAAAGAGATCAAACTTTCCATTGTTCTTTGAATAAGAGATCATATTTGAGTACAGAGGTTTGCATAAGAATTAGACCCCTTCCTTGTATCAAGTTAGCTATTTTCAGCTCAGTGTAGCAATCTTTGATTTCTTCGTTGTAACTATGGTAATAAGATTAGATGGTATTCAGTAAAATTCATTTTACAAATTAGCATGGGAGGGTGCCCATGACTGTGATAGGAGAGATGTAAAAACATTGTGGAATTAGATTAAAATTAAATCAGAACTCAGAATACTCCTCAAAATAATGATTCTCAAACTCATCCAGCACCATCTGGTAGTTTGTGAATGATTTACAGTTAGCCACAATAAACACGATAGGATCAATGGGCCTGGTGGGGATTTTATTTCTTACTCAAAGCCATTCTAAAAAGGCATTTTAACCCCATTTTGGGTGGATGCTGAATTCTTTGATCTGGAACTTTTTTAACAGTAGCAGTCAAATCAATTTCAAACACTTTCATTACAGTACAAATCTACAAAGCTCGTTATGGTCTGAGAAAAGAAAGAGAGAAGAAATAAAAAAGTCATCCTCTAGGCCTCAGGCCATGTTATAATGAGAGTAAGAATGAGCCATGGTAGATACTATTTTGAATTCTGCCTCCGCATTTCTGCTGCATGGTACAGTCCTGTCAATTCACCAGAACAGCAGGCCTTAATTAGCACACACTAAAGATGGCTTCCTGAAGTTTTGAATCATTTTCAATAAATATTAGGATTAATCATATTTTTTTTCTAATTAGTCTCCTGTCAATACCTAGACTTTGCTGTTCTTAATCATATATGCCATCAAAGTCAGAAGGAAGGTAGGCTTAGGTATGTTTATTTCCCGGAAGTTTAATGAACACTATTCTTATTATTATTTGCCTTTGTCCCAAGGAAATGGTTATCCTAATAAGAAAACTACTAGAAAAAAAGTCTTTTCCGAAAATGTTTGATTAACTGTTTTTTTCCTTGGTATGCTATGATATCATTTTATATATCTGATATTGAATTGATAACTTTCTTTCATTGTATATTAAGAAAATACCAAATTTCAAAAAATAACTGGAGGTTTTTTTTGCTTCTTCTAAATACAATGGTTTACAGTTTTTCTTGAATGCAAATTGATACATTGCAGAAATCAACCCTACAGCCTTGCACAGGAACACAGTAGTATTGCATAAAGTTTCATCTCCCAACATAAGTTAAGCTCAATTGATATCCTTCAGTATTGCATAAGTCCTGTACTAGCTCCCCATGAAGTGAGATGTCCTCACAGAACAAACATACATTCAAATTGCATAAAAAGAGTAGGCAAAACAGAATTTTGCCTTTATGAATAATGTGCAGCAGCTCTGAATTCACAGTCTCTCCTGGTCATACCACCGAATTACATTCCCAGTTTGCAAGACCATGGGTAAATGAACCTGACCCTTCAGGAGGAAAGAGAAACAACAGATTATTCAGACCTATGCAGGACTATTATCTCTGTCAGGAAAGGTCATCTGCAAGTATTTTCTCAGTGCTAAGTCCAGAGGTTGCAGAGGTCTTGGAAAGAGCACCCAGAGTCTTTCAGGATAAAACTGTTATTTCCCGTTTGACCATTCTGGGTGTTCCCTAAGTAAATGAATGTTAAACTATATTTGCTACTTTTTTCTTCTAACACCTTCCTCTGAAATTATTTCATTGCAAATCCTCATTGAAAGCTAGAAAGAGGGACATTACTTCAGTAGACACATCATGCATTATCAGAATTGCTTTGTTTGTCTTCTCAGGTAAAAACAAAAGCTATTGGGGTGGAAATTTACTTGCTCTCACTATTGGTTATCTGAATATTTGTTTGCTATTCTAAAGGAAAATAAATGTATGCTTGCATACAAATAATCATAACCCATTTTCTTGTTAGTAATACGTATTATAATTGGTGGTATAGAAACTATCAGTTGCTCAGTGGCTCAGAAATTACTATGACTTTTAGAATGGTCTGTTCTGCAGGATAAAACAGTTTCTAGCAGCATAGGCAAGAGCTTACAATCACAGTTTTAAAACTTCCGTGCTTTTACAGCACAGGATTCAGCAGTATGCTTAGTTTGCTGTGAATTTCTGAAATCAGTCACATCATGGCACAAATTATCTTATACAGGGTATGCATTAAAACCAAGGAGTAAAATGCAATATGACAGCAGAATGACAGTGCACATACCAGACTACTGAAATCTGCGTAATACGTAGTTCTCCATGCAGAGAGTTTAAATGAAGCCAAACGGAGAGAAAATTTAAATTATATACTGTAATTGAGAAGATGACATGACATCCATCTAATTTCAGTAGCAAAAGGCGAAAGGATCAGTCAGGTAGGCCTGTGAAGGGTGTTCTCTTCCCAGATAGGAAGAGTATCAGTTGAGGGCACAGTTTGCCAGGCAGTGAGGTAGATGAAAAGGAGTAGCATGAGACCATATAATACATGTTAAAGTATTGTTACGTTCTTAGCATTTACCATAAAACACCAGACAGTCCTTCTAGGTTTCGCTTGTGCCATTTAGAAGAAACACTCATAGGATAGGCAGGAAGCTGTTAAGGGCTGCTTTTCAAGAATCGTTGCAAGGAATATCTACTGTTACATTCAGATGCAATGGAGAGGTTTGCCTTGGATTTTAGTCCTAAATATTGTCTTGTATTCAGATGCCAGAAGTGTTGAATAAGGACGTGTTATGCATAGCACAGCTCCCTAAGTAAGTATCCTTATAGTAGCTGCCTAATAAATCTCTTTTCCAAGCATCAAAGTGAACGTAGGCTCTCCAGTTCTTCCTGTTCCAAGACAAAGAAGACACACTGACTTATTTCTTTATCTGAGTTGAATCAGCATGAGCTGGGATGCATGTGTCACTAGTAGTGGGAAATTGCTGACAGTCAAGTCAAGAGCAGGTGAGGAAACAAAAGGTTGCTGAAAAAGTCTATCCTGCCTATTGTGAGAAAAGTTGCAAATTTTATGTATAAATATAGGGAAAAGAAGTCCACCTTAAAAGAAGAACTAGTTTTCAGGCATTAAGCCAACCTGCAGACTTTCTTATAACATCTCTGGCTTGTCTTAGCCAATCAAGGCAATACAGCCTTGAAATGCTACAGGACAATCAGGTGTATGAACAGTCTTTGTTTTTGCTGACTATGTTTCTGCTTTTAATTTGTGAAAGCACTAACTGTTTCATAATGCCTGCCTCTGACAGAAAGAAATGCCTTAGTGTAACCAGAACCTGTGGATAAAGTTTGCTCTCCTGTTGTCCTTCACATACTGAGAACAATGCAGAAAATTAGTCATTACTTAGCCAACAATGTAGCAGGTCAGAAGTAGCTGATATTTATCTCGATTAGGAAAGCATCACTATAATTCTTTTTACCTGAGCAACTTAAAACCTTTTCTTTAATCTGAGAAAAAGCAAGCTCTGCTGTTGTACAGAGTGGAGGGTATTTTTAGAGTTACTGAATACTGTAGATCAGAATTTCCACCTCTCTTTGAAACATGCTGAAGTTTTCCTGTTCTTGTCGACTAGATTTCTTTGTCCCACTGTAGCCTGTCCATCCTACTCTTTATACAATTGTCATGCAATGAAAGAAATAAATGTGGCCTACTAGTATGTAGGGCATAAATAATGCGTGACTCTCTCTGTAGGTAGCTAACCTGCCAATTTTTGGCTCCTTTAGGTGGATATTCAGAGGGTTATAAGGTCCTATATTCTTGTGTCTTCAGTTATGAGATAAAATATCAATAACATCACCAACTGAAAAAGATTTATCTAAAACTGCATTTTGGATTTGCAGGGAACTCAGTTGACAAAGGTGCAAAGAACTGCAAAAATGTATAGAGGAAAAGGAAAAAAAAGGAGTAATTCTGGTAGATATTTTAGGGTCAGTGAGGTATAGAAATATTTATAGCAGTTTTATTCAAGCTACAAGGAAAATTATGCAATATATTCATTTGCGTAGGGTTTATACAGTGGGTATTCATCACCGTTATGGGTTTATTGGTCAGCAATGCAACATTCAACTGAAACAGTGAGATCCACTTTCTTTTTTGATACAGTTGATACAAAAAAGATTGTTTATCACAAAAACATAGGCTGATCACATATGTAAATTTTTTTCTGTAAAGTCATGTGCTAGTTCACCAAACTCATAAGGAAATCAGAGTTTAG
This sequence comes from Sclerurus mexicanus, assembly GCA_013396755.1. Taxonomy (NCBI): domain Eukaryota; kingdom Metazoa; phylum Chordata; class Aves; order Passeriformes; family Furnariidae; genus Sclerurus; species Sclerurus mexicanus. Next base: position 385,309 of record VWZF01005768.1, on the reverse strand, counting down.
TTTAGTGTTGCTCTGCTTGTATTTTGAATACTAAGGGAACAGTGTTTGATTCACAGGCATGAAGAATAGACCTTTATGGACAACTCCATAACAAGAGCAGCAGGCTCTGCTGGGAGTCTACCTGGCTGCTTTTCTAAAAATTGGAACAAACCCTTCATTGAGGATGAAAAAAATGCATGTAAAGGGGGAGGATCTTCTGAACAAGGATTTTGAGGAGGAAAAACCCATAAGAAAGCACTGTGGTGAATTCACTGCTTGCTCTTTACAGTTGAGAATGCAGAGCCAAAGCTACATTTTTACCAGAATGCCCTTCACCTGCTTACTGATGGCAATACTTCTACTGCTGTGACTCATTCTCAGTTTCTCACTGTCTCATGCTTATTAAATGTATGGGTACAGTGGCTGGCAGCAGCCCAGCACTTGGAAGTCTTTGCTCCACCTGCAATTTGGGAGCGACTCATGGGTCAGAACTCAACAGAAAGTAGGACCCATCCTGAGGCCAATACCATAACTGTGCTGTCACAGATCACTTCTGTTATTACAGCAGATCCTGTAGAAGTGCCCCAATTCCCCACACAATAACAAGAACCTGTTTTCTGAATACATATTATGGTGCTGTCAATTCCTGTAGGAAATGCAGCACTTTAATGTGAAAATTTCCTCATTCAATCTTCGTTTGTTCTTTCTGAACCAGTGGAGCTGCTTTTCACTGCAGAGTGCCCCTACTGTGCCCTTTCCTGATGTAAATCACATTACACCCAGCTAGAACTCTGCTGCCTGTTTGCTTGCCAAATCGACAGGAAGGCTCACACATAATTTACAGGTATCTGCATTTGCTGACTTGTGCTATTAAGCATGTTGACTGGCTGTTTTACTAATTGAGAATGCAATAAAATAAGAAAGAGGAAGAAAGAATAATGAGCAAGCAAGCACAAACTGAGAAAACCTAGTCACTGACTTTCTGGAAACTTGTGGTAATTTACGTGTGCTAACTCTGAAATGCCTGACTGTTTGATAGAAATTGGCTAATGGGTTCAGAGCTGCCAGTAAGCAGTGAGAGAATGCCAGGAGAGTAAAAAGGCAGTGTGGTTACATAGGTCTCGTTTCCCTGGTGAAAGCAGCAGGGAACAAAAAAGCATTAAAATAAAAACTAAAAACTAAAAACAAACAAAAAAACAACAACAACAAAAAAAAACCAAAAAACAAAACAAACACAAAAAGAAACAACAAAAAAAAATGTTGGCATGGAGATTTTAACTCTGAACCCTATTCAGCTACTTTAGCAATACAGTCCGTCACTGGTCACAAGGCCCATGTGTTGCCTAAACCCCATATAATTTTATTTGAGGTTTAAATGCAGCTCGAAAGGGATAGGTTTTTATCGCTTATGCTGTCTGCTCAGGCAAACAATTCATTCTAGTTGAGCAACACTTGGTAACAGGTTGAACACACAGGACATCTCTCACTTGTCACTAGGAGTAAAAACAAATTGCAGATACAAAAATTAGTTTTCATAGATCTTGACAATGTTGGGATGCCAGCTGCTATTTTGGTCTATTTCTAATTGTTACAGAAAAGATAGGGTTTTATGAGCAATGTGCCTTACCAGGGTGTGATAGAAACACCCAGAAATAGTCATTAGACAGTTATGCAGAAAAGGAGTTCATTTTCTCAAAACAAAATCAACTCAAAAATGAAATCAACCTAGGAAATTGATTTTTGCAGCTACTTTATATGAGCACATATATAATAGTGAAGAAGATCAATAATGTACTTTATTATAGGAGTTCTGATAAGAAGTATTACACTGTTTTTAAATATTACTGCTTAGACATTGTCCAAATATAATGCATTTTGGGCTTGATGAATAAAATGTAGTGTCAGCTGAAGTGAAATACAAAAATTTAAGCTTCTTAATCTCTTCTAAAACAAAGCCTGAAACAAAAAGTTTCCATTTGAAATATTTTGTTTTTCCGATTTATTGAATGACTTCTTTTTAACATTAGAAATTCACTGATGTATTAATAAATCATCTGAATATTGCAGTAAAAAAGTCAGCTTTCATTTTTTTGGGACACATTGTGGCTGCATTTCTCTAGGCACTTTCCAGGGTAACAAGACTGAAACTCTTCAGAATGCATCCAATTTTTACTAATGAAAGTCTTGACCAGGGCTTGTGACCCACTATCTCTATAGCAATGAGCTACTTGAAGGAGATACTCCAAATGGATATTCTTTTTTTCACTCTCTGTGAAAATCTTAGCTAAACAAGAGCCTCAAATACAGCAAAAATGAAAAAGCAGAGCTGATTATAGAAGATATGGACATACTGAGGCATGGTGTAGCATGCCAGTTTAGACAATTAGTGCATAACAGTAGTAGACTGCATGCTCAAATATTTTCATTTACAGCCATAAAATAATATCTAAGGAACTCGTCAAACTGTATACTAACATAGATACACTATCTGACTACGTACCAAATAAAATGTTTATTTTCTAATTCTGCATTCTTTTCTATCTGCAAATAATAATTGATTGTGTGTTTCACCCAATGCACCACACTCAGAACTCACGTAGACAAGGCACTGAGTATCCTTATTTAAGTTGACCCGATTTTAGAGAGCAATTAGACCTCCAAAAATCCCTTGTCATCGATATTAACGTACAGTTCTTTGGGTTTTTTGTTTTGCTTTTTGTTGTTGTTGCTGTTTTGTTGGGGTTTTTTAATAAATGCCAGCCAGGCTTANTTTGGCTCTCCCCCAACACCGCTGGGACTCGTCTCCTCTCCTTCCTTCCGGAGCGCGTGACTTAGGTAGGAATAGAAATAACTTCTCTATCCCATCACAGGGCTAATGATGGACAACAGTACTAGGCATATAGTCTTAAAGCATGACAATTGACTTCAGGGCAGACACGTTTACAAGTTCTGAAGAGGGAGTGGGGTGTAAGATGCATAGCTGAGAAGTGATGTTCTTCATATGCTTCTTTCTCTCAGCACTCTGCTGAGTAATGGCAGGATGCTGATATTAGGACCTTTTCTTTGGTCATGCCAAAACTTTCCCTTCACTGAGTCTCCATCTAAGTTGCCAAGTTTATCAACTTGCCAATTTCAATCAAACAGAAAGTTTCTGCCAGAAACAAACATTTTAAGTTCCTTCATTTTCATGACAGCTGATATGTGGTGGGGTTTTTTTAGGGGGCAGGAGGGAGGGACAAAAAAACAAGTGATTTCTTTTTTATTTTTGTTTTTTTTTTAATTGAGGCATATGTCAGTTTCTGGAAAGAGTTATTGTTTGAGCAGGAAATAGTTCTAGCCAGTGAGACCTTTAAAAGTCAAAAAGCCTTCTTAGACAGGTCTGCCCAGAGCCTTGAGCCACAGCCAATGTGACCTGGCAGGATGTCTGAGTGGCTCTGTTCTGAGAGCACTCAGAGAACCCCGAGCCTTCACTGATCTGGCAGCGATAGGAGTTATGGGTGCATTCTGTGGCTCATCAGTGGAAGGTGGTGGATACAGAGGGTCTTCTTATCATCCCATTCCTCTGCTGCCCCATCCTCTGCTGCCTCAGTGTGGGATCTCATGCTATTGGCCTGGCCCTGGTGCAGCCTCCCAGCAGGCCAGCCCTTGCAGGAGCTACTTTTGGCTGTTCATGGGGGTCCCAGCTTACCCTGCAATCCCTGTTCTCAGATTCCAGCATTAGCTGGAGATGGCAGGTTCTTCTGCAGTGGGCCAGGGCAGTGACTGCTCAACTGGGCAGCCCCAGCACCCCTGAAGAAGAGGCATGGAAGCCCCCTGACACTGCCCTGACATCAGCATCCAGAGGGTGCCCTACTTTGAAAAGACTAATAAATGGTGCTTTCTTATTCAATATACTCTTCCAAAGTGCAGATACACCTCAAATCTTTCAGCAAGTCTTTGAAAGAAAGCTGATAACTTGGTCCGCTTACAGTCAGTGATGAATTTGGTGGAATAGTGGTTTGTTCTCTTATGAAAGGAACATCTCTGAGAAGCAGTGTAGTTGTACTTGCCCTTCTCATTCCCAAACATTGATAGCAACTGGTAGGAGACAACACACAAGCGTGAGCAGGATAAATAGTATGCCTGCAATTTTTTATTCTCCACAGTTGAAATTAAGTATGTTTACATGGTGTTATAGTTTCAGCATCTTGTTGGAATTCCTCCCAAAAGCTTGGAGCCAACGCCTAACTTCTGTGAAGTTGTTTAACAAAAGAACTAATGAATATTCATATCTCAATGTAATTACTTTGGCCAGAGCCTTTTTTTCTGGTCTCCCAGGCTGCAGTGGGTGGGCAAAAAGGCTCCTGGTGGGGGGGTGAGAGGGCTGCTGGGGTTTTTACTGGGTTTCTGAGCAGGTCAGGAGTTCTTCTGTCGAGGAAGTACGAGAACTTGCCCGTTTCTGCACCACAGAGACAGGGCCTTGTTCTCCCTCTGCCCACCAACCCTGTGAGTACTGACCTGGGGCAGCCTAGAGAACAGGTCTGTTTCTGCATCATGGCGACGGGGCTCCCACCATCCTNCTGGGGCAGCCTAGAGAACAGGTCTGTTTCTGCATCATGGCGACGGGGCCCCCCCCATCCTTCCATCGACCCTGCAGGAACTGACTTGGGACTGCTGTGCCCGCCATTTGGTAACTATAATCATTCTCTGATCGGGAGAAGTGCTGCCTGCAAGAGGGGCCAGCCGGCTGAGGCACAACATCACCACCTGCTGTCCCTAAATATAATTGCACCCTTTTTAGGATAGAGAACATTGACTTTTGGTTCCTTTTTGTTCAAAGGATTTATTACAAACTGTTTTGTTTGATCCTTTTCTGGACATATATAGATATATTGTGGTTAAGAACTGTTATCCTTTTCCTATATATATTTTTCCCAATTAAAGTTTTGTTCTAAATTTAAAGGAGTGGGGCTACTTCCTTTTTTTTGTCTGGCCTTCTTGGGGGAAGAAGGCCTTTCCTTTTCTCTGTCTTGGCCAACATAGATATCTTAGTTCTCCCCTGAACTAGGACACATGGCTTTTCATTACTTCAATGGAAGTTTTCATAGCAAGAACATTGTTATCTCTTGCCTTGCTTTGTTTGAGTCTTTTCAAAGGACATATAAAAGGTTGCCATTAACAAGAGCAGAGATCTTGCATTTTTTTGTCTTGTGCACAGACCTGGATACATTTTACCAAGGTATAAATGCAATGTAGAGGAAAAGCTAAATCCCTATATAGTTATTCACAGAAAGGACTGTATTATTTCCTACCTATTTCTCTTGGGAAAATGAATGATGCATAAAATCATAAGAAATAGTCTCTGAGCTATGCCCTTTTCTACCCCCCTTCACTCATCTCCCTGAGAGATTTCTGATCCAGTCCAGTACAAATTCAGAATCTTAACTTTTTATGATAGGAACTGGGCTTTTAATTTCTTACAATTTGCAGCGTCATCATCTCCATTAGACTGTTCCCTCTTTCCATCTAAATTTACAGGCTAGTTTTAATATAATTTTTAATGTAAAAAATGTGTTTCTTTCAAAAGTGATGTAATAGAAAGCACATTTTCAATTACTTTACATGAAATACAAGTTCAATATTCGGCCATTGCATTCATTTTTTTCTTTTTGCTCTCACACAGTTATTCCAGGTAATATGCTGTGACATCATTTGTAGTAAAAATACTTCCTGTTTTTGTTTTATTTTAGCAATTTTGAGCGAAATTCCCATGCATTTATTTCTTACCAGATCCAGCTGATTTAACTTACTGCATACAGGTGAAAAACAATTAATGAATTTCCTGTACCATTGGTTTTAAAGAGCATCCAATAACAATCCTTAATGTTGCAAATTTGTTTCCTTTTCCAGGACATGAAAAATTTTTTTGGAGGTGCCTTTGCCTTATCTCAGACTCAAACCAATTCATCATCAAGAACTGTGGCTTTTTTAATCAGACAACCCTAATAGCCATTGGCCCTGTTACAAACATTAGATATATATCTTCCATCTTAAACATTTGATAAACATTTCCATCTTAACATTTGATAATTAGGAAGAAAGAAATTACTGTAAAGAAGGGGAGACTGAGTGAGAGATTTTGAACTCACATTGAACAAAATGTCATTTATCCAGCAAAAGGAGAGAATATATCCTTGGATACTTTTGGAAGTTGCTTGCATAGTGTTTATCTGACTAAATGTGAGGACATCCTTACAAATCTAGTAATTTCATTTATGTTAAGACAGCTGTGGCCAAGATCAGGGTCTCTTTTTACTAGTTTCTCTAAAGATATGGGTAACAGGCTGCTTGGCGGAGCTTACTACCTGCAGAGGCAGTGAGGGAAAAGTGTAGGAAGATGCATTATGATTATTGTTCCTGTTTTACAGACAAAGGTCTGAAACCTAAGGAGGATCATGCTGACCCTTTGCAGTGCAATAACCACACTGGGAACAGAGTAAGCTGTTAAGCAAGTCATTTGGATCCCTGCTTTTTTGACCAGTGCATATTTCTCTGAATGATAACACCAGGAAACTGAAAATTCAGTTGTAAGAGGGATGCTGGTTCTTCAGAAAATGCACACTGTAGACAGGGTTATAAATCCATCATTGATGCTGCTCCTTGCTTTTCTGGAAGCTAATGGCAATGCAAAATCTTTGAATATGACTAGTGAGTTCTTTTCCTGAAAGATTTCACTTAAAGATCTTGTTCACCCTCAGGCCTAATCATACGTACAGTTGGTGTCATGGTCACACATGTGCATGGTTGTGCCTGATTATGGATTATGCCAGACCTTGCCAGTCTGGCTGGACTGGAACTAGAACGGCCTCTCTGGACTCTCCTAACTCAGGCAAGATCTTAGCTGAAAACAGGCCTTGATTGAAAAGCCAACAAAACAACAACAAAACCCCCAACAAAACAAACAAACAAAAGAAGTGGCCTAGTGAGGAAATATTCTCACCCTTTGACTCATGGTGGGTGCCCATTCATATCAGCCTGATCCCTTTCAGCCCTTCTCTGAAGAATTATCCTCATGGGAAGGGAGCACAAACAGATGGAAGTCCTGATGCAGAGGTTATACATGGAGTACATTTCATGTCTTCAGTCTTTCTTCAGTGAGTTCATTTCTAGTTCAATAATCATGCTTGAATGGAGAGAGATTTGCTGGTGGGAAAGTACAACTTAATTATTGTTCTTACAAAGATAAGACTCAATATATTTCTGGACTAAAATATAAATAAGTTTTGTGACCTCTTTCACTCTGCAGTGTTCCTATTTTTGTTGAGCTGCTATTTCCTGATGCACTGAACCTGCCTCTATACTACCCTCTGTTACTGCTTTCTTTTTAAAAATTTTTCCAGGTGCAGTTCCTCAAGATTTTCCAACTTATTAAGGCTTTTTGTATTTGCAGAATTTGGGTACCTGATTCTTATTTACCAGGATCACACATTACTACAAGAATTACAGTGTCATCAAATTTTCTTGTAAATGGGGGTCTGGTGTGCATAGCTTGTCATCATGTATGTGTGTGTGTGTTTATCCACAGAACATTTTCATATTTAATTACACATTGTCATTACACCATATTATTATTTCTGAGGCATACACAGATATGACCTTTATTATTCAAATTTCTTCTTAATGTATTTTAACATTACTGTGCTTTTGATTAATGTAAAATAGTTCAGGGGTTTTTTTCCTAAAATTAGACTACTTAATAATAATAATGAATGTGAGCTTTAATCTGCATGCAGTCCTGTCCGCTAACTTCCATAATGTACTAAATTGGGATCTTTTCATGCATTGTAATTTGGGAAGTTGTTTCTGAGCAATTGCATACACAGTTAAGCTAATCTTTCTTCCTCAGGATGGGAGATTCCTTCCTGATACAAAACTAAGGACTGTGATTTCCTTTTCCAGGATACTTGACTTTGACTGATAGCAGCTAACCTGTTCCTTAAAATGTCCCCTGAAGCTGATTCTGCCAGGGCCAGCACGGTGTGACCTGCCCTCTCAGGCAGAGCATCCTGTACGTAAAACTATTGTGTCCCAGGGCGTGTGTGAGTGGCAATCTCTGTGGGTGCATGTAAGGGTGCATACAGAGAGAGCAAACTTCTTTCATCAGGGCTGCTGCAGATTTCCAGCTGAAACAGCAAGTCAAAAAAGTAGAAAACAAACACTGAATTAAAGTCAAGGCATGAAGGGGGGGGGGGGGGGGCAAAAAGGTT
>VWZF01005768.1:358252-377051 GCA_013396755.1 Sclerurus mexicanus | reverse complement strand
CAGCAGAATACAGTTCAGAAAAAGCTACACTTTTTTTTTTTCTTGCTAGTAAGAAAAACACATTGACATAATTCTCTTGAACAGGAAATTACGTGTTCTTCTAATCTACTTATTATGTTTCTGAGTCAGTTCTTCACTGACATGTTACATGGTCACTTATACCTGTGTAGAATAAAAGTTTATAAACTTCCTCCCTTTTGCCCCTTCATTGATGCTGTCCCTTTAGTTTCTGCTCATTCTGTGGCAACAGCCATGGAGAATGAGCTTTCCCAGGCGTGCATACAAGTTCACTTCAGTATCACACCTTCCATTCCCACTTTGATAGAGGGTAACAAGTTTGCATTAATGTCATCTCAGTTACTTTAAGAAGGGATCAGTTTAAGACCATCTCCCACACCAGGAAACTGCCTGTCTTTTTCCCAGGCTCTCAGCCCTCCAGCCAGTCTGTCCTCCTTTCCCTTCAATACCTTCAGGCTGGTGTAATTTTTCTCCCTCCTGCCAGGCCCTTTTTTTCTGCCAGGTCTGACTGACACTCATTGTCCAGCATCATGCACTCTGACATTTCAGCAAGGAGCAGAAATTAAAAAATTACCTTATGGCAAATTATTTACTGAGTTCTAACAAAGGGCAGATACTCAGATGATCAAAGTCACTCTAAGACTACTGAGGTCAAGTCATATTTTTAAGATCAAATTGAACCTGTATGTCATGTAATTTTACCTCTACCAGGACATAGGACAGGAAATTTCACTCATTCATCCATCTCTTTATTGAATTTAATAGTAAATATTAGTCAGAGCAGACATTAATGAGATGTTGGTCTTGATATACTTTTTCACCATTTCAAAAATATTTTCTAGCACTGTCACTATGGAGCAAATATATATACTTATATACATATATTTACATAAGCTTGTGTGTATTTACATTCACTGTAGGCATATGGTGAGTTTTTTAATGTTATGCTTATTTAATTAAGTCCAAGAAGGGACTTTTCAACTTATTTTCAGCTGAGGTATACCAGTATGACTGAGTGAAATTCACATCTCCAACCCTTTTTTTCAACAAAGCCCTGTTAACAATCGTGGCTAAACTCTCTCAAACCCCAGTGGTGCATAGAGTTTTCTCCAGACTGTTCTCCTTGGCAGTACCAAGGAAACACACTCTAAGTGGCTGGTGTGAACAGAATTTTAAAAATTCAGTGATGCATCTCTGAGTACAACTGAAGAATCTGGTAAGGTACCACAGAGCAATGCTGTCTGGAAAAAAAAAAAAGTCCCACAGAAAGGAGGTCCCACATCTTCAAGTCAGCATGTCATCCAAAGTACAGGTGATATTAAGAGATGTTTTCTGGGTCAGTACCACAGTAGCTGCAAAGTGTGAATACAGATCTGTTGTATTGCTTCTCTCAGCCCTGAGAAACAGTATCTGAGATAAACAGCACGACAAAGGCAAAAGGAGTACAGAACTACCCATCTTGTAGAGGGCAGGTTTGATATCCAAGAGGGAAAAGGTCATGCATTGGGTACTGCTGGGATGGAGGTAACATTACCCACAGCAGCCTTTACAGAGCTGTGCTTTGTATTGGTAGCTATAAAGGTGTTGTTAACACACCAGTGCTTTGGCTACTGCTGAACAGTGCTGGCACAGCACCAGCTTTTCTCTCCAACATTCTGCCCTCCATGAGTAGGCTAGGAGCAGGCAAAATCTTGGGAGGACACAGAACCAGTGCAGCTAATCCAAACTGACCAAAGATATATTCCATAGCATATGGCACCTGGTCAAATATAAAAGCTAAGAAAAAGGAGGAGGAAACAGGGGCATTCTTTATTTACAATGTTTAGTAGGAGTGTATTCCCATTTTCAGAAGTCACAGTGACATTGAATCACAGACAGAAACCTAGTCTTTTCATATGAATGGATGATATACTGTGAATAGTTTTGTGGGGGTTTTTTGTACTAAGTGCTTGTGTATCTGTATGTGGTTGCTAATTTGTATATATGACAGAACAAAATGTAATTAAACTATTCTATATTAACTCTCACCATTAAAAATTGCTACAGCTGATAACCTGTTTTCTGAGTTTAGATTAATGGTGACATCTAATTGAGCTATAACTGAGCTACAGCTGGTTATCCACGTATCATTATGCAAGTGCCCAGAGTCTCAGAGAAGACTGATAGAGATCAGCCTGCCATGCCTGTCCTTAGTGTCTTTTGTAACTTGAGATGATAAAATCAATCATATGCAATTAGGCAGTAATTTCATTATTGAAATTCTACTGTACAGCAAAATATGTCCCTTGTGCACAGTAAAAACACATAGGGCAGATCCTTTTCAGTATGCAAATGTTTTTGTCATGTGAAAATCCTATTAAGTGTCTTAACAATTTTTAAAGAGTAATTGCTTTTTAAAAACTCCCCAGTAAGTGGATTCTGATCCTTCATTCATGGTCCAGTGCAAGTCAAAAAATGTTACCTATCAATTTGAATAAGTATTCTCCCACTGCTGTTTCTTCTGTGCTCAAATACATTTTCTAAATAGCTGCTTGTTTGTTGTAATGCTTATAAGATTCCTTTTTACAAATACTGGGGTTTGTTGCGTGACCAGCCTCTCCTTCGTGACCGCGTAATCTGGTTTTTGTTTTCACTCATGCTCTGCTGCTCCTAGAATGCTTTCTGCTATGTCTGTATGGAGGAGACAAGGGAGGAGGAAGGGGGGTTTGTTCTTTTATTTTATCCTCTCTTGTGTCTGGCATAGTTCAAATTGTTCCCAATTCTGCAACTTCAGCCCAAATGCCTGACACCTGCCCCACTGTCCTCAGTGATCATATTATCTGATACTTCTTGTATTTTACGTTGCAGTCCCTTGAGATAAAGATCATGTCTTTGTTCTACCACAAACTGCCTACTACACATATGAAAAGAGTCAGTAATCATAGTAATAAAAGTCCACCAAGAAACATTTGCAGCCCTAAAAGCTTTTGAACTTCTCAGATTATATTTAACATTGATTTTACAAATGCTTTTTCCTATATTTTAAACAAGGTTTCTAACCTAACCTCCAAGCCTGTATATAGCATAAAAGTAAGAACTTTGGACAAGGTCTATCAGAACAATTATCCCTCCTTAATGCATAAATCAGGCTTTTTAATCAACAGTGTTCTAGTGGTTTCATGAGGGTGTCACTCATTTAGTTCTTGTCTTCCTCAAACAAACCGTACACAACAGCGTAATAAGAATTTGGATTTTGATCAAGGGATTTTAGTGACAATATAAGCAAAAAGAACAAAGTTGGTATGATTTTAACTCAAATTTCCAGATATAAATTAATAAAAAGACACATATGCATTCTAATGATCCATTATAAGTGTAGTCTATTTATACAGCTTGGAGAAAATATGAAGAAAAAACAAAATCAACTGATACAAACATTTACATTTGGAAAACATTGTGCAAGTTGCATCACATGCCTCCTTTCTTTTTGGTATCATGCCACTGAATTCCCCACAGCAATGCTTTGAACATGTAAGGACAATTTCAAATTTGAGTAGCTTTTCTCAAGACTTTGGTTAAAACTTGGTAGTTCCTATCAGAATCACACAGAGTGGATATTTATAACAGTTTAGCTCCTTCTGCATGTTTCCTTTCATACTTGAAAGCTTCACATCATCTTATTCAGCAGTCACAGAATAAATAGCTTAGAAGATCATAGCATTTTATTTTGCCAAAAGAGCTTTTTGTATTTCATTACTTTTTTGCTGTCTTTTATGTGTGCTATTAATAGAATTGCTACGCTTCAATTAACAATTACCAGTTAGCAGTAGTAAAATCACTTCTGTAATGCTTTTTTTTAGTTATTTTGTTTATTTATTTTATTATCTGCGAGATTTCAAGGCAGTTAATACTCCCAGTGACACAGATGCAGTCTCCTTCAAATAACAGAACAAAGTGTGTTTGTATTGCTCAGGAGATATGGGTTAACTAAGAGCTAAACATAGAAAGACTGCTTTGAAGTTATGTTTTCCTTAACAGTAATGTTCTCCACAGCTTTTAGGATTACTATTCTAAACCACCTTCTTACTATCACTTTGGGCTGAAAGAAAAAAGCTACAGAAGGGCACATACATTGCTTAGCTTCACAAATTATTCTGAGCTCCCAATGGTAAATGGGAATATTACACTTCCCTGAGAAGTTTAATATTTAGTATATTAGAAATGCACCCTTACCTCACAAAGATGTCATGAGAGCAAGTGAAAGACAGATAACAAAGCAGCGCCTCAACATACAGATGCTTTGTTTTGAATTCAGGATGGATTCACCCCTCTCCCTTAAATAATGCCATCATTCGACATAATACCTCTGTTTCTTTCTTCAGGACATGCAGCCATATTGAGGTCTTCAATAGGGGCCTAACCTTATAGTGCACTGCTCACATGAATCTCAGCATATATTACCCATAATAAGTGCCGGCTTAATGGTTCAATTTTTTGGATGGAGTTACCGTTCAATTACAGTGGAGTAACTGACTTTGAAAACATGACTCACTTGCCACAGAAAATAAACTAGAAATCATCAGTTCTTCATGTCTTCATCTCTTCAATGACACAGTAGCACACTGGGTCTCTGCTCATCCCAGGAGCTGAAGCCATGGTCTATTATGATCAGGGAAAAGTGTTAGATAATACAGAGGAGCTGAGCTATAGAGGCCAGTGATAATCAGTCTAAGATGGAAGAGAATGGTTCAGCAGGATGGGCAAAATTTTGGGATCATGAGGATGATCTTGTAGGTGAGGCATGATGAAGGCCTTCAAGAGGAATTCTGCCATCCCTCTCCCATCTGAAAAGCGCAATAAAACCACATACCTTATCACTTTCAAATTTCCTTATGATTATTATGATACTTAGCAAAAGTTCTCCAAGCCACAGGAACATGAGTGTTTTCTTCTATTTCCGTGTTTTCAGTATCCTTTTTTCCCCTCTGTTCCTCATGCAAGAACAGTCAGTGCAAGCATTCCCAAGGAAATTTTGCTGCAGTTCAGCGGACGAAATTGCTATCTATCCATTTGTGATCTGGGCATCTGATCACAAAACACATAGACTCTTCGTTCTCTTTGTTTTACCACAATCTGTCTTTGCATCATGTGGTGTTTTTCCATTTTAAATGGCATGATATACTCCACAACCCTCTTTAAGTATTTGCCCATTCAGTAACAATATTTTTACAGGATTTTACAAGGCAGAAAGCAAAGATAAATGCTTGAGAGCTTTGTCAGCTGACTGTGAAATGAACTACAATCCCTTCCCCCTCTCTAGCTGATGTACAGCATCCTGAATGGTGGCCTGACAGCGTAAACAGGGACAGAAATTTCTCATTCACTGTCTCATAGTTAGAGAGTAATTTCTCCTCTGCCTGCACGGCAGTGTGCTATGGAAATGCAGAGCTACTACAAGGGATGATGGACAGTCCTGCTGTGCGTAACTAACAGGTGCCACACAGATAGATTTCACTGGACAAGCTAGATGTGTCCCCGCAGAGGGTCTCCTCACAAGCTGTCATGCAGTTTCTGCTCCTTCCATCAAGAGTTTATAAATCCACAGGCACACATGTAATTTGCAGGGATGAAAAGGAAGGTGACAGCAAATGACCTTTTTTATAAATCACTTCTCTCTCAAGTAGGTTCACACGACACAGTTTCTGGTGTCATTTGCAATGGTGAAAAGTTGGACGTTCAATATTAACCTCTCTGAAATTATAACTGAATTTACACAGGTGAGATCAAAAGTCATGTTTGCTTTCTACAGAAAACTGCATATTCATCTTTCTTGATAAATTGCTGAAAATAGTGGGCAGAAAACTGGCAGTGTTTTAGCTACAAGCAAACAAACACACAGCAACAACAAAAAAGACAGGAAAGAATGATGACAAGTTTAGAAATTATTTTTCCTGCATATTTGAGAGTCAAATGGGTTCCTACTTCTTGAACTGTAAAACCATAAAAATATTTTAAAAATAAATAAATTAATAAAGATTTACCATTTCCTTAGATTTACAGCGCATAGAGATGAGGAGGGGAAAAAAGGAAACTATTTCATTTCTGTTCTGTTTTAAAGTCCATCTGAGTCCTCTCTGTGTGAAATGCTAAGCTTTTTCTGACCTTTCCCACCATGAATTTAAAAAATGTCTCCTCTCTTCTCAGTCTCAGATTTATTGCAGAATGTCTAATGCCTGGTTTGTGCATGTACAATTAAAAAAATAAGAATTGCTGTTAGTAATCCGTGTAATACTATGTGGATGAATTTGGGTGAGCATGAAAGCTCCAGTGAACTGTTCACCTCCATAGTAAATGTAGCAAACAATCCCCCCTAAGTTCACAAAATGAATGCTGTTTTCCCATGAAGAAAAACTCTTTATCATTCAGCCTGAATGTGCCCATTAGGATGGCAAAGGAGTGTGGGTCTAAAGAAAAAACTTTTTCTGGCATCTGTGGGAGACGGATTCTGCAGTCTATGGCAGAACAGCTCCTCTCAGCCACAGGCACATGCTCCTAATGACTGTACCCTTTTAGCCAGAGTCAGGTCTCAGCTACCTGGTTCTGAAGCCAAATAATTCTGACTTTTAAAGCCTGATGAATTGTTTCAATTTGCATCAGTGACCTGAGATCAGAACCTAGTCTGTTGTGGACTGTCTGTATGAGAGACTCATTGCTTTTCCCTCTCAGCTTCGAGGCAGCATCTGGACTACTGACAACAATCTTGGAGGCAGAAGCTGTGAAACACATCATGAAAACCAACCTGAGAGTGTCTGAGTGAAACAATCATTAAGGACTGTTTTTCAAACTAGGGACTCAACCATCCTACCTGTTTGCTTCCATAAACACATGCTATCAGATGGATTTGGGCTAGAAGACAGCTTTAACACACCTTAAAACATGAAGAGTTATCCCTAATTACAATTTAGACCTATCTAATGTAACTGTGGATTGTCTCATTAGCTACATAACTTTTTAATTACTGTTGAATCCTAATAAGCCATTGCCTTCAGTAAGACTTGGTGGCAATTATTCAGAAAGGTTGCAAGCTGCAATTAGATAGCAGTAGGGCACACTCTGGAGGAGAGTGATTGACACCCAGCACCAAGTAACTATGTTAGTGACCAGCAGGGAATTTAGGGGTTTGCTACCAGAGATGATAAAGGTCTTGCTTCATAGTCCTTCTGGATGTTTTAACCATGGAGCCTTATCTACCACGATTTCTCAACACAGCAGTCACTGTCAAGTTGCTTTGGTTTCAAAAGGTCTTCCACTCAGGGTTTTTTGGGTGTAAAAGGACATACTTTTGGTTTTTCCATATAAATGAGCAGGAGTGAAAGGGCAGAAATGTTCCGGGATTACTTGGTCAGAGCTGCCTTCACCACCTCCTCTTGGGAAAGGTCCAGTGATGTCCAGAGGCAAAGCACAGATGAGTGGGATGCTTGCGAAATGAAAAAGAAACTTAATCTAAAGCACAAAGAATGGCTACAATCTTTGCTTGACTAATGTCACATTCCACAGATGTCACCACCAAGCTACCCCGATGAACAACAGGACAGCACTGTGAGCAAGGGGAACTCACAAACAGTTCAAAACTGGCATTGCTGCCACAAGAAAGTCTCTGTTGCCTGATCCATTTGAGGTGGTCCAGGTTTGCCTGGGGCAGAAGGTGCAGGGCTGGATTGCTTTGTGCTATTGGGCCTGGTGGAGCAATGCACTGCGGGCTGTTAGAACTGCTCTCCCTTTCACCAACTCACCCAGCTCAGCAGGAGATGGAATAAAGCAGGTGTGCTTTCAGAAACACTGTCATCATTTGATGACTGTCCACCAAAGCCTGGATTCAGAGAATCCTGAAACAGACTCAGGTCATCTGGGGTTGGGGCTTGTTACAGCTGTCTGCCTTTTACCTTTGAGATGCTGGAATTTGCCGGGTGGGTACAAGCTCACCAAACAGGCAGGAATACAGCTTCCCTCCTACCAATTCTTGTTACACTTCACTCTACTGGCAGCCTAACAATTAAGACCACATTCATAGCATAATAAGGCACATCACAGAGAGTTTCATGTAGAAAGAAAGCAAATCATGCTTGAATGCCTGTGTCTGATCTGCCTTGTATCTTCCTTGCTATGCTCTCCCGTAAACCAGAATTTGAAGGAACTGTTACATAAAATGCAGCAACTGCGTTTCCCTCACTTCGACCAAGACCAGTAACAGTAGCAAGTGAGGAAAAGCTTGCGAGAGAAGCATTAACTCTTTGAACAGGTATCTCTGCGGAATAACTTTATCTTTTCCTAATTAGTTATTCTTTTAGAGCACTTGGACAGCCATTGCTCTGAATGCTGTTGCACAAGAGCTTGGCTCTTGAAGCACCTTGCTTTAGCTGCTTCTTGTCATTGTTTCTAAGCCTCCTGCTGTTTTTCCAAGCGTCAGTGCAGGCCAATAATAGATTTGTTTCGTTTCTAATTCTTACACGACAAACACACAAAACAGAAATCCAGTTCTTACACTTAAGTGAATGAAGGGCTGGGTATAAAAAGTCACTGGCTGAGGGCTATTCTCTGAATGTTCATGTGGACTTTGGCTGTGCATTATCATTTCTACAGAAATAAACCAGTCACTTTTGGAGCTTGCTGCCTGCACCACTGAAGAGCTCCCTTGGGAAAGTAGAGAGTTGCTCCCCTCAAGGCCTGTAATGCCACTTCATGTGCATCTTGCAGATTGCTGCAGCGTATACAACAGTGGTGCAATTAGCCATCCTTCTCAGTCAGGAACACTCCAGGAGAAGGTATTGTAAACCAGCAAGAATCGTGGGAGTGGAACAGGGAGGAACAGGTAATTCATATGTGCTGAGGATTCCTGTGGGAACTGGGAAGAGGAGAGCAAGCTATGACTGTGTACACCTGCTGTCTAGTGTCCTGAAAGCTTGCCACTAAACTGAGCTTTCAGCTTTCTCTCCTGGTGTTTAGTGAGCACACTGGCCTGTGGCTCTGGGCCATCTAGAGTATGTCCTCACACTGGCAAGCTCCCAGTTACATTCACTCCCATTTCACTCAGGTTGTTTGTGGGCAGGCTGGGTAGTGTGTTGGTGCTCTTCAGAGACAGGAGAACTCTGAAGACAAAGACAGCAGCAGGAGGAGACCACAGTCTCCAGCATACCTTGTTAATACATCTTTCATTGTTTCCATTTAGCAATTGGTGCAGTAACAACCTTGACTTTGTTCCCATAACATTTGATTATGAGAATGAGTGCAGCTTTGGACAAAATGTGTGGAGTCACTTTAGGAGTCAGTGATGAACTTATTTAAAATCTGCTCTTGTTCAAGACTCAGCAACACTCTTCTTGCAAATCTGTTTGAAGATCTAGCTAAAGAGCTGAAACACTGATGATAATTAGACCTCTAACAACTGTGGTGGGTCAAAGAACAGACCTGTTGTATCAGTTCTAAATGCAGTTCTACCAGTCCATTATTTAGATCTGGTTTTTTAACCATCTTGCTTGAAAGTTTGTGTCAGTTCTTCCTTGTCAATTATCTCTCTGTTTCTTGACTTGTAAAATGAAACAGAACACTAGTAACATGTTTTTTAAAAATGAAATAGTGAAATATTAGGCATTGCTGAAGATTTAAGGGTGGAAATTTTCATAAAATGCCACTCAACACACTAAAAACTATATCAAACACTTTCTGTATTACGGAGTCAAACAACCACAGACCTCAGTATTCCTTAAGAAAAATCAGCCTCTTTCTTCTTCCTTCTTCCAAAACAGATAGAACAGTGCAGATTATGGTTGAGAAAGTGGATGGCTTTAGAGGCTCATGTTTTTTCCAGCTATAAAAATGGAAAATGTATGCATGTGTAACAAGGAAAGAATAACCAAGAAGGCTGCATAACATGAAGGTTACTTTCAGTTCACCTTTGTGTTCTTGCTAACTGATTAGTTAATTTTTGGAACTTTGAAGCTTTTAAATGGTGTTTGTCCTCTGGGCACCTGGATGTCTCTCAACTGTTAGTCTGGGACTTACAAATTTAGATATGAGATTTTCAAAGCTACAGGAAGAATTGCAATGCCTAATTTAGTTATTTCAAACCCTTCTGGTACCAAAAGACCTATCCTAAGTGTTTAAAGCCAGACACCCATGCTATGTTAAATTCCATTATAGTGATGTTGACAGTGGTAAGTTTATTGATTTTTACTTTTCTTTTCATGCTTGAAGTGTTTATTTAAAAAGTTAACAATGAATTTGAGTTTGTAACTGAGGTTCTCAATATGAATGCTTTGCCTTTATTACCAGTACATCATGCACAGATACACACACACACACACACGTGTTCTTTGGTGTAATGGCACCTGCTAAATAAAAGGCAGGCCAAACAGACAGCTGTCACTCCTGGAGCATGCCAAACCTAGGAGCTGTAAACATATTAGGGAGTGGAGCAATTGCTTGGAGCTTACTGGCAGCACCCAACAAAGTGAGACCGTTATGACAGACAATTAAAGGCTCTTGCCTTACAGATATGTTGGACTTCATAGATTTAATGGCTAGAAAACAAGGTCTGGTGGCAAATACTGCACGGTATGTCAGTGTTGAATTGCTGAAAACTTAGTTACTAGAAACTTCACTTCTTAAAAGAAGTCCTAATTGAAGTGCTTAATTGTACTGTAGCTTTGATATTTAGGGGTTAGCAATTAAGTAAGCCTCATTTAAATGAGAAACATCTTCTGGACAAAATATAGAGGCAGAAAAAATTATATGTTTTATGTCTGTGAGATGTGTGAGTGAGCAAATTGCAGTGAATCCTGCACTAATGAAGGAGAATCTTATACAAAACTTAATCCTTAATTTAGCTTGTCAGTTTTGCTTCTTTTTCATCTAGAATGAGATTCCTCTTACTCCTTTTATCCCCACCCCAGCCTCCTTTTTGTATCTAGGAAATCAAAATCATAATATCACTTAGACATCTGGGAGATCATCTGATCCAAACTCAAACAAACTAAACATTATGAAGTGCATTGTCTGTGTGGTATGTTCAATCATGTTTAAGGTCTTTAACATGTTGTTATAATAAGCATGTAATGTCCATTTTCTCTGACTTTACAAAATTGTAAGGATTAACCACTTCACCAGCAGGCTCTGTTTTTTTCATGAAAACCCTTAAGGAACTGGGATGGTGATTTCATCTTAGTCTGCCATTATCATTCCATATGGCTCAACCAGCAAGCAGTATTACAGGTTCCTTTAATTCACACACTGGTATCATCTTTAAGAAGAACATCCCGTGGTGAAGCATTGCACTTTGTTCTGCCTGATATAAATAACTGTATTAGGTTAATATGATTAAGGCTAATGAGACTCTGAACCTCATCCAAAAATTCTGTCATTAAAGCACATTTACTACTGATGAATTAATTAGTAAAATACATATCACCTTTTAAGCAGAATGTGTGTCAGGGTTATTCCAAAAATGCCAATATCCAAGCATTTTCTCTGTAGTGCTTCAGCTTATATATCCAAGATAAGTATAGAAGAACAAATATGCTGCTGATTTATGCTCTGACACTGAGCCTCAGAACCCAGAGAGCGAAGTTTTACACAGGGAGAAGGAACAGAGTAGGGTGGATATTTACCAGCATCTTTACCACAGGGGACTGCCTCTTGCCACTGTTCCTCTCTGTTTACACCCTCTTTTCTGTTATATTTAGAAACAAAAAAGAGAGGAATATTTGGCAAGTTTTTTTGAATAGCAGAACATAACTCTTGATGCATTTGGGATACTACAGATTATGACTGATTTTATCCTGAGATGTGTGCTGACAGTTCTCAAAAGACTTACAAGAAAACCTTAAGAATCACAATTAGAGCCCTAGAAAGATTGCTAGCTTCAATTCTCTGATATTTCAAGAGGTTCTAATTCTTTTCTAATTTATTTAAACTCAATAGAAATTGAAAGATAAACTCAAGCTGACATGAACCAAAATGATTACCTAATCAGACTTCTCCTGACATCACTATGTCTCTGTGAAGTAAACTGTCCAGTCATTCTTCATGCCTGTAGCTCCTTTTTGAGTTCAGGCATCCATTCTTCACCCCACTACAGCTTCAGGCAAATTCTTCTAACAAATGACAATGCTGGTTTATTATTACTTAACCCTATTATTTGTTTTCTGTTAAATTAGCCCAAACACCCCACAGTTTGTGTCTCGCTGCAAGAGTATTGAGCTCAGTTAGGGAGGGAGAGAGGAGACTATGCTTGACCTGTGCTACTTCCATAAGGGTTGCAAAATTTTGAGCTGTTAATTTACCACCATGTTCATAATACAGTTGTATGATGACCACTCTTAATTATTTCATGGCTTCTTTTAAACCACTCTCTACCTGGTTGGCCTGAAAAGCAAGTTTATCATGGGGTATACATTTGCTAAGGACTGCTATCCTGATTTTGTGTAGTCATCATGTGAAACTATGTTGAGTTTGGTTAGACTGGCTTGATACTCTTTTGGTTCTTGCCAGGAGAATCTGGTTTCCTAAGAAAACTGGGAAGTGGACAACTTTCAGCCTTTTCAAAATGTTCATATTCTCATTTTTAAAAATTATCTAGTTGAGCTGATTATGGACTGACTTAAGAAAATCTCGTCAACTTTAAAAGCTCCCTCGTAAAAGTGTATCAGTTTCTGTTTACTTATTTAGTCAGACTGTTATATTGACATGTTAAATCTTTAGTCCATTAGTATCAACCCAGGCAGTGCCATCTGCATTCTTCTGTCTGCTAAATGTTTGTCTTTATTTAATGTACTAAGTACATTTAGTGGTATGGTAGAAGGGCAAAAAAGTTTGATAGTATACACTGCAGTGCTTTCCATGTCATTGTAGTAGGCAGCAGAGACCCTATTCTGTTGTTGCTTTGCTTGGCATAAAGGAGCAGACACATGACCCAGACACACATCCAACACACATGATGTTCTGTCAGTGCATGGCACAGGACAGAAGGTCAGGCCTGGGCATGCAAAGTCCCCATGCTAGGGAATTGAGTGCTTACTGTGTGCACTGTAATTACATCTCTACCACATGCAGGCTGCAAAAATTACCTTTCTTGAGAAAACATTGGCCAAAATTCTGGTGCTGTCACCAGTCCATTTAGGAAGAGCGATAGACTCATGCATTGGCACCTGAGGAGCTAAACAGGAAGGATCATAGAGTATACACCCAATTTACTGTCTAGCTGATCCGCAGGGATGGAAAGGTACATCATCATCAGTCAGAGAGCACTTATGGGGACAATATGTCTTTCCAACACCTTGTATGTAATTAATTTATACTGTAGGGCAGAGCACATAGCAGTTACTCTCACCAGATGCATGCAGTTTGTAAAATGAACCCTTTGGTTTCTCAGGGACTTTGGTCGGGGATTCACAATCTCCTTCACAACACGCACAACAATGTCATTATCTTTTGTTTGTTGTTATCTTACAGACTCTAAAGGCCAAAACTCCCTGAATATTTGAAATCCACATAGTTACAACCATTATATTTCCACACTAAGAGATATATGATCAAAAGCCCCTTTAAAATACACTTGCAAGTACAAAACACAGTCTTGCATATAATTATGTATGTACTTAGTAATATATAAATGTAAATTCAGTAATTATATATGCAAACATACAGAGCTGTGATCAGCACTGAGAGATGTCTGGAATGTGTCTGACATTAAATTGGTGGGCCAGGGAATTTTGAATTGGACTGGTGTTCTTATTCTTCCCATTATTTGTATCATCATTACCTGACGAATCTCCTGTACAGGGCTTATTTAACTGTGGTCTCTAGATCCTATTCCACTTACTGCTGGAAAGCTATTGCTCTCTGCAGCATTAGAAATACATTTATTTCTAGTTCAACTATCTTTTTTTAATCCTTCCTTTATTTATATTAGATTTTCTGTGTGTTTTTTTGTTGTTTTGATTTTTTTGTTGGGAGGGGTTGGTTTTGGTTGTTGTGGTTTTTGGTGGTTTGTTGTTTTTTTTTTCTGTTTGTTTTGTTGGGGCATATTATTTTTATAAGACAATTCCCTAGAAAAAAGCTAAGTCCAGAGTTTCTGGACCTGAAGGCCTATATTTAGATTTCTGTAATAAGATTTATGGTACATAAACAAATAGTTCATCATCAAAGTTGTTGAGAACCCATAATTATCATCAGCTTCAGTATGTATCTTGTTTCCACAAATCAAGAGCTGTGCAGGCTGGTTTTGAAAAAATGCAGACCAGTGATGATCTGTTTTTAAAACTATGATCTTTTGTGGCTTGTCTGAGAAATCAGTGGCAAGTTTAGAACCAAGAAATTCCTAGCTTCCAGGCCTATGACTGATCCATTTATTGCTATAGACAGTTATAAAATCATAGGTAATTCTTTCATTAAAACTCTGTCTTGTTTTAATAGAAGATTCTTTAGCCTGCTAAAGCATAATGTAGCTGTACACCTAGTCCATAGACCAAGGGTTTTTTTCATAGCCCAAGAAACTACAAACCCAAAATCAGTTTTACAGACTGGTTTCCTGCTACATCAATCTTTCTAAATTCTTAAATATATAATTTATCATCACTGAAATGTTCTAGCAATATACACCATTTGCTAATTTGCAGGAAAGACTTCTTGTATGTCAGTACTAAACAAAAGTGAGCGAAAGAAAACTATTGATGAGGATATTCACAAAACACCTACCCACTGTGTAAATTTGGAGGGAATACAGCTTTTTTATTTTTTAATATTTTCTTATGAAATTTTTGTCTTTAGAGAGAGACACTGAAGGATCACAGTTGATCACCCTAAAGGGATTATCTTTCTTCAGGTCTGCTTTTTGCTTGCCCTTTTTATTCTAGGTACACTGAAGCTCATTATTTAATTTTCCTTGTAACTCTTTCATTGTGCTAGTCTCCTTCCACCCACATCCTCTCCAGAACCATCTGCTTGCTTCTGTTTGTTAGAGCTGTGGTCAATCAATTCTCTGTAAGGAGATGTTTCAGGTTTTCTTTTATTCAAAGCTTTGCAGAGGGAGGCATGGAAGCAAAGTGAGAAAAGTTAAGACTTTATAACTTCTGTAATTTCTGGATATGGCAAGATGAAAGCCTGCAGAAAATACTGCCTGAGACAATTATGTGGAGCTTGAGAAGGAAAATATATTACTTTGACACTGAGAAATGTTTTGAAAATAGTCTTTTCCTGACAGTGTAAATTTACTGACAGTGTAAGGGGGTAGTATCCATTAACAATAGATCTCTTGTCAATGAAAAAGACTTCATATCTAGATTCCAAGCTTTATTTTGCTACTGTTTTGACAGTCTGTGATGTCTGTAAGTACTTTTCTGATATTCTCATATACTGAATGAAGCTGACATTCATTAACTAGTTTTTGGCTTCTGAGTTTGCTCTCAGTTTAATTAATGTATTTAGGCTGTCAGGATTTACATTTACATGGAAATGAGAGTATAACTAGTGGAACGTCTACAGATCATTCTTTCTGTATAAATAGAGATATACTTGGGAATGGACATGGTCAGTGAAAAAATCCAAGCAAAAATTTCTATGTTTAGGATAAAATAAACAGGAAAAATACATATGAAAGTGCAAATCATACAACAAATTACTGGAAGAAATGTGACAATGGTGGGTGTTATAAGAAAGAGTTTTGGGTTGTTTTGCTTTTTATGTCATCTTGATTAGACATTTCATTACTGTAATGCTTTTCCAGCTTGTAGCTAATTAGCTATGGTTGGTCAGAAGATACCAGAAAAATGCATTGTACAGTGTCACCATGTCATTAGGGGTAGCATTGGACCAAGACTTGCCAAAAGGCTCCTGGAATCAGCCTGCAAAGGATGATAAACTTTCACAGAAAGGGATTATATAGCAGATACAGCACAGAATTACAAAATGAAATTGCTGTACAGTATGCACAGTACAGCAATATGGGAAAGGAATTGGAGCCTATGCATGATGGTGACACACTGCTTTATGTGGATGTTTATCACTAAAAGGGTTGTCAGAGCCTCTCACCAACAGAAGGAAAGAAATAGAGCAGAGACCACACACAGACCAAGCTGGCATAGGAACAGGGTCATTTTTCAAGCCTTTTCTCCACATCCACTTTAGATTATTCATACTTCCATTTAATCTGTTGTTCACTGCCTTGTATTAATGAATAATTTGCATTAATGAAGAGCTATTCAATGTCTAAAAATAAGCTAAGTTGGATAACCCTAAGCTAAGGGACAATGCTAGGGAAGCTTTTTCAGGAAAAGGGGTATTGTGCAAAGTAAGGTTTTGGTTTTTTTAATGAGTGACTCTCAAAATCAGCATCTGCAAGCTCAAGCAATTTCATGTCACAGGATTAACCTGCTATGCAAAAAATTTTTATATCAAAATATATACCTAGAAAGATATGAGACATTTCTGGGTGCCTGGTAAAATGCATCTCTTGATATAAATAATTTGGAGAAAATGTTCTATAAATAAAAATGAGCAAAGAAACATTTCTGTTTTGCTGAGCTGAAATAAAATTATTATGAAAAATTTATTCTGATTCATGAAAAATATTTGGACCAAACTGACCTTTTATGTGAGGTGAAGGGGACAGATTTTATTGTCCTTAGAATAGAAGAGATTGACTCACTGATTTATTTCCTTCCTCTCTGTCTCTCTCCTTTACTTACATTTTCTGAGGCTAAATGACACAGTGCTGAGTAGTGAAGGCGTAAGGTTTGGCTGTGACAGTTTTGCTGCCTCGACTGATTCCATTGATCTTTGCAGCACTGCACAGGTGGCCATGAGGGTGTCCCCTGCAGCCACCCAGCTCATTAAGTTCTTGAAGTAAGCGCAGGACAGGCAGCATGAAGGTGCAGTCCCCTGGTTGCTTATGCTCTCAGAGTCAGACATTTTGCAAGGAGCCTTTGGGGCCATGACTCAGCTACTGAGGCAGCTGTGGAAGTTCAGACGGACTAAACTGTCCAAGGGGAGCAGGGATTTCTGTGCCTCTCTCTCCAAGCTGTGTAACATAAGACTTCTATTGCAAAGAGGTCTCATTTCCATGTGAACAGTACATCTCAGAGCAGCCAGGATTTGGGGGTCTGTCTCTTCTCCAACAAGAGTATTCTCTCATGATATGATATTCATATCATAAGTTTTATGACTCCTCTCAATGGTGTAACTTCAACTGTAGTGTAAGGCTGTGAAAGTAATTTATACAAATCGAGTTAGGAACCACTCAGGGAGACACTGCATGATCTGCCAATTCACTCATATCTGTGCTGGGAGGGGACCTTATGAATAAGAAAACAGCTTTGGTTTTTATCTTCTGTGTTGAGACTGTTGGGTGCTAAGAATACAACAGTTTTACACTGCAGATCAGTGGTTCCTGTGCTGTGCTATCACATGACCAAAAGGGTTTAGTAAAAGTTGTAAGAAGGAAGATTTGGGGACTCATGTAATTGTTTAAGCAATTACCTGAGACAGGAGGAAATTTATTTTTTTTTAATATAGAATAAACAAGCTTGGGTTTATACCTCCAACCATATTTCAATAGCATTTGGTGGCTAAATATATGTGTTGATCAAAGTTTCCGTAACTGATGCTAACAGGCAAGATGGTCTAATAATCTTAGGTGAAGAGAATTTGCTATGGCATAATGAGAAATTTTTGAACAAGTAACTGTCAGATTTATTTTCCTGCAGTCTATTAAATGTTTTGATAAAGTTGGGCCAGTGCTTTGATAAATATATGAAAAAAAATATTTAAAATTAAACCACGGAATTCTCCTGATTCTACAGAAAATCTTCTAAAACTGGGACTAAGCAAGTACAACTTCACAATCATGTACATATAGATGTGATTGGTGTGATGTGAATGGTAGTTCACAAGAACTGAAGATCAGTCATTCAGTTTCTTTGCTTGGCAAGAGTAGTGCCTTGTTTTAGGGTACAGAGAAGAAGTTTAACCAGCTTTGCCCACTAGGAAGAGGTCACATGTTCTCATACTGGTGATCTATAACACCTTTAAAATAGGATTGTGAAATTGTATGTGAGTGCACAGAAAAGACAAATACATATTTACTGGGTTCAATGAAAAAATGAGAGCAAAATCCCTGTCTGCTAGCTGGACAATACAGTTTAGATTTCTTGTCCTCCCCTGGGTAAGAAAGTAATGCAACTATTTCAAGAACTCTGTTTCACTAAAATCCAATGGTTTAATGTGGAGAAAACAGACAAAGGTTTTCCATAATCTGTCCTTTAGGTCCCTGAAGACATTCGATGCCCTCAGATTTCTGGTGAGCCCATGAGACCTTTATCCTGTCACTAAAGTTTAGGCTATCACATTAGAGAACAGAACATGAACCTAGGCTAATCTGGTCCTGAAATGCTTGTGAACTTGCCATAGGTACAATGAGCAGAGACTATTGTTAGTCCCTAGGAGATCACATACAGCCCAGCCTCATTTCCATAAAGGCTAAGAAATGGCAATACTTGGCTGCTGTTGACTGATCTGTGCAGGTGCCACCTTATATGCTGTCCTGGCAGCCCCAGTGCTGCTGCCCATCTGCTCCTCACTTCCCAGCTAGGTTTCCCCAGCTTTCATGGATGGGCAGGAGGCTGGGCAGGAGGCTGGGGGAAATGCCAGCCCTGGCTGATGTGCAGAAGTACAGAGCACTACCTTAATCCCCAAGCAAAAATTTGTATCTTGAGCTGCAACACAGGGAGGAGTGTTATCTCTGGCCCTTTTT